>CM055743.1:19024219-19269219 GCA_029465975.1 Dallia pectoralis
CAGCCACCTTTCTGAGAAAACCCATTTCGGCCGCTTGTACCCGCGATCTCGTTCTTTCGGTCATGACCCAGCTTTCATGACCATAGGTGAGGGTAGGAACAAAGATTGACCGGTAGATCGAGAGCTTTGCCTTTCGGCTCAGCTCTCTTTTCGTCACAACGGTGCGGTGAAGCGAATGCAACACCGCCCCCGCTGCTCCGATCCTCCGACCAAACTCCCGCTCCATTGTTCCCTCACTCGCGAACAGGACCCCGAGGTACTTGAACTCCTTCACTTGGAGTAAGGACTCATTCCCTACCCGGAGTAGGCACTCCACCGGTTTCCTGCTGAGAGTCATGGCCTCAGATTTAGAGGTGCTAACCCTCATCCCAGCCGCTTCACACTCGGCTGCGAACCGATCCAGTGAGTGCTGAAGGTCACCGACCGATGAGGCCATCAGGACCACATCATCCGCAAAAAGCAGTGATGTGACCATCAGCCCACCGAACGGGAACCCCTCCCCCCCATGACTACGCCTTGATATCCTGTCCATGAATATTACAAACAGGATTGGTGACAAAGCGCAGCCCTGGCGGAGGCCAACCCCCACCGGGAACGAATCCGACTTACTGCCGAGGACACGGACACAGCTCATGCTTTGAGCGTACAGAGATTGGATGGCCCTGAGAAGAGACCCCCTCACCCCATACTCCCGCAGCACCTCCCACAAAAGATCCCGGGGTACCCGGTCATACGCCTTCTCCAGATCCACAAAACACATGTAGACTGGATGGGCATACTCCCAGGCCCCCTCCAGGATCCTTGCGAGAGTAAAGAGCTGGTCCGTGGTTCCCCGGCCAGGACGAAAACCGCATTGTTCCTCTTCAATCTGAGGTTCGACTATTGGCCGAACCCTCCTTTCCAGATACCAAGATAACCTGATACCAAATCTACATCGCACTATATCCGACCAACAGCAGAATTCATAACCTGATACCAAATCTACATCACACTATATCCGACCAACAGCAGAATTCATAACCTGATACCAAATCTACATCGCACTATATCCGACCAACAGCAGAATTCATTACCTGATACCAAATCTACATCGCACTATATCCGACCAACAGCAGAATTCATAACCTGATACCAAATCTACATCGCACTATATCCGACAAACTGCAGAATTCATAACCTGATACCAAATCTACATCGCACTATATCCGACAAACTGCAGAATTCATAACCTGATACCAAATCTACATCGCACTATATCCGACCAACAGCAGAATTCATAACCTGATACCAAATCTACATCGCACTATATCCGACCAACAGCAGAATTCATAACCTGATACCAAATCTACATCGCACTATATCCGACAAACTGCAGAATTCATAACCTGATACCAAATCTACATCGCACTATATCCGACAAACTGCAGAATTCATAACCTGATACCAAATCTACATCACACTATATCCGACCAACTGCAGAATTCATAACCTGATACCAAATCTACATCGCACTATATCCGACCAACAGCAGAATTCATAACCTGATACCAAATCTACATCGCACTATATCCGACCAACAGCAGAATTCATAACCTGATACCAAATCTACATCACACTATATCCGGTTTTGTAGCAGTAAGGAAAAGTGAGCAGCTTTTTTAGATGAGCAGCTTTAGATGTTGTATTGTTGATGGATACCTGTCGTATGCGTCAGTAGTTAACTCAGTGAAGGGTTGTTTGCAAACAGTGTTTAGTTCTGTTTGTTATTAATGGACACATACTTGTATGGCCAAAACACTGTCTGCCTCTCCTCAAACATGAGATTTAAATCTAAGGCAGCGTGTGATATTTGTCCACTACATTATTAAAACATCCATAGTAACACAATATTCCTGTTGCATTATGGCCATGGTTTCTAATAATAGTGTTCTGGCATTTAGTTTGTTTTGCTTTATTTATATCTGTATACTGACTAGTTGAATGGGAATGAGGGATATTAGATAATAAAGCACATCGTTTCATCTCTTTCTCAGACTCACGACAACAGGGAGCATCTGGCCATGATGGAGAGAATATTGGGGCCTGTGCCGTCCAGAATGATACGCAAGACAAGGTTCAAGCTTACACATGCACGCGCACACGCACCCACACACACACACACACACACACACGTTTGTAAGCATTTCTGTCTGTCTTTGTGTTTTTATCTATGCATGGTACACCTTTTCATTATCTGCTATCCTTAACTCAGGAAGCAGAAATATTTTTACCGTGGCCGTTTGGATTGGGATGAGAGCTCGTCAGCTGGAAGATATGTGAGAGAGAACTGCAAACCCTTACGAGTAAGCTGTTTTTCCCCACCACAACTTTGCTTTCATCTGGTTGCCCTTCAAAAATCTTAAACAGATGAATAATTATTGACATTGAACCCAGATAGAGTGTGCTTGTTTTCTCGATATCTTCTATAACCTTGATCTTTATTTCAGAGGTATCTTCTATCTGAAGCGGAGGAGCACCACCAGCTGTTTGACCTGATTGAGAGCATGCTGGAGTATGAACCCAGTAAACGTCTGGCTCTGGCCGACTCTCTAAGACACCCTTTCTTCGAATCGGGGACAACCAGCGACGCTGTGGTTGGAAAAAGCTGGGAGGGTAACCGTGACATTAGCCGGTGACCCTGGACCTCCACAGACTCTTAGATGGAGAGGTCAAAGGTGGAGCAAAACGTTGTGGGCCGTGTGGTACAGACAAACCCATTGGACCCATCTCATCCATTTTCCACATCATGTTGGACATCCTTTGGTTATTTATCACAGCATGGACAATTCTCCTCCTACGCAGAAGCCAGGAGTAAATCTTTTCATGCTGAAAGAAAAAGACCAGAAGAAGAATTGCCAAGAGGTTTTCTATTCCGGAGGCAACCAGGCTCCAGTTTTCCGCATGCAAAAGAGACCGCTGACCTGACAGATGAAACGGAGCACTAGTGAGGCAGAACTTGTGCCCGTGTCTCAGCCATTTATCTGGACTAGTAGAGCCAGTATGCTGGAGGCAGGTTTTGTCATTGAGTGACTCCGTTTGTTCAGGCCTGTCTTATTGATGAAATATCTGTTACTTTATATGCACTGCTTTTGGGGAGGGGGGCTGCCGTTATTAATGTAATATGTTTAGGGACACACCAAATGCCATTACACACGTGTGTTGGGGCCTGTCGTCTGAGATGAAGCACACGGGTCGTGACGGGGTCGGGACAGTATCCCACTACCACACAGCAGGAAACCGTTTACAACAGTATTTATTGTGACACTTCACTGCTGGTCATCTTCCTGTACAGTACTTTTGTATGAGATTTAAATGTATAAAACTGTATATATGTATGATTGTGTAGAATTAAAGTTAAGTCCTCCTTTGCCAAAGCTTTTAGCGCCGTCACTGAACCGGGTCATGAGGAGTCCAACCACCTGACTGACCTCTGACTCATAGATTTCTATTTCTCACTGTAGCTTTTTCACCTTATTGATTTCCGTTTTTTGTTTTAACAGGTGAGTTGACCGCAACAATCCTGGATAACAATTTTACTCTCTTGCTCTCGGACCGAACCAGAGATTGAGTATTTACCTGCCTGGGTTTGGATCTAAATAACTTTTTGGTTGCTGGTCAGATGTTGTAACTCCTGGGTTACAGCATTTGGAAGTGTGTGGCCTGTGGATCTGTCACAAGTATTCTAGGCACAGTCCACGCTACTTCATAGTTTGTAGATCTCAACCCTGTTAGATGGGAAGTGTCTCGCGTTACAATTTCTCCAATTATTTTTGAGAAAAGGAGAGAGGACCTTGAGAAAGCATGACTGTTAATAGAGATTCACCCCCTTGTGGTTCTGTCCAAATCTCTCATCACCGCAGGCTCAACCCCAGAAGGTCCAGTTGGATCAGCTGTGGTTGACAGACATGGGCACTTATCGTCATGGTTACTCATCTGTCAGTAACTTTGCATGACTTTGGTTGCCATGGTTTCCTTTGCTACAGCATTTCTCTACATTAGCTGACTTTCTGCCACCGTGAGAACAGCGTAGCCTACATCCAGTGTGTATAAAGAATTTGTACATAGTTGTTACTGAAGCAAGATATACATTTAGGCAAGCAGGGTAGCAATTAGGTTGACTAAATATCTATAGAAACTGAAGTCAAAGTATCAGATTTTTTCACAAAATCATTAATTATTATCACTCTCAAAGAGCTTAAAGTCATATTGTAAGATATGCAACATGTACGAGTTAATAGATGATGTTGGTGCTTCAGTCACAACTTGTTATAGTCTGTCAATTAGTGCAAAAGCACAAAACTATAGAGGTAAAGTCATCGTTCCAGGTCACCCCCCCTGCATATTTGAGTCTACCGATCCATCACATTAGTAATAACAGAATAGAATTGTTCTGTCTACAAATGTTTACAACTGGACTGTCATTACAGACAAACCCAAATTGATAGAACTGGCACAAGTTTGGATGCCATGAGGCGTTGCTACACTACTAATGAGATAAGTTGTGCTTACGTCTTCGGCTAATCTGTGAACCAGGTTAAATCCTTATGAGCAGCATATTCACGTTAAAGGACAAGTGCTCACAGGTTCATCGCCTTAAGCAATGTTTTCTTATAAGTGTGCGGAACTGTTTGGAACAAATATCATTTGTAGATACGTGGAATAGGCGATATATATATATATATATATACAGGTATGTGTAGTTTGAAAAGCATCCAGATAGTGCTTGGAATTTGAATGCTTTATTATGTACTATTTATTACTATAGTACCTGTTTGCATGTCAATGGGTTGTATTGTGATTTCTTTTGCCAGGTCTGAGAAACAGCTCTCTGTTGAACGTAGTGTAACAACCGTAGCGTTCAAGAGGGGAGATGGATCTTGTGCTGGATCTGAACTTCTTTGGGGATCCTGTCAAGCAGTTCAGCGATTATGTGTCCGGGACAGCGACCAAAACGGATAACAAGAGGGAAGCCAAAAAAAGTGCAGAGGCCCAGAGTAGTTTAGTTATGAGCACAGGGGCCCCAAAAAAGAGTGTAGTTGCCAGCACAGGGGCCCCAAAAAAGAGCGTAGTTGCCAGCACAGGGGCCCCAAAAAAGAGCGTAGTTGCCAGCACAGGGGCCCCAAAAAAGAGCGTAGTTGCCAGCACAGGGGCCCCAAAAAAGAGCGTAGTTGCCAGCTCAGGGGCCCGAAGGAAGAGTGTGGTTTTGAGCACAGGGGCCCGGAGGAAGAGCGTTGTTGGAGTCCGGAGGCACAGTGCAGCCAGACGGAGGAGTGCTCCTAGTGCTAAAACCTGTGCGAACCTGAGAGCCGTTCCAGACTCCTGGCTTCGATTATACCAGGCTGACATTCAAAGAGAACGGTACAAGTGGATGGGTGCTGTGTTAGCAGTAATAACAGCTATGTGTTTAGTGTAACTCGAGACTCAAAGGCGTTTCCTATTGAACATGATGACATTTGCGTCTAATCTTGGATATATTTTAAGTTGTGTTCCAAGTCTCAATTTGTGAGTCTCTGTTCCCGTGAAACATCTCATGTTGAACGTCTGCTCTGATACTGTAGGAAACTGAGAGAGAAGAAGATAGCGGAGAGGTCTGTCAGAAGGACGAGCCAGCATTTCAGAAGCCAGCATTGCCTCCCTAAGGTAATTAAGATCAAGTGGTCAATATCGTATAAATCATTACTGTATAAATCATTCACTTGCTTTGGCAATAGATCAACCTACATTTGCATTACATTTCTATATCAGAGGCCTCTGCTGTCCTCACACAGAAAGGGTTTTATGCTAGAGTGTAGATTATAGACCACATAATTACAGTTGCAATTGAATCAATGTTTTTTTCCTCATCTCCATGTAGAGTAAGTCACACCCCAATGCCAAGAGGAACCAGAAATCGATAAAGGATGACACATTGTTTGGTGCTTTCCAAGGGCTTAGTCTCAACGTGACGGGAGGAGCCCAGAGCTCTTTGACCTCAGGCGGGGACCAGTGTAAGGTCATGTGAGGTCATGTGAGACTCATCACCTAGACGCTGTTACCAGGATTTGCACACGTGCATGAGAGCTTGGGCTGGGGATAACATGTGACCTAACCCTTTAATCGCGTCCGTGAGCCAGTTATACAGGGTGAACCTATATCTTTTGGCAGTTGCATTTGTGCCTGAGGAACGTTGGAAAATTATTATGAAGCCAAATCATAAAGTTTGATTTAAGATAAAGGCCGAGGGAATGTGGGTAAACATTTAAATCTCTCGATTGCTGCTTAATGCAGTAAGAGAACACTTAACAGTGCTGGTTCTAGTTCTGCAGGTCATGAGCTTGTGTTATTTGTTTCCTGCTCTAGAATTGAGTATTTCAGAGGTATTTAACTCTAGACCTCCAATCTAAACCCTAGATGGGTACAATAGTAATCAGGTAAAACCTTGTAGGGTATGGGTTGAATACCCCTGGACAGTGAATACTATTGATGTGTACTATTGTGTGCCACACCTGGTCACATAGTTGAGTTACCTTAAGCACTTAATGTACGTTTGTGTGTGTCTATTGATTTGTACAAATTGAAATGTCTTTGTGAATTCCAAAAACAAATTTTAACAAAATGTTGCGCAGAACTGTGGTAAAGTGTGGATACGTTTAAAACAAACATTGTTGCTTTCACTTCAAATTACGAACAATAGTTCATCTTTACATATTCAGTGCTTCAGACAGGAAACCTGAATTCACCTATTCACTGTTGATTGAGACAGGTGCTTGGTGGGTAGTTAATGGAACTGACAGTTACTTTAAATGTAGAAAGTACATTGTCTTATAGCTCGCTTGTGCACCAGGTCCTCCCAGTCGTTCTATTCTGGTTTGAGTAACACCCAACTGGAATTATATACAGCGTTGAACAAGATCTAGTTTTATGCAATATGGTTTAGCCTTAATTTAAATAACTGATGAATTTAATGTTATTTTAATGGACAAATAAATGTGATTTTTTTTAAAACAAGGACATTTCTTAGTGACCCTAAACTTTTGAACAGTAGTGTCTACAGTCCTGATGTCAATACATATAATCCTCACATCAATAACCATTGACCACAATATTATTAAAATAATGCCTTGTTTGGGCATCAATTCAAGGCCACAACAGTAAAGGCTTGTTACAAACAAGCTTTTATTTAAGGTAAAAAAAGAAAATACAGCACAAATGTCCAGTCAAACTAGTAGGGTTACAGAAATGGAAGATTTTATCTCATCTTTCCTACTTAAATGGAGTCTGATCAGTGTGAAGCTCTCATGGAGGTGGCCAATCACAATTATGTACATTAAAAAATAAGCACAAACTACATTTCCCATGAGACATGAGGAGAGGGATGCACTATGAATTATGACCAAGAACTCTGGGCTTCCGAGTCCCAATTCGCCACCCTCGTTCTGATGTGTGCGGTTGCTAACGTTCTGTTTTTTTAACGAAGATAGAAACTCACTTCAGCCAAGACTCCCGCCACTCGTGTTTAACCATGACTGTTAAAAGGGTCAAGAATTGGGACGTAGCCGTCGGGGAAAATCCTTAACCATCACAGTTAAACAGACGTCACTCTCTCTGTTCCATCTTGACTTTAGGAGGCTTCAGGAAGGACCTGGGTTTCTTCTCTTTTTTAGCCTTGCCTTTGCCTGCTTGGAAACTCCTCCAACTATCCACTCGCCCATCTCTCGTTTCCTGACGAAAAAAACAGCAAAACATTTATTTTATGAAAATAAACCGCAATATTGAATCGATATCTGCAAAAACAATAGGTACCTACAGTTAATAAAAGCCTCTGGCAACATCATATCACTGGTCTCAGTCACTCTACTATATGAACATACTGTATAAGCAACTACCCCAGCAAGGTGACTGGCCATTGTACCAATATCAGCCCAAAAGATGATTGAAAGAATGTCAAGTCATCAATGTGAACTTCACGGCATCGTAATACACGAGTCCTCTCAGAAAAAGACTTGCCAGACCACACCTAGGGAATAAACCTGCTGGAGCAACATGCTCTGAGGAAATGAGTCAAAGGTGGAGTTGTTTCACAAAAACGAAACATAACCACAACAGTCAATTATTTGAAGGCTGAAGCCCTGGAGACACTAACCATTTAGACTACATATAGACCAAGCACATTGTATAAAACTGGTCTAGCGGGCCTGTGAAAAATGACAACATTCTATGTGATAAGCCCCAATCATGACATTACACTAAATGTGTGTTTAAGTTAAACAGTGAACGATTTAATACACCACTGCCAGTCATGCCCATTTAGCGCCGCTGCCAGTCATGCCCATTTAGCGCCGCTGCCAGTCATGCCCATTTAGCACCGCTGCCAGTCATGCCCATTTAGCACCGCTGCCAGTCATGCCCATTTAGCACCGCTGCCAGTCATGCCCATTTAGCACCGCTGCCAGTCATGCCCATTTAGCACCGCTGCCGTAGATGCCCATTTAGCACCGCTGCCGTAGATGCCCATTTAGCACCGCTGCCGTAGATGCCCATTTAGCACCGCTGCCGTAGATGCCCATTTAGCACCGCTGCCGTAGATGCCCATTTAGCACCGCTGCCGTAGATGCCCTTACAGTTCCCACTGTTGACCCCCCAATCATACCTCAAAGTTTTTCTGCCATTCCCTCTCTCGCTTAGCTTTCTCTGCAGTCTCAATCTCTTCTTCTCTTGCCCTTTTCCTGTGGAGAAAACAAACATTGAAAACCGACTGCTACTCCTAACAGAAACCATAAGCCAACCCTGAAGACCAAGTCATCGCACCATGTCCTTTTAAAACTCGGACAATATCAGTTTTTTTCTCTCCAAACATTGCTCCTTAAAATTCATGACGTGTTACAAAAAGCACCCACCTTGCGTGAGGTATCATTGTGTCCTCTGTGCGGATATGTTCTATGTTTTACTAACGATATACCTCCAAATGCTTCGTGTACAATAAGCAGTCGATGGTTGACTGAAATGGCACCATTACCGTTCATGCATATCTTTAGCTTCTCTCTCCTTCCGCTTTAATTCAAGCTCTGCAAAAAGCTTCATCGTCTGCTTGTACACCGCCTGCCTGAACTGAGGGGTCACATTAAAAGATAAGCCGTTACCGTAGTTACAGTAGTCCAATCATTACATGTGATCATTTAAAGACAGACTAAGCAAAATGAGAAAACAAAACAGCAGACATTAAAATATGCTTTGCAAGGACAGGTTTGTTACTTTCTACAATATAGTAGCTATATCGTACCGCAACAGCCTGAACATGTATATAGGCAGAAGATGTAAGCACTCACTACAGCCTGAACATGTATATAGGCAGAAGATGTAAGCACTTACTATAGCCTGAACATGTATATAGGCAGAAGATGTAAGCACTCACTACAGCCAGGGCTCTTGGTGAGTGTCCCATATATTACTTGAGTGTGGAGCAGAAAGGTTTAGCCCCTATGTTCTATGTTGGGGAAACGTTCTATGCATTTCACTACATCCATGCTTTGATTCAATTGCAGAGTCCATTTTCAATTGCATGTAAATACCATTTCTGGGTCGTCCTCCTCCACGAATTGTGGCTTGCCATCCTTCTTCAACTGCTTCTTCTTTTCTTTCATCTGTTGCAGGAAAGATGCCAAAGCACATGACATATTGTCTGCAATACAGTCACATGACCAACAGCATCACAACTAATAAAATAGTACAGTTAGCATTCACCCCTAACTGTACCCTAGTCCCTTTATAGTGCACTATATGTGACTCACATCCTACAGGCCTCAGATATAAGTTAGGGGGGTTGCTATCAGCAGTATGAATAAGTATGGAGTCAGTTAGTTAACTGTACCCTAGCCCCTTTATAGTGCACTATATGTGACTCACATCCTACAGGCCTCAGATATAAGTTAGGGGGGTTGCTATCAGCAGTATGAATAAGTATGGAGTCAGTTAGTTAACTGTACCCTAGTCCCTTTATAGTGCACTATATGTGACTCACATCCTACAGGCCTCAGATATAAGTTAGGGGGGTTGCTATCAGCAGTATGAATAAGTATGGAGTCAGTTAGTCACTCACATTATGCTCAACATATTCCCTTCCTGCTTGGATCACATCAATGGCTCTCTTCTTTTGTTCCGGTTCCAACAGGTTTTTGTAGGCTTTGTCCACAGCTAAAGAAACAGCAAGAATAGGGTTTGTTAAGAACGTTTAAAGCTAGTTGATGGAGATATTACGGTGCCAGGAAATGCATTTCTACCTTCAAAGGCTCTCTGTGCTCGGTCTGGATCATCCTGGTTCTTGTCTGGATGGACCAAAATGGACAGCTGAAGAGAAAGGAGAAAAATGTTTCTTCATTCAAGAAGCGAATTAGCAATAGGATGCACTATACATAATCAATAATTTTCCTACATAATCAATATAGATCTTTACATAATCAATAAAGGATTCCTACCGCTCGAAACCTCTTCTTCAGCTCGTCGTCTGTTGCTTCTGGATCGATTTGTAATACCTGAAATCCAAATTTGCCATTTTACTGGTACAAAAACTGACAATTCATAGCTTATCAATGCAAACAAGGATGTCTGTAAAATACCTATTCACTTGAAGGATCCAAACTAAGCTAATCAAACCTCTAAAACCCCATGGGTGTTGAGTCAATAGATTAGAGTTTGAATGTTCATGAAGTCAATAGATTTGGTAGGGTCAATAAAAACAGCTGCAGTTATGCTTCTAACCTGTAATGTACTAAATATACTACAATGACCAGCTCAAAAGCCCGACGGCACTGCAGAGTATGACATGTGTCAGAATGGCTTTGAAATTAATTACCGGTAGATGAACAGGGCTTTATCAATTTGGATGTCATTTGTCACTATAGTTAACTGGGAAATGACAACTGCATCTTTTGAATCTCTGGGGATTACAGGCAATTCAGGAAATGGGTTAAAGCCAGCAATAATGGCTGTGATCATTACAACGGAAAACTAGAAGGACAGGTACAGATCCTTGTGGATGTCTGTTAGGTCCTGTGTACTTGTCCCTGTGGTTGTGTGCAGTTTTGACATAAAACCTAAACTGGATGGGTGGTTCGGGAGGAATGGCACACAAGCAGCAGTGTCAACAGGCCGATGTGAGAGGGACACTTACCTCAAAGGGGTTTAAATTGAAGTACGATGCCCCAGGTCTAAGCAGTCTGTCAATCTGCTGCTTCGAAGTCAACACGGAGTCTCTTTTTTCAATTTGCTTCACCTGGTGGGACAGACCATGACATGTTAGGTAGGGTGACAGCCACAGAAGTTCAGTCATGACATGTTAGGTAAGGTGACAATGACAATACACGTAAGCTAATGGAACAATTATATCATCTTGATTCCTTTCACTTGCCAGATAGTTGTTTATCGTTTGGTAATCTACTTGGAAAAATGAGATACACGAAACAGAGGAAGTCCATAACCATTTCACAGATGAAATGTCGGTAGTAATCATATGCATGCCTTTTAAAAGTAATGCCCTGGCAAATGAGAGTTAGCATGAACTAGTACATATAGAAACACACCGTGTAATGTAAGCATGAACTAGTACATATACAAACACACCGTGTAATGTAAGCATGAACTAGTACATATACAAACACACCGTGTAATGTAAGCATGAACTAGTACATATACAAACACACCGTGTAATGTAAGCATGAACTAGCACATATACAAACACACCGTGTAATGTAAGCATGAACTAGTACATATACAAACACACCGTGTAATGTAAGCATGAACTAGTACATATACAAACACACCGTGTAATGTAAGCATGAACTAGTACATATACAAACACACCGTGTAATGTAAGCATGAACTAGTACATATACAAACACACCGTGTAATGTAAGCATGAACTAGTACATATACAAACACACCGTGTAATGTAAGCATGAACTAGTACATATACAAACACACCGTGTAATGTAAGCATGAACTAGTACATATACAAACACACCGTGTAATGTAAGCATGAACTAGCACATATACAAACACACCGTGTAATGTAAGCATGAACTAGCACATATACAAACACACCGTGTAATGTAAGCATGAACTAGTACATATACAAACACACCGTGTAATGTAAGCATGAACTAGTACATATACAAACACACCGTGTAATGTAAGCATGAACTAGTACATATACAAACACACCGTGTAATGTAAGCATGAACTAGCACATATACAAACACACCGTGTAATGCCATGTAACATTAGCACCTGTGCTAGCAGGTTAGCTAGCCGAGTATTTAGGACCACACTAAGGCGAATACAATACATTTCCATGATCGATCACACATATTGTCTTGATATCCAGGTTTAAATATACACCATGTATCCCCTGACTGTATCCTACCTCTGAGTAAAAATGATTAAACAAATCATCTGAACCACCCTGGGCTGAGGGCTCTCCTCCGGCAGCCGCCATCTTGGCTAAGGCTTCATTCGTGTGACGTCAGTGTCCCCTGTCACATGACTGTTATGTGACGTCACAGTGTCCCCTGTCACATGACCGTTACGGAGTTTTAGGTACATTAACACATTAATAAAAAATAACGTTAAATACAGTTCACGTGTTACGTACATTGATATAAAATATTTGTAGTTTGAAGTACACATTAATAATGTCATAGCTTGTGATTTATTTTAAATGTCAGAGATTCTCATGTGTCGCTTTAAAAAAAAATTACAATATTTTCCTCCAACACAACTGACCGCCAAAAACAAAAAAATACGATTCTTCGCCCGGTTACTCAAAGGAACATTTCAATGGAAACAGTCATCGCACTCATTCATTCGCGTCTCCCGTTACAGGTCACGTTTGATGAGACTAAAAATAACCTAATCAGGTTTTATGATCCATTCATGTCTTTCCAATCTGCATAATCATAATGTATTACTCATATAACCCCCAGACAGACAAGTTTATGCGAAACATTGTAACCTGGTTTCAATACCTCATATTCTACAGTATATAGAGGGTTATCACCACCAGAACAGGGCAAAGGTGACATTAAATCACAGCAAATTCCACTTATTGAGGTGAACTCCATGATCCCAGATATTTTAACTCCATTTCGGTGGTGTGCCATCCATGAGAAACCAGTGATTGAACGCAGGTATATAAAACAAGCATTTTTCCCTGTAAATTGTCGCAATATAACACAGTCACACATACTCCATATAAATCAAACTGATTTCCCAACCCTCTACAATCTAATAATTGCTCAGGGAATACCTGTCGGCTTCTACTTAATTTTAGAAGTTACGTTTCTCAACCTCTCACATAGATCACACTAGTCTTGAATTCAAAAAGGAGAATGTACTTAAACAATATTGTGTAATATTAATATCTATATTTTGATATATATATATATATTAAAGTTTATAAAAATATCTGCACAAACTGACATAGCATGTTCTACTAATGACCGGGATGTCTAGCGGAGAAGGAGCTTTCAGAGCTGTGCCATTCCACCTCCACGTGCCACACCTGGCTCTCTTGGGCTCCCCCAGGGATTACAGGTGATATGGGGAGATTCTCATCATAGCAACCAGGTCCAGTGTTTGATTTAGCTGCATATGCAGTTTGTCTGTCACTAATTGCTCCTGTGGACACAAGATAATTAAATCAACTGTATATATTTTTTTTAAATACATAGACTCTGTATAGAAGACAGGATGTTTTACCATAAATTCACGCCTTTATCTGTATTTAGGGTAGACAGCAGCAGATCTACATAGTAGAGCAGCTCCACAGTCCTTTTATCAGCCTGGTCAAGAATCAATCTGCCAAACGGTCCTGGCCACTGACAACCAGGCCAGGTGTTTGGAGAGAGTAACACAGGTGTCCCTGGGGAGGGCTGGAAACAGGCCACAAACTCAAATGTTTAGACATCCGTGTGAAATAAAGGTTTGGCATCACACTTATTGGAAATTGAAACAAAACAACTCTAATTTATGCCTTTTGGAAAATTACATGCAAATGGTAATGAATTAATTTCACAATCAGTACATTAGAAATACATAGCAGAAACAAATACAAAACCTTACCTAGATGTCCTCTCCACGTCTATAAGTCCAACTTATCTGGGACACAGAGGTTAGGCAGTTTGAGGTTTAGCTTCAGAGAAGCTTCCCTAGTCTGGTGACAGAAGCAAAAAAAAAACTACTCTCATTAAATGGCATGCTTCCTTAGACAAACTAGACATTGATACAGAGCCAAATTGTGAGCAACATTAATAGAATTTGCTGGAATAGCTGTGAAAAAAAACACAGACACTGCCCTCTTCTGGATATAAAAAGTAAATACAAATTTCAAGACACCTCCTTTGTTCTCCGCTTGCTCAGCCATCTCAACTATGTAGCTCTCTTCAAAAGGCAATTGAACAAGTGTAGTAACCGATTACTTTGGTAGCAAAAGCTACCAGAGCTTATGAATGCCCATTAAAACAGAGTAAAAAAGAACACAAGTCAAAACCCTCATGCTTCCATTTGGGAAAGCTGCCTCTAGTCGTAAAGGGAATTCCTTAAAAAAAGGTTTGTGGAGAGCGTAAAATGATTTCACAGCACTGTGATTATACCTTTGTCCCAAATTTAACCACATTCCTTATGAGGTAAAGTGATTTTGACAAGTGCCTTATTATTGGTTAGGCAGCAGGTGTCCATACGATTTGAGGATTGCGTCTGCCTTTGTCCATGTTGGATTAGAAAGTCAAATCGACTTCAACGTAATGAGGGCAAAGTGGGTTAAAATGAGTTTAAACCCAGTGTGAACCAGCACACCGTGGTCAACAAGAATGACCGGCCTGCAACCAAAGTGGGAGGATTGACTTCACCGTTTTCTATTTCGATTACTAATATAAAAGGCTTCATTCCGAGGCTTCAGTATCCTAGTTAAAAAAAACGCAAGAGTTGATGTGCAAGGTTACATATACACAGTAAAAATGTGTTAGTAACAAGGAAGACTGTGACTGAAAAAAAAATTCCTTTATCGACCCCCTTGATTTTTGCAGTGGTTGTAGGGGAGGAGAGTACTCTGTAAACCAGCTCACCCGGGGGTCTTTTGTAAGGAACACAGCTCAGGGTGAGATCTTTCCTCACTCAAGCGTTGGCGCTCGTGCTTCACCACCTGGGTATGTTGGAATAAAAGGACAGAAACATAAACACAAATAATATCAAGGCACCACAAGTATACGCTCTTAGCATTATACGCTCTTAGCATTTCCTTATGTAAAGGCAGCAGGGCTTGAAGAACCAGCGCTACAGCAGCAAAAGACAAAACTGTACAGCAGCAGAACATTGACTTCTGATCATTGGCAAAGAATTTTAACCCTTTGGTGGTTCTCAGTCTGCAATTACAAATCAATTAGTGACTGTTGTTTGAGTGGATGTCAGATGCAACTGATCCAGTGCTTTCCAGGGAAGGGGGAATGTATTTTGTTGTTCTGGTCTTCTTGTAGAGTTCAAAATAAAAGACGGAGGTAGAAAAATCTGTATCGCCACACATACATGCTATTTTCTCTCTCTAATTTTACATATCCTGGAAAATAAGGGTTAAAATTCTTTTTTATTCAGTCATTCACACATCATTTGCGCTTTCTCCGTCAGACCAGACAGTCTTTCGGTATTTGACAATTTCACGTGGTTTCTTTCAGCAAAAAGCCGACAATCTTGTTCCAAATGTGAAATTTGAGGTATTGTTGGTTTAGGAATAGACTCAAATACTGAGTGACACCATTGAATTTGAAGGTATCTGACAATTGAATGATGCTCAACTGAGTTTTATTGAAATGGAACAAACGTAAAAGTTATAAATACAAACATCAGAGAACAAACTGCTAGGGCTTTTAAGGTAAGCCAAACCAAATTCTAACGGGCAAGTTCAAAGAAAACATAGGAAGTTATAATAATATCAGTTTTAAAAAACACAATTGATCTACCTCTAGAAATGCTCAACATACACTTAACGTTACAAAACCTTTTCCTCCTTCCCGTGGGTTCTTATCTTAATCACGGCAAAAAATGGGAATGAAGCTCTAGCCATAAGCAATTATTTACAAGCATGTCCCAATGCCACCATTAGAAACCAGAAAATAGAGGAATGCAGAAGGGGGGGCGGGGGGGAGGGGCTTGGACACAAACTTTACTGCAAGGCAATATCATGATTTTAATGTCCTTTCAGACTTTTTGTAATTTAATGTCCACGTTTAAAATGTTCACTGTTGGCTTTAAAAGAAACAAACAAAATGTTGGATGGTAAAAGTGATTTGCGTGTTTTAAAGACATACGTCCCATGTAACCGTCAGAGTACGAAATGATTCAGCAAAACGGTTACATTCACATCTTCAGGCCAAAATGCAATTCCAGCCAATCAAGTTGAGCCAATTCTGGGAGTCTGTCCACTTTTTTTTCTCTGTCAGTGAAATATTGGTTTTCGTGAGAGATGAAGAATAAAAAGTCAATCGAAACATTTGCGCCAATCTCCTCATGTTTGTTTTTCCTTTCAGTATTTTTTTTATTTATTTTATCTTTTTACTTTGCCAAATACCTTTTTTTTTGGGTTTTAGGGGGGGGGGCGTCTACTTCCACTGCTGACCATAAGAATCCTGTGAAAACTCCAGGCTGTCATTACCGTAACCATAGTTACCGGAATAGTCGGCCCCCTGCTGCAGGGGCTGCTGGGCGATAGGCTGGGACCCCCAGTTCTGCTGGTTGGTCTGCCGGCGCTTGGAGTCGGGCTGGTTGAACACGTCTGCCTTCCTCTTCCCCCCCACATTGCCCCCACGGTTCCCTCGGGCCCCCCGGGTACCGCGTCCCCTCGGTGGCTGGAAGGGTCCTCCGCGGCCCCCTCCCCGACCCCCCCGGGGTCCTCCAATGGGTGGCCCCCTCTGGGTGTATCCCCCACGGCCCCGTGCTGGTGGGGCCCCGCGGGCCCTAGGAGGTGGTGGCCCCCCCCTGCTGGGCCGGCTGCCGCGGCTCCTTGTGCTGTAGGTGTCCTCGTAGCCGTAGTAGGGGTCCTCGTAGCCCCCGCGGTAGTCGTGGTAATCATAGCCGTAGTAGTCATCATAGTAGTCTTCGTAGCTGTAGTAGTCCGGGGGGTAAGCGGCATAGCCACCGCCCCCTCGGTTGCCACGGCTCCTGCCCCCGCGGCTGGGTGGGGGCATGCGTGGTGGTGGGTAGTAGTAATAGTCATCATACCTGTGGGAGAACAGCTGGGTCAGCTTCCATGTGGTCCTGTAACGGTCAATCTGATCAATCACAATAGTTAATCCAGCAGAACCTCCCTATGTGGCCTCACCCTGGGGTTCTGGTGGTCTGGCGTTGAGCCTGGCGCTCTTTCCTCTTCTTGTCTGGTGGCTTGGCCAAGACGATCTCGATCTCCTCTCCTCCCAACTCCTTTCCGTTCATTTCTGCCATTGCCTAGAAAGAGCGCCACCGTTGGTTCAGTTTGAACTTCACGCATACATGTGAGGATCAAATCAGGTTTTACTGAGCTGCCCCACCTTCACAGCAGCATCCCGGTCCTCAAAGTGGACAAAGGCGTAGTCTTTCAGCTTCTTCACCCGCTCCAGCTTGCCAAACGCGGAGAAGGTCTTCTCCAGGAGCTCCTCGGTGACTGGGGTGGCTAGCTTCCTCACAAACAGGACCTTCACCTGATGACACACAAACGCCACAGATAAAAATATAATAACATAATAATAATAATAAAACAATTAAGAACAATAAATACGAGCACAATTAACACGAGTACAATAAACACAAGTACAATAAACACGAGTACAATAAACACGAGTACAATAAACACGAGTACAATATATACGAGTATAATAAATACAAGTACAATTGGAAGGGGGAATCTGTTGTCACGGGGACAGGGCTATTTGAATTCACCTTGGCCATGACATCCGGGTCTGGTTCTGCAACCGGGTCGGCCCACTCCACTGTGACCGGGTTCCCCCACACCTTCACCTTGCCGCTCATGAGGCGCCGGCGTGCCTGAGCTGCAGACTTGTGGTCCTCGTACTCCAGAAAACAGAAGCCGCGGTTCTTCTTCTTGTCGTCCGGCTGATGGTAGAGGATCACCTCTTGAAGCCCCTCTGGACGATAAACGAGACACGTCACGTGACTGAACTCTGACCAACAGAAATCCACTGAACATAACACCGGCTCAAGCTGAAATGGGTCGTCTGCACTTATACTGACCAGTGACTTTGCCAAAGTCTTCCAATATGCTTTCTCTGGTCTTGTTCTTTGGGATCGAGCCGACAAACAGGCGGTTGTTTGCTACCGATATGCACACGCCAAGATATTTCCCAGAACGGATTTCATAGTTGTCACACTGAAGACAAGAAAAATATGGTTAAAACCTCCAACTAATATGGCATTTAAAAGTCTGGATAATAATAGTTTGACAATATCAACAGGTCATTTCTGCATTAGCTGGCTGAATCTGAGTAGATATTTCCCCCTCTGTCCCATGTCGGAG
Source organism: Dallia pectoralis (assembly GCA_029465975.1). Lineage (NCBI taxonomy): Eukaryota > Metazoa > Chordata > Actinopteri > Esociformes > Umbridae > Dallia > Dallia pectoralis. The sequence goes on from CM055743.1 coordinate 19,042,788, forward strand.
AGCTGAGAGTGGCTGCACCACTGAAAGCTATTAAGGTTAACCATCATGCACTGGGGCGCAACGTTTTTTTCCCCCAGTTCTAAAAAATCTGATCTGTTACTAAAAAGTCATCTAGACTAATTTCAATAATTATTCCATGCTCATTCCTCCACTGGATAGATAATGATGTGAAAATCTAGGATCGGTTACCCCAAGCAGCAGAACTTCTGGTCCAGATGTGTGCCAGATGTGTGTCAGAGAAACACATCCTGTAGTGCTCTCAGGACCAACTTACAAGTTTCACCGCCTCCGCCGCCGCATCCTTGCCACAAAAGGTGATGAAGGCGTAGCCCCGGTTCTGGCCCGAGAGTGGGTCCATCATTAGCCTCAGGTCCCAAATAGGACCCGCTTTCTCAAACAGCGGTACCAGCTCATCTTCATACAGGTCTCTTGGGATCTTTCCCACAAACACCTGAGGGCAGAAAATCAATGGTCTGAATCAGTAGACTGTTACAGTGTTATCCCATCAGTAAGAAAATGTATGCCCTACATGTCAGTTTGAAACAATGTAAAAAAAAAAGGTAAACAATGTAATATGTGAATGTGTTACAGTGGGCGTCAGATTCACCTCTGTTCCAATTCCAGGCTGTGCTCCTGTATACACATCTAATATGTGAATGTGTTACAGTGGGCGTCAGATTCACCTCTGTTCCAATTCCAGGCTGTGCTCCTGTATACACGTCTAATATGTGAATGTGTTACAGTGGGCGTCAGATTCACCTCTGTTCCAATTCCAGGCTGTGCTCCTGTATACACGTCTAATATGTGAATGTGTTACAGTGGGCGTCAGATTCACCTCTGTTCCAATTCCAGGCTGTGCTCCTGTATACCTATCTAATATGTGAATGTGTTACAGTGGGCGTCAGATTCACCTCTGTTCCAATTCCAGGCTGTGCTCCTGTATACACGTCTAATATGTGAATGTGTTACAGTGGGCGTCAGATTCACCTCTGTTCCAATTCCAGGCTGTGCTCCTGTATACCCATCTAATATGTGAATGTGTTACAGTGGGCGTCAGATTCACCTCTGTTCCAATTCCAGGCTGTGCTCCTGTATACACGTCTAATATGTGAATGTGTTACAGTGGGCGTCAGATTCACCTCTGTTCCAATTCCAGGCTGTGCTCCTGTATACACGTCTAATATGTGAATGTGTTACAGTGGGCGTCAGATTCACCTCTGTTCCAATTCCAGGCTGTGCTCCTGTATACACGTCTAATATGTGAATGTGTTACAGTGGGCGTCAGATTCACCTCTGTTCCAATTCCAGGCTGTGCTCCTGTATACGCGTCTAATATGTGAATGTGTTACAGTGGGCGTCAGATTCACCTCTGTTCCAATTCCAGGCTGTGCTCCTGTATACACGTCTAATATGTGAATGTGTTACAGTGGGCGTCAGATTCACCTCTGTTCCAATTCCAGGCTGTGCTCCTGTATACACGTCTAATATGTGAATGTGTTACAGTGGGCGTCAGATTCACCTCTGTTCCAATTCCAGGCTGTGCTCCTGTATACGCGTCTAATATGTGAATGTGTTACAGTGGGCGTCAGATTCACCTCTGTTCCAATTCCAGGCTGTGCTCCTGTATACCTATCTAATATGTGAATGTGTTACAGTGGGCGTCAGATTCACCTCTGTTCCAATTCCAGGCTGTGCTCCTGTATACATGTCTAATATGTGAATGTGTTACAGTGGGCGTCAGATTCACCTCTGTTCCAATTCCAGGCTGTGCTCCTGTATACACGTCTAATATGTGAATGTGTTACAGTGGGCGTCAGATTCACCTCTGTTCCAATTCCAGGCTGTGCTCCTGTATACACGTCTAATATGTGAATGTGTTACAGTGGGCGTCAGATTCACCTCTGTTCCAATTCCAGGCTGTGCTCCTGTATACACGTCTAATATGTGAATGTGTTACAGTGGGCGTCAGATTCACCTCTGTTCCAATTCCAGGCTGTGCTCCTGTATACACGTCTAATATGTGAATGTGTTACAGTGGGCGTCAGATTCACCTCTGTTCCAATTCCAGGCTGTGCTCCTGTATACACGTCTAATATGTGAATGTGTTACAGTGGGCGTCAGATTCACCTCTGTTCCAATTCCAGGCTGTGCTCCTGTATACACGTCTAATATGTGAATGTGTTACAGTGGGCGTCAGATTCACCTCTGTTCCAATTCCAGGCTGTGCTCCTGTATACACGTCTAATATGTGAATGTGTTACAGTGGGCGTCAGATTCACCTCTGTTCCAATTCCAGGCTGTGCTCCTGTATACACGTCTAATATGTGAATGTGTTACAGTGGGCGTCAGATTCACCTCTGTTCCAATTCCAGGCTGTGCTCCTGTATACACGTCTAATATGTGAATGTGTTACAGTGGGCGTCAGATTCACCTCTGTTCCAATTCCAGGCTGTGCTCCTGTATACACGTCTAATATGTGAATGTGTTACAGTGGGCGTCAGATTCACCTCTGTTCCAATTCCAGGCTGTGCTCCTGTATACACGTCTAATATGTGAATGTGTTACAGTGGGCGTCAGATTCACCTCTGTTCCAATTCCAGGCTGTGCTCCTGTATACACGTCTAATATGTGAATGTGTTACAGTGGGCGTCAGATTCACCTCTGTTCCAATTCCAGGCTGTGCTCCTGTATACGCGTCTAATATGTGAATGTGTTACAGTGGGCGTCAGATTCACCTCTGTTCCAATTCCAGGCTGTGCTCCTGTATACACGTCTAATATGTGAATGTGTTACAGTGGGCGTCAGATTCACCTCTGTTCCAATTCCAGGCTGTGCTCCTGTATACGCGTCCAATATGTGAATGTGTTACAGTGGGCGTCAGATTCACCTCTGTTCCAATTCCAGGCTGTGCTCCTGTATACACGTCTAATATGTGAATGTGTTACAGTGGGCGTCAGATTCACCTCTGTTCCAATTCCAGGCTGTGCTCCTGTATACATGTCTAATATGTGAATGTGTTACAGTGGGCGTCAGATTCACCTCTGTTCCAATTCCAGGCTGTGCTCCTGTATACACGTCTAATATGTGAATGTGTTACAGTGGGCGTCAGATTCACCTCTGTTCCAATTCCAGGCTGTGCTCCTGTATACACGTCTAATATGTGAATGTGTTACAGTGGGCGTCAGATTCACCTCTGTTCCAATTCCAGGCTGTGCTCCTGTATACACGTCTAATATGTGAATGTGTTACAGTGGGTGTCAGATTCACCTCTGTTCCAATTCCAGGCTGTGCTCCTGTATACACGTCCTCTGGTGGGGGGCCACCGTATTTCCTCTGTCCAGTGGTGACGTCCAGGGTGTATCCTGTCCGCTCCAACAGAGTCTGGGAAACACACAGGCGTCAGCACAACCACTAGTGAAATACACCACGTGAGCAGGTACACACCTGGACCAAACAGGTGGTACACACTTAGCTGAAATCAACTGTCAAACAGCTGTATCTTTACCTTGATTTTGGACTCATCTGGCCCTTTGGTGGATTCTTGTACTTTGCTCCCCTGCTTTTCTCGTTGTCTATACGTCTTCATGACCCCACATAGGAAGGCGCTTTTATTCTGGAGGGGAGAACAGTAGATGTATGTAATTGAGATTATGAACAGTGAAAAATGTATTCAACCCCTCTATGTGAACGTACCACGCTCTTTCTTCTGCACCACGTAAACTGACATGACTTCATTTAACTCTGATCCCTTCTCAACTCACCTGCACATGGGAGAGGTCGCTTTCTTTAAACTGTGACAGGACAGACAGCGCTCCCTCTTCGTTGAACTCACGCAGAGCGTCGATGGCTCTCTCGTCTAGGTCCACATAAGCCACCAAACCTACATGTACAAGACAGATTTTCAGCCATAACAACCTGGGCTTAACTAAGGCAGCATCCTAGGATTTCTTTGGAAAATGGATCAGATGGCCCACCAGTTGAGAATATGTTGTCCAGACTCTCTGCCACTTTCTGCGGCAGCCCAGCATCAATGAGTGTCTGGTAGTTTTCGGTCCGCTCGCCTTCGGGGGTGACTTCCATTGGCTCTTCGTCCTCTTTTACCGGGGCAGAACTACCGTTCACCTCGGTGGCGGCCATTCTCCTGGAGAAAAGATAAGACCAAATGATTCCAATCAGAGTTCTTGTTAATTGTTTATATTACATTTGTTTATTCTACAGAACTAATTCAAAAATTGTCCACAAAATAATTTGTTGGTCCCCTCTTAAAATTGGAAGTCTTGCTCAAGGAATTTAACATAAAGCATGTATCCAGTTCTGATTTGACAAAGGTAAATGTAATCTGAGAAAAACAAAACAGGCAACCTCGTAGGCAAAAATCATAACTGGGAAAATGTCTATATCGGGATAATTACTTAGCAATTGAACATCCAACAGTCAGTAAACAAATACTGTTCCTGTCTAACTCGGTACCTACTATTGGTTATATATGATATATGTGTGTGTGTGTGTGTGCATCCTCGTATTACACCGCCCCGCCCCCTTGTACATAAAAGCTAATGCTAGCTAGTTACATTGATTTGGCTAGCTATATAGACCAATTCGACCGGATTTGCAATTTGAAAAATTTACACCGAAGAGATGACATTTGTTTAGCGTGTACATACATACATCTTTCAAATATATAGATCGCTAAACCCGAATATAGCAGCTGATACGTGAACCAGAACCAGACGTTATTAGCGGAGCTAGCAGCAGAGCTAAAGGCCTGTTAGCCTGCGTGACTCCTAGCTGAATTTAAATAAACCACCCGCCAAAACAGGTGAAAACGTGCAATTAGCAAATACTTACCTTTATTTTCCGGGAAAATAACCGAATCTTAAAATGTACTTTGCTGCAGTAAACCAGAAGAGTTATTAATTATGGTGAATATGAATAATATCTTTGATTCTGAACCACGAGTCGGTTTGAGACGGTCCGGTCGCGCGCACACACACAACAACGGCCCCGCCCCACTCCGAGACAGAGCACGCCCCCCACGTAACGTAACGACGTAGGCCTTCACATTTTCAACCAATCAAAATGTTTAATCTGCGATTGACATTATTTCAACCAATAACCGTTCCACATTTCCAGACAGAATGTGTGTGTACTTGTACATTCGCAAGAGCAGTGAGCAGAAACGACTTGGGATTTAGTAATGCAAAATACTGTTGTGTGAACACGAATTTGTTGCATTTTTAGGCATGAGAGCTTGAGATGCATGAGATGCTTATAATATCATATAGGCTAGGTTCAGGTTTCATTTTGGTCATCCTGCTACAGTCAGAAAACACATTGTACCTTAAATAAAATACAAAAAGGTATAGTAAATGTGCCAGATTTCAAGACAAATTTAAAGTGAACACGAAATGTCTGGCAACTGAAAGACTTAAGAGCTTTATTCACACTTTGCATTTGACTTGTATACAATCTCTTACAATAACCAGCTCTGGCAATAAGGGAGAGTTGACATGGTGCATAAAGTGTGGTGCAGCACTCATATTTGGCATTGGTCATTTGTAAGCAGCGTGATCGGCGGGGAATGAAGACAGAGCTCAGCTATCATGTTTCAGCTTCTTGATTTTGCCCTTGTGACGGTCAATCTCACGCTGCAGACGCTCAATCTCTTTCTTGTTGTGATCAATCTCTTCTTCATGGTGCTTCCTTAGGGAGGCCAACTGCTCTTTCTCCTTCTGCCTAAGAAGCAGGAAAGGACAAGCTCATGGTCATATCATATCCATAAGACTGCAAAATCCGGTCTCAAAGCAAGGCATTTAACCCAAAACGGCTTGCCAGGATATTGCTGTACATACAAAGCTCTTCAAATTCTACTTATTTGGTCAAACAAAATATAGAACGCAAATAAAGTGCAAATAAAATTCACACTGCATTTTAAGAGCAACATGTTTGCATACTTTCCTTTGAAATTGACTTGCCTAAAAGTTTAAAATCAATATGGATTGTCAGGTCATCCACGTATCTATTTACCTAAAATAATATTCCTCTTCGGCAGCTTCCTTCTTTCCAAAGGCCCCACCAGCCTCCCTTATCGTACCTCCTCCACCTCCTCCCTTTCCAGCTCCTTTGCCCAGCTCACCCAACTAGAACAGGAGAGAGAAACCCCCCAATTATCATACACATATTGGCATAACTGTAATAATGTCACAGGCATGATCTAAATGCAGATCACAAACCTCACAATGTACGTTGCCTTATGGAAAAAGCAGTGTGTTTTATGGAATACAATTTACATGAGATCCTTAGTTAGAAGACTGTATTTTTCAATGTAACCATTTTTAAGTACAGTAATTGACTAAGTAAATGCTGTTTCTTAGGGTAATGAATAGAAAAGTTGCATAAACAACTCGTATGGTTGGTTTGAACAGCATGCCTCATTTGATATAATAGAGAATCAAAGGAGAATGAAATCCAGTTTAAATGTAGATTTGCAGATAGTGGTGGAAATGTCACACTGTTTGGCACCTCTCAGTGTTGCAAACAATCAGTGTGGAGAAAATCCTCGCATACATATCCCTAGTATCTCATCTATGACTCACGTAAAAACAACAATATACTGCCACCTACTGAGTTTCCTTCAAGTTCAACATGAATGCTTTGACATTGAAAAACAGAAAACGGACCCAACATGAGTTATTTAAAGCTGTTTACTAGGCGACTAAACAGAATGAGGATTATTCAGAGGAAATGTACGTGTACTAATAATAATATCAACGCTATTTGCTATGATAATTCAATAATAAATAAATTAATTAAGTCACAATGTCTACACAAAAAAACAACAACATGTGTCAGTGCGGTGGCATCACATTACCTGGTCGGATGCCATCCTAATCTGGTTGGCATAGAAGCCCCTAAAATGTGATCTTAATAGAAGCCTCGCCATTATAATTTAATTACAATGCAAATGAATAAGCCTACTGCAGCACGCGGATTCAGGTCCAGGCGCGTCGCTTGTTGTGTTGTCTACTTTACGATGCGGAAGTGTGGGCGGGGCTACTAAAGGCATCAGATGTTGCTGCCACCTAGTGGCATTATTAGGAACATGCGCATCAGATGTTGCTGCCACCTAGTGGCATTATTAGGAACATGCGCATCAGATGTTGCTGCCACCTAGTGGCATTATTAGGAACATGCGCATCAGATGTTGCTGCCACCTAGTGGCATTATTAGGAACATGCGCATCACATGTTGCTGCTGCCTAGTGGCATTATTAAGAACATGCGCATCAGATGTTGCTGCCACCTAGTGGCATTATTAGGAACATGCGCATCAGATGTTGCTGCCACCTAGTGGCATTATTAGGAACATGCGCATCACATGTTGCTGCCACCTAGTGGCATTATTAAGAACATGCGCATCAGATGTTGCTGCCACCTAGTGGCATTATTAGGAACATGCGCATCACATGTTGCTGCCACCTAGTGGCATTATTAAGAACATGCGCATCAGATGTTGCTGCCACCTAGTGGCTTTATTAAGAACATACGCATCAGATGTTGCTACCACCTAGTGGCATTATTAGGAACATGCGCATCAGATGTTGCTGCCACCTAGTGGCATTATTAGGAACAAGCGCATCAGATGTTGCTGCCACCTAGTGGCATTATTAAGAACATGCGCATCAGATGTTGCTGCCACCTAGTGGCATTATTAGGAACATGCGCATCAGATGTTGCTGCCACCTAGTGGCATTATTAAGAACATACGCATCAGATGTTGCTACCACCTAGTGGCTTTATTAAGAACATGCGCATCAGATGTTGCTGCCACCTAGTGGCTTTATTAAGAACATGCGCATCAGATGTTGCTACCACCTAGTGGCTTTATTAAGAACATGCGCATCAGATGTTGCTGCCACCTAGTGGCTTTATTAAGAACATACGCATCAGATGTTGCTACCACCTAGTGGCTTTATTAAGAACATGCGCATCAGATGTTGCTGCCACCTAGTGGCATTATTAAGAACATGCGCATCAGATGTTGCTGCCACCTAGTGGCATTATTAGGAACATACGCATCAGATGTTGCTGCCACCTAGTGGCATTATTAAGAACATACGCATCAGATGTTGCTGCCACCTAGTGGCATTATTAGGAACATGCGCATCAGATGTTGCTGCCACCTAGTGGCATTATTAGGAACAAGCGCATCAGATGTTGCTGCCACCTAGTGGCATTATTAGGAACATGCGCATCAGATGTTGCTGCCACCTAGTGGCATTATTAAGAACATGCGCATCAGATGTTGCTGCCACCTAGTGGCATTATTAAGAACATGCGCATCAGATGTTGCTGCCACCTAGTGGCATTATTAAGAACATGCGCATCAGATGTTGCTGCCACCTAGTGGCATTATTAGGAACATGCGCATCAGATGTTGCTGCCACCTAGTGGCATTATTAAGAACATGCGCGTCAGTTGTTGCTGCCAATATTAGTGGAGGGCATTGTGTGCATAAAACTGGATAGACTATCACTTTGAAATTGTGGAAAATCATATTAAGTGCTTAGCTTAAGCAGACTGGCCCTAAACTTGCAATGCACACATGAATCATTTTTATCGTACAATCACACCGTAGGATACTTTTTAACCGCAAATGCAGTTGCTCTGTCAAAACTAACGGCGTCAGTATTCTCTAATGTTTAGGCCTCATTTCCCCTTACTGCACATAATCCGGTAAAATATTCAGAATGTATTAATACAATATCTTCATGTAATAGTTTTAACATAGCTTATAGTATAGTAATTCGTTTATCCAGTAGTACATGGATATCGTAAAAATATTTGTTGTGCAGATTTATTTGGGCAAATTAAAGTGTTTATAAAAATAAATGTATCTTAGTCTTAGGTCCTGTCTTGCACATGTTTTTGGGGACATATGAGGTCTTTTATAAACATAACTGGCTTTACAGTGCCAAAACCCATGCCACTGTAAAGACCGGTTTGACAGTCATTGGCAGTTCAATAAAACTCTAGGCAAATAGACCTGGTTGTACCGTCATTCCACTCCTTAATACTCAGGTGAGTACTGTTCGGCACTTCGAAAATAGTGGTTGAGGAGTTGATCAATAGCAAAAACTTGTCTGACACCTCTACTGTGTGTAAGAGCAAAGTGTCATCCGGTGACTTTTACAGTGTAATGTTTGGAGGGTAATTCAACTAGCTGTTCCTATCTTGCAGGTACAACTTATTTTAACTTTGTATGGATGAGTCATTCTGTCCCTATCATTGCCTGGATACCCGTGTCTTCAGGTGACATCCACCTCTCTATAAACCGTGCACAGCTGCATAGATTTGTTTTGTTCATTTCAATTTATTCAAAATCCAGAGGCTGAACACATTGATCAAGTTCTGCATGACTGGCAAACTTGACAGGATGCTCTGTAGATCGTTTTTATTTAGTATTTACCATGTATTGCCATATAAAAGCTTATAGTTTGTAAAAAGCAGTCCAATTCTTCTTCTGAAATTGAGTCAATATGAGACAGATTGGTTGATGAGTGTTCAAGCACACGTGTTATGGTATTGAACCAATAACTAGTTAATGAACCCATTCTGAAATGCATTATTTCTGTAGCAACACAAGCATTGTAGCTAGGACCATTCTACATGACAGAAAGCTTTTTCATTACTAAAATATATAGCTACAATGTCCACATTAGGCAACCTCAAATAATACAATATATCCATGTGGAAGTTGGGTTTGTGTGAGGGATGAAGTCTAATCTGAAAGCATATATTTGCACACCAAAGCACTAAGCCTGTTGGCAAATGTCTTTTGTTCTATGTCGAGGACAGAGATTAGCATATTATGTATGACCCAAACCCGCCCAGATAAAGTAGCTCTACTTATGAATAACTAATAACAGCCACAGTAGGTGGTAAGGCCCTGTCATTATTGGATTGTGTATGCATTACATGCATCTAGGACAAAAGAAGGTCACCAAATGTATGAATATCCTGGAGGGAAACTATTCAGGTGTGGGGTCTTGACACGTCCATGCTCGGATTCCTTCTCCTGAGATATTTTAGTATTAAGGAAATCAAAAATTGTCCTAGTTCGGGGAGGTCTCCATTCCTCCAGGTAGCAATGCATGTTTAAAGGACTATAAATTATTAGAGACCACATTTAGCATCAAGCAGAAAGTAATTATAACCTTTGGGAGTAAACATGATGACACAATGAATCAGAATGGATGTATAAAATGAATGTAAAAAGGATCATCCAAAACAATTTAGTAGAGCATGCTGGGACAAAAAAACATAACCAAATTGAGTAAAAAAAAGTATTACATAAAAGGAAAACCTTGGTAAACAAAATGTAACTAAATTAAATTCATTATTTGACACAACAAAAACATTTATGTAATGGGGACTGAAAACGTTCTCTAATCACAGTAAGATCTTAGACTGTAATGTGTTTATGTCTCAACCATCTTTAGAAGAATACACAAAGTAATTCTGAGTAAAAACATCAGCAACAAACTAACGTGTCAAATGTAAAATAGATCAATAAATGCGCAAACTAAATTTGGGTTGTTGGAGACAGATTCTATTTTGGTAAAAGGTCAATCTAGCAATTTTTGCTTCTTCCGCAAAACAATGTTTATTATTATATTTTTGGAACAGGTCACATCGACTTGTCACAAGGCTTTAATAATTGAGGATGAATCGGCAGACTTTTATCATATGGCTTCTTCCGCCTCTTTTTAGATTTGATTCTATTTTTAGGGACCCAAATGATGCCAGACGGCTGTTTGACAAGAATACAAAGGCAAGGTGACTTAGTGAATCAGCATTACATATTACTCAGTTCCCTTTCTTACTGCTTTATCGTCCTATTTCTACGATATTACCTGTTCTTGCCTTACCAGTGACACATCAGTTAAATGAAGTCCATCTTGAGTTTGAAGCATCTAGATAGGTCGTAAAGGATGGTCTGTGCTATCAGGAGACAAAAAATAGTGTATGGACTTTGTGGTTTTGAAAACATATACAAACGTGCAGTAAAAGTTTAACACTCTGATAGGAGGAGTAAGAGCTGTGATTACGATGATTCTGTAAGTGATTAAATGTAGTAGGACTGAATGAGCGTCTGGTTGTGGAGAAACAGATCCAGCTCAACTACTTTGTTTATTCTTCTCAACTATTTGGATCAATTGACAACATACTTTCAGGTACCAAAAAGGACAGCTCACATGTTGTAATATAGATATGTTTTTTTAATTTATTACCAAAAATCACATTCATTTTGTGCTCTGAAAACTGTACATTTACAACAAGAGAAACCCCAAAAATAATTATTCCAACAAAAAACAAAAGGCAAAGGGTATTACAAATGATCATTAGATTCCGGTACACAGGGGGTATGTTCTTGGCACTATGGCTAGGAAGAACATTGGAGACAGGAAAGATGTTTGGCACGTACTGTTGTGTAATATATTGACAATAGTATCAAAAACACACTATGACAGTAGACATAAGGTTCATTAACTCCACACTGTGAGCTGTGGAGTCAAAACAGATACCCAGACGCACGGTATTCAGATATATTCTTTTAGGCTATTATTCATTCTATAAAAAATCTGCTTTTTAGAGTTACAATATTCTACCAATTACAGGCCTCCAAATAATGTCTAATCTGGCACCTTCACTCAGAACAATATGTGTATTTAGTTATTATTACAGATTTGGTATACAATAAAGTCATCTATATGCTCTGCAAATACGAGGAACACATTATAAAAGAGTCATGAAAACATTGTTTCGAAAAATCTGATATCGATCCTGCTTGAGCATCAAGCGGCCATCAAATATCACCAGGATTAAACCGATGGTTTCAAAACACAAGAATGTTGTGTTGAAGTCTCTTGTAGCTCTGGGAGCCGTTCCAGAACCCAGGGCCTCCCAGCTTATAGTCCGGGGGCACATAGTTCTCTCTGCAAGGCTGTGTGACAAGCGTGATGGAAAATAGGTCTACTTATCTGTTATGAACAGATATGCCTGCATTTTCCACCATCTTAGTAGGAGGACTGGTGGGATTGAATAGTATTTGTCCCCCACTCCAGGAGGACCCCGGAGCCCAACACTTCCAGAACGCACTGCTATTCCTGTAAAAGCAAGATGTTCTTCCAGGTGTCTGTCATTGCTGCAGAAGCAAAAGTCTGTCAGGAGACGGGTTGACTATCCACTACTACGCTGACTGTCCCAGTGATTTGCAGTCCTTTTGGGTTTCCAATTCAAATGACAAATTTGAACCTACTGACATATCGGGTACAGTGCAAAAAACTGTAAATTCACAAATAGATGAAAACGAATAATGTGCAAAAAAACATAGAAACATAACGAATGAGGTAATAATATGAATAATTATATTAAAATGTATTGTAATTATAATGATAATCGTAATAACAATATTCAATGCAATAAGAAACCAGGCCAATCATAATAAGAATAATTATAAATGCAATAAGAAACCAGGCCAATCATAATAAGAATAATTATAAATGCAATAAGAAACCAGGCCAATCATAATAAGAATAATTATAAATGCAATAAGAAACCAGGCCAATCATAATAAGAATAATTATAAATGCAATAAGAAACCAGGCCAATCATAATAAGAATAATTATAAATGCAATAAGAAACCAGGCCAATCATAATAAGAATAATTATAAATGCAATAAAACTGATAATAACAAATGGAAACACGACGCTCGGCTCTGCAGACCAAGCCTGGCCTTCTGTGTAGATGTCAAAAGAACTTCCTGGTGAAGCGAGAGAAAAACAGCCATGATAAAGAACGGCAATGATCTGTCCAGAAACCACAGCTTTGAGTCAGACGCCGAGTCTAGAGCGAGTCCAGCTCTTTCCTCTGAGTCCAGCCCCTTTCCTCTGAGTCCAGCCCCTTTCCTCTGAGTCCAGCCCCTTCCTCTGAGTCCAGCCCCTTCCTCTGAGTCCAGCCCCTTCCTCTGAGTCCAGCCCCTTCCTCTGAGTCCAGCCCCTTCCTCTGAGTCCAGCCCCTTCCTCTGAGTCCAGCCCCTTCCTCTGAGTCCAGCCCCTTCCTCTGAGTCCAGCTCTTTCCTCTGAGTCCAGCCCCTTTCCTCTGAGTCCAGCCCCTTTCCTCTGAGTCCAGCCCCTTCCTCTGAGTCCAGCCCCTTCCTCTGAGTCCAGCCCCTTCCTCTGAGTCCAGCCCCTTCCTCTGAGTCCAGCCCCTTCCTCTAACCTTGTCTTGACTAACTTGGAGGTTACCATGGCAGCGAACAGAAGCAGCCAAATGCTCAGTTAATGGCAAACCCAGAGCTTTGATGCAAGACGAAGGGGCATGCCAACTACATGTCAACTACATGCCAACTACATGTTGACCACATGTCAACCGCAGCTCTCCTGAGCCCAGTAAAGGAACCCTCTCTGATAAGACCAGGACCAGTCCTTGGACAGCCTGAACAGTCGGTCACAAACTAACAGGTCAGTACACTTCTCGTAGGTTCTGCTCATCATCAAGTCCCCGCTGGAAAACAAAATCTGACAGCACATCACGATGGACTTCTTCCATCTTCCCTCGTTTCTGAGGGGTTCGAAGAGATGGATTAGCGTTGGTCACGTTCTCCGCTTTCACTTGCCCCGCCTCTCCTCTCCTGGACGAGCCTTCTCTAACCCAAACCAATAGAATAGGTGACTGAGGTTGAACGATAAGAAATGCTCTCAAAGATCTCCCTCTTAGACCTCCGTCTGCAGGTCGATGATGTCCTGGCTGACCATTGGAATGGTGGCTCCAGCCTTCTCCCACTCCACCTGGAGAGGCGAGGCAGCCAGAGGCTCCAGGTCCTTCCGTACCCAGGATGGAGGCGAGTGCTGCGTCCTCTGGGTCCCCTCCCATGGTCTCTCCACCTGGGGCAGCTGCTTGTCCTGACGGGGTGAAAACAGTACGGCTGTTAGTATCAGTATCATCGACAGATCACACAAAGCGATAATACTGGGCGTATGTTTAAATTGGTCAAGCGGTTTAAGAGCATCACAGAAAGTGATTAAATGCTATTTGTTTATGAGTTAAAGGACTCACGCTGTGACTTGTCTTGTCACTTCCTCCTGAGGACACACTCCATCTCACAGACTGTAGGAATAAAGAAAAAAATATTATTTAAGAGACCAAGAGACCATAATAGACTGTACCTAAAATGTATATGACCTCTGTGGTTTGCTGAGGTCAAGGTTCCTCAGAACCAAACATTTTATACCTGTTAAATTATTTCTGCATGATGAATTGACATAGAGAAACCTCTCAAGTGGTATTTTCATTAATGTTTTCTAGCCTAGCAAACTAACAACTTATTTTCAGATTTATTTATCTTAATTATAAAGGACGAGAATGGCGTTAATGTTAATGAAATAGTCTGTTTACCTTGCTGTCTGAAGCAGGAGACTCTCTGTCATGTTTCTCAGCATGATGTAATTTCCTGTTCAGATCCTGGAACATGTTCTGGTGGCGTTTCTTTGTGTGCATGATTTTCTACAAACCACGGGACCAAACAACGAGTTAGCATGTGACACGACACGGCTCAATTTGGGACAAATCTCATTTAATCTGAAGTGTTAGATTGTCAAAAGATATGCACTTGGGTGTTGTTACATTTAGTTTAAGTCATTAGACCTTTACTGATGAGTTGTGTTAATTGTTGTGTCGGGTACATGGTACAAGTACAAACCTCAAAATCTAACTCAGCATAACGGGACTTCTGTCTCTCCAGCGAACTCATCGACAGCGTGGAGATGGTCTCACTCTTGGACATCATGGAGTTCATGGAGTCAAACGTGTCTCCCAGGCTACTGTGGGTGATGTGCGACTCACTGGACATGTTGTGGATGTTCTGGATGGGAGAGTCCCTCTCCGAGTAGGACACGCTGACCCGGTCAGACGGTAGCGTCTTGAGTCCAAACGCGGCCTGGGGCTCGGCGAAGGGTCCGGTGAGATGAACCAGCCTGGTCTGCGGGAGCTGCTCCAATATGTTGTACTTGGGCTGGTCCTCTTTGGGTTTGCGCAGGGTTGAGGTGGTGTTGGGTAGCAGCACGTAGCCGCTACCGTCTGGGCTGGTTCCGTCCACTTGGCTGCGCACCAGATCGGCGTCCAGCTGCTGGAAGAGCTCGCCTTCGCACACGTAGACGGGTTTCCCACAGCTCGGGTCCATGGCGCCCTGAAGGCGACTCTTCTCCCTCTTCAGGGTGAGGGTGTGGCTGGAGTACTCGGGCATGGCCTGCATGTGGGCCTTGACGGTGTGCGACGGCAGGGTGTGGAAGTTGGAGCTCATGGGGAGAGGCATCTGGGGTGGGAGGGGCATCTTCTCCTCACAGGAGGAGTTCAAACCACCTGCAATGATTACAGAAAAGGAGGCGAACAGGTAAGAGAGCGCACTTGTAAAGAAAACATGTAAAAAACTGTTTGATAATTTATGTTGATTCAGATGGATTGACAGGAAGTACCAATCTAAACCGAATATTCAGGTATGTAATTCTTTTAAGTACACTCAGATGTATTGGCTGTTAATGTTCTCGCCTAGTTATTTTTTCAGAAATAAGAGAATATTAGAGGAGTAGGTAAATGGAAAAATGGTTAGGGAGTTTAAAAGCCTGCTCACCGGGTCTGCTGGAGTCGCCGTCCTTCTCGAAATCAGACTGTAAATATGCAACAAGATTGGTGTCATTAAAACTGATGAAGAGTGCCTTTATATGAAACTTTAACATTGAAAAAACAAAATGTATTTCTCTTCATAATAACTATCTTTTACAGGCATAATAACCGACACCTACCATAAGCTGGGTGTGGTGGCTGTTCTGAAGGGAACTGCCAGAATCTCCATTCCCGTCATCCTTACGGTCGACCACTCGGCATTTCACCGCCTCTTGGACCTCTCTACGCAGAATACAGTGCACCATGACGATGATGAACCCCTCCAAGGAGTCGAAGACGGCGAAGAGGATCTGAAAGAGGGCTGAGCGCCGGTCGGTCATGGCGAGGACAGCGGACATCCAGGTCAGAGCCAATAGGGGCAGGATTACACAGGAGCTCCAGAGGGAAGCTCCAGCTCGCTCCTTGAGTTTCACGTCGGTGATGCCGTCCTTCGACACCAGCTTGTTAAAGACCAGGATGCCAATGATCATGTTCACCTGTAACAAGACATGATAGAAACGCTAGTGAGCTGACTGTCGTCGTGTTCTACGGAAGTGTCTTAAAACGATCATTCGGACGCATTTGAACGTCTTTTATAATTATACGGTTGTGCAAACGGACGCATACCAGAACGACAGCGGCAGCCGGGCCAACGAACGAATAAAGAAGTCCACCCTCAAGAGAGAGCCAGCAGCTGTAGAGAAGCAACAGAACAGGGCAAATTATTGCATGAGCTTGAGCATGGTGGTCAAAGAGAGGGGGGGCGGATTTGAGGGGGAGTGGGGAGTGGTGAGGGGGAGTGGGGAGTGGTGAGGGGGAGGGGTGAGGGGGAGTGGTGAGGGGTGAGGGGGAGTGGGGAGGGGGAGTGGTGAGAGGGAGTGGTGAGAGGAGTGGTGAGGGGGAGTGGTGAGGGGAGTGGGGAGGGGGAGTGGTGAGGGGGAGTGGTGAGGGGGAGTGGTGAGGGGGAGTGGTGAGGGGGAGTGGTGAGTGGTGAGGGGGAGTGGTGAGGGGGAGTGGTGAGTGGTGAGGGGGAGTGGTGAGGGAGAGTGGTGAGGGGGAGTGGTGAGGGGGAGTGGTGAGGGGGAGTGGTGAGTGGTGAGGGGGAGTGGTGAGGGGGAGTGGAGAGGGGGAGTGGTGAGGGGGAGTGGTGAGTGGTGAGGGGGAGTGGGGAGGGGGAGTGGTGAGAGGAGTGGGGAGGGGGAGTGGTGAGGGGGAGTGGTGAGGGGGAGTGGTGAGGGGAGTGGGGAGGGGGAGGGGAGGGGGAGTGGTGAGGGGGAGTGGTGAGGGGGAGTGGTGAGGGGAGTGGTGAGGGGAGTGGTGAGAGGGAGTGGTGAGAGGGAGTGGTGAGGGGGAGTGGTGAGGGGGAGTGGTGAGGGGAGTGGTGAGAGGGAGTGGTGAGAGGGAGTGGTGAGAGGGAGTGGTGAGTACGAGACTGATTGAGGTTCCACTCACTAATTGAAGGTGCCATATCCCTTGGCCTTGGTGAATCCAACAGACACGGCCACCACCAGAGCTGGGAGTCCTGTAAAACAGGGGGGGGGAATAGGGTTATGATGGAACGACCAAATCAAAAAAGACAATGATAGAAACAACTAGAAAGAAAGAAATAGGCTGGAGATGGACAGACACAGAGAGGGACGGATATGGTATAGGCCACGTACCCCAGCCCAAGCAAAGGAAACGCTTTCGGATGATGCGGTTTCGCAGGCGGCCTGTGACCGCCATGTAGGACTGCCACGCCTCCGTCAACACCCAGCAGAAAGATGAGAGGAAAAAGAAGTGAAGGAGAGCAGCCACCACCCCGCAAACCACCTGAGGGAACAAAGGAAGGGAAGAGAGAGAGGGAAATGCGGAGTCAGGGGTGCCGTTAAAGAAGTAAAAAAAGGCAATAACCCAAAGGAATGAGGAGAAAGTAGAAGAAACAGAACCAGGAAGAGAGTCAGAGAGAAAATAATATATCGAATGAATATTGGATCTGAATGAGCCGTACTTTGTTGCGAGCCTGGGTTTGTCCAACCAGAATGAGGGCATTGGAGCAGATAATGGAGAGACAGAAGTTGATGAGGATCACTGAACGCTCCGAGCGGATATACCTGCAGGACGAAAAGGAGAGGGAGTGAGGAAGGAGACAAGTAGACGAGGACACGAAAGCACGTGACACTGGCGGGAATTCGGTGGCACAGCTTCAAGGGGGCACTTACTTCCAGACTGAGACGTAGATGATGATGAGGAGCATTAGGGTTAGCGAAGAGACGCCACAGCCGACGATGAGCGTCACAGAGGGAAGCTGGTTCTTGTCCATGTTCTGCAGAGAGGAAAACAACAGGGTCCCTTAGAACGGCGCACGACAGCGAACGCAACCGACAGGAAGACAGACAGAAAACGCGGCCGACACATGAAAATGCCTCGACTTAACGCGGACGGAATGGCTTTCAGCCCGGTGGGTCTGCCGCGCTGCCGTGCTATCTGGAGTGGCAGACGGCTCCCTGCGGGCAGACAGCTGAATGGCACAATTAGGGCAACGGCTGAGGCAAGGTGACCCCAAGGTGAATGTGTCAGGAAGATGAAGCGGCGAGCCAAAGACGCGGGCAAGGTCACCGCATTTCCCCCGTTGAGCTTTTGAACCAGCAAATGAGGCGCGGAAGATAAAGAACATTTATCTCCGGCAATGAAGCAGCAAGAGTAGGTTAGAGAGAGAGTGAGGGAGAGAGAGAGATGGAGAACAGGAGAGGGAGGGAGAGAGAGAGAGGGAGAGAGATGGAGAACAGGAGAGGGAGGGAGAGAGAGGGAGAGAGATGGAGAACAGGAGAGGGAGGGAGAGAGAGAGTGAGGGAGAGAGATGGAGAACAGGAGAGGGAGGGAGAGAAAACGGGAGAGAGTGGAGAGAGAGAGTGAGGGAATATAGAGGGGGAGTGAAAGAGGAGAGAAAAACACCTCCCTTCCATCTCAGAGTTTCGACCATACAGTTATCTAGTTATCACTAGTTGTTCTTACAGATTGGTGTCTTAGTAACCTTAGTAACCTGTTTGTGCCAGCGGCTTTAGTAACCTGTTTGTGCCAGCGAGTTTAGTAACCTGTTTGTACCATCGGCTTTAGTAACCTGCTTGTGCCCGCGGCTTTAATAACCTGTTTGTGCCAGCGACTTTAGTAACCAGCTTGCGCCCGCGGCTTTACTCGTCTGTGTCTCAGACAACCATGGCACATTGAACCCTTGCCGACTTGCACCAGGACGCAAATTTCACGCTTCTGTTGGCACTGCTGCCGACTCACCTGTGGGGCAACAGGGGCATCAAAACTGATGAGAGAAACCCAGTGGCCCGCAGACGCTCTGACAAGCTAATTGGCCGGGGCTTATTACCTAGCCTGTCATCCCACTGCTTTGATAGCTTTTTCAGGGGTCGAGTTCGTTTCACACATCTGATTAATCTGCATCACCTTGGTGCAAACGAGACGTGTTCGAAATGTGCAAGGAATTGTGTTCTGGCACCTTATAGGCATTTGCCTATCATGGCGACAAATATATCTTGAAGCCTTTTGATAGGAGTTCGAAATTATCTAAGTAGATCAGAGGCGCTCAGTTCAGCTGAAGTGAGAAACCGGGAAAGTAATGTTTTATCTCCAGTATATATGTTCCTGTCTTTCTATGTGCGTTGATGTGGCCATGGGCTATTTAATAAAACTGAGTTTGACCTAAATACGATCCGAGTCGCGATTCTGCCCTTGAAACAAACCCAGTGTTGAAACAAACCCAGTGTTCCCAATATACATGACACCTAGACTAGAGACCAAACATTTGGTCCTTTGTCGCGTTCATAAAGCGCACATTTTCCATTTGCAATACGGTTCCATTGACCAGCATGCAACGCTTCAATTGTGGTTCCACTGGTCAAGGTTAACCTCACCGACTAATTGTGGGCTACTCCTGGTTCTCTGACTATATTTCCGAGACATGTTTTTTTCTTGGTGCAGGTCCTAGGAAGCAGACCATGTTGAGTGAGAACAGAAACACTGCAGTGTCTGGCTTCTCTCTCCTCTCCTTAATTATTTCCTCTCCACTCCTGTATAGCTGCTAGGCAGAGAAACAAGGTAGCGGACAAAGTCCAACGTACGAAAAATGAATGTGAATCCAGTGTGACTGCCGATGCACAAGCAGACGCCTGCCTCTCATTGGCCAGTATCTTTGGCATTTTTCAGAGCAACACGGAGCAGCCTAAAGACGGTGGATTGTGGGAGTGGGGGATGTGAGGACTCAGAGGTATTGGCAGACGGAATGATTGGCGCAGCTGGCCGCCGACTACGGGGGCGGATAGGAGGCGGGGTGGCGTAGTGGTCGCACAAACACAGGGGGGGCGCTGTTGCTGTCCTTTCTCTTTTCCAGACCGTCGACTGAGACAAATCAAATCATGACAACAGGTCTGGAGACAAACAAAGGCCAGATAGGCAGGATCTTCTGCTGGGTGCATCTGAATGATTCAGTCCAAATTGACTGACTGAATGTATTTTATATAAGCGCTGTTGTTTATCTGCCGAGCCCTGTGATCTATGCAGTGGACATCAAGCTAATAGTTTGCCCAGTTAAACATCTGTTGCTTTGTCCATCCCTGCCACCACAACAGTAGCCCTGCTAACATGGGCAAACCATCTCCTATTACCTGGGGGTTTATAGGGGGGAGGGGGTTGATTTTCCCCTTAATAATATCTCAGTGATCAAAAACACATGGACGGAGCTGGAGCTGCAGAAGTCGTTACCAGGGCAACTAGAGGATGGACTGCCATAGAGCCACAATCTAAAGGAGAACATAACACACTGCCTTCCTCTTTGCATATTGATAGAACCAGTAGCTCATAAAAGAACTCTATGTCCTACTAAATGCCATTTATTACTGAATTAATCAACTTAAACAAATGCATAAATTAAATCATGCCCTGGTACACGGTGGAAAATGACCTTTATTATGGGATGAAACTATAAGTGATAGTCTTTTCTTAAGTAATGCCTGTGGATATATCACTATAGATCCACTCTGTTTATATGTAATAATGTAAAACACATTAGTCTGTTTTAAAACATGCATTTATCTATTCAAATGCAAATTATAAGAATGACACAACCTTTCTTGTTATTACTATAATGCACATGCGGTCATGCCATTTAATACTAGAATACATTAAATCTATTATATCGGAAAAAATCTTTAAAATTGAACAATTATTACACCGTGTTGCTGTTATTTATCCGGTAATTAATTTAATGAGGATAATATATATATATATATATATATTCAAAGGCACCAGACAAAAGGAACCGGGCTGCCAGCGCGTCTGAATATATATTACATTTAATTTTTCACATCAACACCTAACGAATATCACCGAATATCACCGAATATAACCGAATATAAGCAGAGTAAAAGCGGAACACTCACCATGTCGGGGTTCAGACGCGCTAAAATGGCGAAGGTGGAGAGTCGGTCGCACACGCACTTGGTTCTGGATGCGTCCTGGATGGGGACTCTCCTGCAGCTGCGCGCAGACCAGGAGCCCAGCAGAGAAGATCTGCACAGGGGGGACAAGGAGAGGGACAGGGGGTTATGTGGGGGAACAGATCTAATGTGAGGGAACAGATCTGATGTGAGGGAACAGATCTGATGTGAGGGAACAGATCTCATGTGGGGGAACAGATCTCATGTGGGGGAACAGATCTCATGTGGGGAACAGATCTGATGTGAGGGAACAGATCTGATGTGGGGGAACAGATCTGATGCGAGGGAACAGATCTGATGTGGGGGAACAGATCTGATGTGGGGGAACAGATCTGATGTGGGGAACAGTGGGGAACAGATCTGATGAGGGGGAACAGATCTGATGTGAGGGAACAGATCTCATGTGGGGGAACAGATCTGATGTGGGGAAAAGATCTGATGTGGGGGAACAGATCTGATGTGAGGGAACAGATCTCATGTGGGGGAACAGATCTGATGTGGGGGAACAGATCTGATGTGAGGGAACAGATCTCATGTGGGGGAACAGATCTGATGTGGGGGAACAGATCTGATGTGGGGGAACAGATCTGATGTGAGGGAACAGATCTGATGTGAGGGAACAGATCGGATGTGGGGGAACAGATCTGATGTGAGGGAACAGATCGGATGTGGGG
Source organism: Dallia pectoralis (assembly GCA_029465975.1). Taxonomy (NCBI): domain Eukaryota; kingdom Metazoa; phylum Chordata; class Actinopteri; order Esociformes; family Umbridae; genus Dallia; species Dallia pectoralis. The sequence continues at coordinate 19,064,669 of CM055743.1, forward strand.
GAACAGATCTGATGTGGGGGAACAGATCTCATGTGGGGGAACAGATCTGATGTGACGGAACAGATCTGATGTGGGGGAACAGATCTGATGTGGGGGAACAGATCTGATGTGGGGAACAGATCTGATGTGGGGAACAGATCTGATGTGGGGAACAGATCTGATGTGAGGGAACAGATCTCATGTGAGGGAACAGATCTGATGTGGGGGAACAGATCTGATGTGAGGGAACAAATCTCATGTGGGGGAACAGATCTCATGTGGGGGAACAGATCTGATGTGAGGGAACAGATCTGATGTGAGGGAACAGATCTGATGTGAGGGAACAGATCTGATGTGGGGCAACAGATCTGATGTGGGGGAACAGATCTGATGTGGGGAAAAGATCTGATGTGGGGGAACAGATCTGATGTGAGGGAACAAATCTCATGTGGGGGAACAGATCTGATGTGAGGGAACAGATCTGATGTGAGGGAACAGATCTGATGTGAGGGAACAGATCTGATGTGAGTGAACAGATCTCACAGAAATACATCATCTCAAAAAAAAAAGCACATGAAACGCAGCTTGCCAGACCTATTCACAGTAACAAGTCATCCAGGTGGACATTGCTTTACCTGACTGAAGGTGTCTACACATCTAAGCAGTTTTTATATTGTAACAATATACGAATAAAATGTGCTGTTTTCAGAAGACAAGCTGTTTCTGAGCAGCTCAATAAGAGTCAATAGGCTGCATTCAATTTGTACGTTTAAAGCCTGAACTGTTGATGGTCGTTCTATGAGCTAATCAGTAATGCCAATACAACACACATATATGAATGTAATCTGTGTCATGTAAAACATTTTGTCAGTCTTTCCCAAACTGGCCGTGGACATGAGATGGGATACAAATGCTCAAACCAAGCTTATGGTCCATACACTGAACAATTGGGATTGTAGAAGATGCATTTCGTCTCACACTTTTTCATATCTAGGACAAAAATATCTGAACTAAGACAGGGTTTCGTTAAATGTGATGTGAGCCATGCGAATTGTGCTAAACTGTTCTTGAACATGGCCACTTTGATGTTTACGCAATCATCTAACCAGTTTTGAAGATACATTTCTTGGTTCTATTGGCCAGAAAAGGTGGACTTTTATTGTTTATTTTTTATGTGTGTTGGAGTTTTGGATGCAGACAAATGCCTTCTTCTTAAGACAGAGAGACAAATGTGTCAATGATGAGTGCTAGAAATAATTGTAATCTTCTGTAACCTCAGCCAGCCACAGTTCATTCACAAGGCAGAACTATTGAACAGTATATAGTTCGGCTTTAGCGATGCAACACGACCCCAGTTTTGACACATGGGGTAAAGTGAGCTGGCTGAACCGGGCGGACACAGACGCTGTCGCCTCGAAGTGTTTCACATGATGAACTGTGGCCCTGGGCACCAATTACCTACTAGTGAGCCTGCCAGAGCGTAGGGTTGTGGATCTGTGAACGCCATCAGCTGCCAGCCCTCCTGCTCTGACATGAGCCCACACAGTGTCACCATGAAGCAGCAATGAGGGACGGGGGGGAATGTCATCCGGGAATGTCATCCGGGAGAGAGGACGATTGGCTGCCAGATTGGTTTAAAGCTAACTTGGGGGTCAGAGGTTGTAGGGCGGACTCAAAGTTGGACATTGACCCTTGAGAAAAGCTTCTGTGAATGTTTGACTTTGGCTATTGGATGTGACTGGTTTGCTCGAGTCGTACGCGTATGTTATGGCAATCTACGGTGGCCTTTATTCGATTTTTCCTCACTAAAACACGCGGTGTTTCACAGTGTAACCCGTCGTCCATTTCCTTCATTCCTTCCTCCATCGAGGCATTAGCCGCGTACAAAATGAATGAAATTTCGCTGGAGGCACAAACCCCGAACCCCCTCCCTAAAGTGTACGAGTGAATCCTATTCGTGCGCCCTCTTCCATTCCTTCTCCTTGGTTCCTTTCGACTTTCCTCAGGTGGATCAGAACGTAGACGCGTTAGAGGATGAATACATTGTGGTGCTTATCTGTGCTCCACAATATTGTACAAATCTAAATGCAAATGACCCCCAAAATGTCTTTCTATATCATTTGTAGAGCACTGCGTTAATATATATATATATATATATATATATATATACTGAATCCTTTCCAGCATGCACTGTGTTCCCTAAGATGTGCTTCTGGGAGGTATTCATGATGTGACTTCAGTAAAGGGCTGTCAGCTGCGTATCTGACTGATGACCTTTCATTGCGTCCCTTTCTAGTAAGTCTGTGTGATATGGATTGATCCAGATGTTGATCCAAGGAGGACAGATGCTGTCATTGCTTCAAGACCGAGACTAGGCATTGTAATATGTGCGTGGACCAGAAGGCTCTCCGTAAACGTCTACAAAGTCTATTGCTCTGCTGTCTGGATGACTGACGACAAGATGAATCTGAACATGGATACGTTCCTGAATGGTGGAACGCAAACGGGATGGAAACGACAACACAGAGTCACCACTTACGTTTCACTCTGCTCCCAGGAAATGCACGTTTCATTGATGGTGTCCTGGAAAGACGAGAGAGATGACAGGCTTAGTATCATAGCAGAAGCGAAACGCGTAGGACGTGCAAACGATGCCCAGTCGGTGTTCTCCATCTCAGTGTGTGAGATGCAACAGCATGACGCTAACTACCCACATACTTCACCCGGGTAATGACGCAGGCATATTTAACGTAAATTAATTTTAACAGGTGCTATAGTTTCAAACGTCCACAAGATGGGTATTCAATAAGTGCTTACGTTTTGGATGTGGGGGAACTCGATCTCCACCGGGGAGGACAGGAGTCCTGGGGTTGGCTTGACAGTGACCGTGACCACCTTGGAGTTGAGGATGGTGCTGTTGCTGAGGAAAGAGACAACATTTGGTTGAACAAATGCAAAGGTTTCAAAAGGTGCTGAGGGAGCGTTTGTTATATTCTCTTAATTGGAAATTCTGGGCAGGAGACTTCAGGGGAATTCTTTAATAGGTTTTGCACTATTTCCGCACTGTTTGAATTCAACTAAAAACTGTATGCTTTCTCCAAGATGGCATTATGAAATTAGATTGTTTATTTGGACTATTATTCGTTTAGTGAGACTTACTTTTGGAAGGACAGGATGGAGCTGAGGTTTCTGTAGAGGACAATTCCGGTCACAAAAGCAGAGGTTCCTTCTGTAACAGACCAAACACAAATATTATTACTGATTCTGAAGATAAAAAAGGAAATGGTGCATGTTTACAGGAACAGATTGGTTCTGTGGACTCTCTTTGCTTTATCAGTCAGAGGTTGCGAAGGCACATTGATGTATTGCGCTCTTACCAGATGGTTTGATGGACAGAGCATCGCGGGAGACTGTGATCTTCTCCTCAGAGGTCCTGACCCAATCCGTCATACCTCGCCAACCCTTTACTGGAAATGTGAAGTCTGTGGTCATGGCCGTTGGACGTTTATGGATGCTCAAAACTGGAGGAGGTGGGACAGATCAGGTGGCCTGTTAAACACTGTTCCTCTAATAGATTTGGAGTTGAAATCAATCCAATTATCATTGAGCAAGTAAAGTTAAATGATTTCTGAATTTTGAACGAGCCAAGTCGATGACAGTATACACAATCTCTGACTTCACACGTCATGTCCTCAGCTGCCTGAAGGAGTGTGACTTGGGAATCCTGTGCAAACCATCGCGTTCATAAGCGTCACATTCGCTTCAGCCCAGACAGCACGCCAAAATTAGGTGTGAGTTTGACTTTTTTCCTGTGCTTTTCCGAGAGCTTACGTAAAAGCCAATTTGCAGCTAGGATTTCTCCCACGTAGCCAATAACAGGCCGGGTGGCGTTAATCTTTGCGTCTATCTTTCGCCTCTAGCTAAACATATTTTGGACGCTTAGGTCTGACGCCCTCTGGGAGATGAAAAGCGAAAGAGCCAATATGCCTCGGTGCTTAAGTGATGCTGCTGTCCTCTTGCTAATGCAGACATAACGCCTATCCAGTGGCATAATTAAGATGGATGCACTCTGGGGCTGGACAAAAGTAAAGTCAAATAATCTCAGCCGGCAAAGAAAAACAGGAGCTCACCTAGATTCTCTGTGACTTCATAGATGTCCTGGAAGTCCTTCATGTGTGTGCCGAGCATGTCCACGAAGTCTTCTACCAGCTGCAGGAACTCCTTGACATTTGTGCCCATCTAGTGAAGAAGGACAAACATGGAAGAGGGGAGAACATACGTGAATCAAGCGGAAAGTCATCAACGTACCGGGGACAGACAGATGGGGATTGGGATGACCAAACTGGAACCTGTGTACAACCACAAACGGTTGTCATCTGGTTGAAACAGCGGCATTGCGTATAACCCAGTAAAGGCCTTATACAACACCCCACATGGCATATCTCTCAAACTCCTCTTCTCATTCGTTCACAATCATAAGGACCGTGACTAGTCCAAATCACAATTATTCACTGTGAAGCCCAGGAACCTCCATACTGTGAACAGGCAGCAGGTTGTTGATTCTGTCGTTCCTCCCGATTGGGAGGTCTCTGACGTCTTTCTGACGCAGAGCTGTGGCGATGTGGGCGAGAGGTGTGTGTACATTTGTGCGATACATATTGCATGTTGTGTGCTAGTGACGCTTCTTTACAGCGGCCGTAGTCTGTGGGTTGGAGAAGAGACGCGCAGTTTGTGAAGGTGGGCGTCGTGTTTCTCTCTCTGCCTGCCTGTCTTGTCCTCACGGCCCCTGAAGTTAACTCTCTACTAACTGACTCGGCTGAAAAATTAGTTTGACATGCAAAAGGATCTACCATGAATGTGAGGCAACTGGATTTTTATAATTATAATTATTTATTCGTATTAACTTAAGCTAACAAGGAATGGTTGCTGAGAACACATTCTTTATTAGAATAACAGTTTGCATGAGACTGGAGGCTAAATTTAGCGTAGAAACTGGTAGCAGGTGTTCCATCTTTCACAAATTAAAATCAGCATCTTGCAGAATGTCATGACGAATACAAAAAGACGCAACTAAAGTCCCGCGGCGTCGTTACCTTTTAATTGGTATGTGGTTTTGAATGAACGGATATTTTTGTGATTTTAATTTTTCAAAGTATTCGTTTGTCATTACGGTCAATGAAATCAGACGTTTAAAAAAATATTTATAATAAAATTGGAGCCATTTTAAGCTTGAATACCCAGTATGTTTGTATTTCCCAGGGACAGCTACATTCTCATTATAAGAGGATGATCGAATTAAAGATCGAATTAAAGAATAATTAGACATGGATTCTGTAAAGAAAGAAAACCCATAAAAGCCATATCAAGTCAGTGCCAAATATTCATAGTCACCACTATTAATAACAGTGTATGCAAAATAAAGTTAGTAGAGAGGTAGAGAGAAGTTATAATCAAGTGAATGCTAATCAAACTCTTACTACAGCAGTATCTGAGTCCACAGTATTATGTTTCAGAGCGTGAAACATGTTCCTAACATGAGTGTAGGATGATGTGAGGTCACTGAGGGTGTGAATTCACAAGACACTTTAGTTTCTCCCTACAATCTGAGCCCATTTAGTTTTCCATTCAATACCACAGTGTATTTTGGTGTTCGTTCTCTATAGTTTTGGACTGAATTACCGATTTTGGGAGATAATGAGGTAATAACCACCTCTTTTCTCCTGGTTTACTCTCACATGAGTTGTTAACAACCTGGAGACAATATTACCACCGCTCTGTCCCTCAGTAACACAAACCGGATGACAAGAAAAGTCCCTTCCCTCAGTCCATCCCACACACACAATTACACAATTACACAATTACACAATTACACAATTACACAATTACACAATTAAACAATTAAACAATTACACAATTACAGTCATACTCAGATGGGAACCTACCAGCTGTGCCTCCTCCCATTTGCTGTGATGTTCCTCCTTCAACAAGTTGCTGATTGTCTGTGCGTAGTTCTGTAAAAGATAAGACAGGCGTTATCGACGTGGCACAATTCCAGCGACGATACACATTCGTACTTTATGTTTGAACGCTTGATTCAGAAGCAGCCCGGGCGTTTCTCACTAACCTCCACATCAGCGTTGCTCAAGCTGTATCCGTCTCCTTTGTTGATCTCTGTGGTGTTTCGGAGGATGTCCATGATGGACAGCAAGTCTCCGCTGTACTTGGTCCCCTGGTCCGAGGTGTGTCTCAGTCTGGAGATGACCTCAGTAAGCCCATCAGCCACCAGGCCCTTCTGTGTCTTAGCCACGCCTTCCTGGGCCTATGAAAAAGGATGGTCGAGGTCACGCACGAGAACTACGAAACCTTGATCTATGCACTCACACGCTGGCTTGAGATTCTGAGGCACACGTTTCAAGTAGAGTTGGGAGATTTGTGGATTACATCTCCAGAAAACCGGGTTTCTGGCACCGGTCAACTTACCAACAAGGAGATGTCCTGGTAGTTCTTGGAGACACACTTGATGTGGGTTGGATTCTCCCAGTACGCGAGTCCCACAGCCCCCAGAGTGCATCGCCGCAAGATGAAGCCTGTGTATGAAAGAGTGCCGGAGGTCACCGTAAAGGTCACCGTAAAGGTCATCGTAAAGGTCATCGTAAAGGTCATGGTGCACAATAGAAGCATGCATTGAGTATAAGTGATGGGATGCATGTTAGTTAGCTAGTTCTCTGTACCAGTGGAGTCCGACGGGCAGGTCACAGCAGCCATGTCTCCTGCAGCGGTTCTCTTCCACACAACGTCTCCATTGGACTCCTCCTGGCAGATCTCGTGGGGTTCTGAAGAGACGCAGGAAGGAAGATTGGTTACACCTTTCATTTCTTGCATTGAATCGAAGCTCTTTTGAGGGTGTTCTTATTTTTTTACTACTTGCTTTGTGTTGAACTACTTTTATGCGTCTCACTTATCGGCCATATTTGTTTTATGACTCTGACCTGGGCATCGTTTCTCGTTGCAGCGTCTCAGATCTCCTCTCTCCCCGGGACAAGGTTCCCCACCGAAGTAAGGTCCTTCGCACGTCCTCTGTCTCTGTTGGTTCCCTCCACCGCACGTCTTGGTACAGCTTCCCCATGAGCTCCATGACAACCAGCGCCCGTCAACTACGGAGAAACAAAAACGCGGACGGTTCGTGAGCATCGACCACGCCACCCGACACGTTCCCATCAACCAACGACTCTTGCGAAAGGGGCCTGGCGGTTTGGCGGCATTCGTTACCAACCTGGGCAATCTTTCAAGAAGCACTTGATGGTCTCGAGCCAATCGCCGCGGCACTCCGAGCCGCCGTAGGAAGGTCCGTTACATTCGCGCGTCCGCTGCTTGGTACCGTTGGAGCACGTGGCGGAGCAAGCGGACCAACCGGACCATTCATTCCAGGCACCGTCCACTAGAGGGCACCAGAGAGGGAGGTGGAGCATTAGACACCATAAAGCCAGGGGCTGCTCGTGTAATCATCAGGCCAGAGTTTACATTAACATTGTACGGTATTCAGACTGAGCAGCAGGACGTCATGTTGTCCTTTAAGCACAATTGAAGGAGTCTTGACTAGATATATGCTGCAATGTGTCAATGTCAATATAGTTCACTGCTTTCGCCAGTGGCTGTCCAACGACGTCCCAGGGAAGGGTACTAGTATGTCAATAGGCTGTCATTTGGGCCTGAGTCAATGTTTTCCCAACAGGGAGCCTAATTAGGAGTCACTGGAGGAGATCGGACCCATCGCTCCCAGAGTTACAGCCCCTCTGGGCACACGGATGTGCAGGAACCTTTTTGCTCACTGCCAAGTCCAGTCCAATGGGAACTGGATGGGGGACTTCATTCAGTGAAACGCTTTACTTAGAAAGCAGCTCTGAGCTCCACCTAATTGTCTATTCTTGGAGGGGCAACTGGGGAAATGTGAGGGAAATTACGTTACGTTTTTAAATTTCCATTCAAAAGCTCCAAACACTCTTACAGAATGATAATTAGCAACTTATTGCAAACAATATTCTAAGAAGCCAAATAGACTGTTTAAATGTAAACGGTCCCTAGAACTAAAATTCAAATGAAATTCAATTTTCAAATTGAACACTGTTGTTGGTGCACGGGGCCATCCGGTGGCCACAGAACGACACTACAGGCGTATTAAACTAACCAACCTGATTGTATTGAAGAGTCACTGATATGCAAAGCAAATAACACACACTGAGGACTGAGTGGATGGAATATTCATTATAACAGGTGAGAGAGACGAGGACTATTCCACTTCACTGTCAGTGGGCGGAGGTGTTTGTATCATCAGAGAAACCCGGAGCTTTAGACATCTGTGTGGAGCGGTGAGATTGACCATGAAGAGCGTCTGACTCACTGCCTGAGCTACCCGTGACTAATGCCTGAAGGCTTTGTTCTGCAAAATACAGTACGTCACACGTGACCCAAACCAGCCCTTTACATCGATGATAACAGCCATCACCGAAGCGATTCCATGTGATTCAGACCGGGTGCAATGTAAACCCCAGGGGGGCCTGGGAGGAAGAAAGCACCCTCGCATGTCGATGAAGCGTAGTCAGTGAGGAACATATATGAGAACGTAATGTAAACGAGAGTCATAGAGAGTCATATAGAGTCATAGAGTCATATAGAGTCATATAGAGTCATATAGAGTCATAGAGAGTCATAGAGAGTCATAGAGAGTCATAGAGAGTCATATAGAGTCTTAAAGAGTCATAGAGAGTCATAGAGAGTTATGTCATAGAGAGTCATAGAGAGTCATAGAGAGTCATAGAGAGTCACATAGAGTCATATAGAGTCATATAGAGTCTTAGAGAGTCATAGAGAGTCATAGAGAGTTATAGAGAGTTATAGAGAGTCATAGAGAGTCATAGAGAGTCATATAGAGTCATATAGAGTCATATAGAGTCATATAGAGTTATAGAGAGTCATATAGAGTCATAGAGAGTTATAAGGCACACCTGGGCAGACTGCGATGTTGCAGAACTTGGTCTGTTTGAGGGGTCCATCGCAGGGTTCTCCTCCATTCTGGGGCATCTTGCATGTGCGCGTGCGGTCACGGTAACCACGGCCGCATGTGGACGAGCACAGACTCCATGGCGACCACTCGTCCCAAGCTCCATCAACTAAAAGCAGAAGGAAAAAGTCAGACACAATTTATTCAGAGTAAAGGTGTATTTTTCCACAAGATGAATAATGAGTCCTTCGCAGTGACTCAGTCATATTATAATCAGTATTCAGGAAGGACAGGACAGATCCGTTAGATATCCACCAGGTGGCACTGTTATCTTCATCACAGTTGCCAACCCGGTCCAGAGGTGAACGTATTCAATCAAACGGCACTCACCGGGGCAGACCATTGTGTTGTTACAGGGTCGGTTCTCTCGGAGGGGACCGGTGCATTGTGTGCTGTAGGACGAGGTGACACATAACCGGGTACGGGCCTGCCAGCCCTCACCGCAGCTTACGGAGCAAACACTCCAGGGAGACCACTCATCAGCGGGTGCAGCGGAGTTTACTGCGAAGGTCAGGGGTCAAAGGGTAAGCGCTAGAGCTCTGGAGGCCGACGCCGTTTCATTGGTGGCTCAAAACTACCTCAAATGATCAAGCGTTATCTTAAACTTGACAATATTAAACCACTTGTCACATCTTTACAAACGCCCTAACAATTCCCAAAACTAGATTGAATGTATTTTATGGCCAGAACATCTCACCTGTTTGAGTGGACTCCACTCCGGTGCTAGGAACGTCAGTGCTCTCCCGCTTCAGGCCAACAATAGACGCCAGGGCTTGGCTACGGGCACGCACTTGACCTGTAGTGGTTAGGATGGCACCAGTTTAGTAAACTGCGGCATCTTCTGAACAGTTCAGAGCATAAGTCGCACATTGAGTGATTATAGACTGACCACTTGTTTGACAGGTGGACTCACCAATACAGTGCTGAGGGTTGCAGGCCCGCCCCTCTTCGACCACGCCCTCACACACACTCTCCTCCAGTTGACAGGCCCGGTTGCGCACCTGAACTCCGCCTCCACATTCCAGGCTGCACTCTGACCACCGGCTCCACCCACTCCAGCCCTCTGCAGCAGATAAGAGAAACATGAGACGTGACCACGAGTCCGGTGACCATTAATCTGGAGACTGAAAACCGTAACCATATAGTCGGATTTATTCTAACGAGCCCTACCCGGTACCGATCAGTAAAAAAATATAAATGGATCACTCAGAGTACCTCAAGGATCTGAATTTATAAAACAAAAACGGGTAATTACTGCACGTAATATGGAGATGCTGAGATGAAATGTACAAGGGCAGCTCTTCGTGAAAAGCCCTACCAGATCAAATGTGTTATTTAAAATGAATGTTTGCTCTCAGTGCCATGGACAAATGTGTTTGTAATGCTGGCGCGTTACCATGGTAACCAGAAGAGCTCATCCAGTGCCCACTAATACTGTGCATGGTCCTCGCATCCCTCAATTAACTACGCCGAGCGCTTTGCTTAACCGCACACATCCTGCCCGTTCTGCAGAACCAGCGAACACGTCCGCTGTCCGTGAAATCGAAATGGTGAACGGATACTGTGCACCGGTACTGATCCAACCACTTAGATTTAATGGACCGCACAGTTACATCCTAACAAACCGAATTCACGCCGAATAACTCCCAGGTAGCAAAGTGCACACCTTCATTAGAACTCAAAGTTCCAGAATGCTCTAAAGTCTAGACAGTTTCCCGAACGCGCCGTCTCAGCCACATGGCGCGTAGGTTTAATGAGTTGGAAGGCTGTGCTTTCCAGGTAAGACGGCCCGGTCAACAGAAGCCGGGTCTGGCCTTGCCTCCGGCGGATGTGATAACAAAACAAGACACAGGGAGAGACGGCTTTAACTCTACTCACTCATGATTTCTGCGTCGCGACCCGTGTCGCGTCCGATATCTCTTGGTGTTGGGATGCACTTCTCCTGGTAGACTCCTCCACGGTAGCAGCCACCGGGCTTCCTGACCGGGGTCTCCCAGCACTGGCAGGGGGTGTTCATGATTCCGCAGGGGTTGGGGTGGGTGCTGGTAGACAAACAGTTTTCCAGCCACTGGCAGAGCTTCTGACAGGCTGGCATGCTGGGGTTCCTCTTGCCCACCACCAGGAACTCAGCTCTGAACTCTCCGTCAACCTCTCCTGCTCCCTCGGCGATCTCCAAGCTGTTCCTCGGCGCCACCTTGCGCAGCTGCAGGAACTGCTTGCTGGACTCCAGGTAGGTTACAGACGTGGACGCGTCGCACAGGCTGACCACTTCGTCGAAGCTCTCCATGCCCAGGAAGGTCCGGGAGGTCTCAATGAAGGAGTCGAACTGGAAGGTCTTGACCTGGCGAGGCAGGCAGGAGTCGGTGGGCTTGGTGATCTTCATGTAGACTGTGTATCTGCGAGGGTCTGGGTTCTGCAGGGTCCAGGAACACGGCGTGGAGGGCAAGTTGGCGCTCGATGAGAACAAGCCAAAGAAGCGGCTCTGCTCCAGGGTGGCACAGGTGTCAGACGCCGGGCCAGATGGGATGCAGGAGGTCAAACCAAGCAAATAGAGGGCGACGAGGGCCACCGTGGGCATAGAGGTGGGAGATGACCTCTCCATCATGTCGTCGCTTCGATAGGGCCGTTTGAGAATATTTCTCGTTCCTCTCGCTATTTATGTAATTGGTAGTTGTCTCGTTGTTACTTCTTCTCTGAGTGTTTTCAGTGGGGAAGGCAGCCAGACAGGTTTCTGTTGGACAAAAGGGAAAAAAAGAACATGACAGGTCACCAAAGTGTATCAAGACGGCCGTAATGTCGGGGTACCTTGGTGAATTCAGCTGTTCTTCAGAACTAACTAATATCAGATTTGCATACCAGGAATGCACTCACCAAAACCTGTGCCTATGTTCTCATTCTCCTGATTACATTTACGTATCCGAATGTTTAGCCTGATTAGTGAAACTGTGCACGTTCGTGCAGCGGCAGATTGTTCCAGTGAAAAAAGACCTAATGGTCTGAGTATCCAGGGTGCAATAACTGTGGGCCTGCAATTATGGTCCTTCACAGTGGGCAACCCTCCACTCACGCACAGTACATTTCTCTTTCTCTCGCCGTTTCCTCCCACGCACGCAGGAATGTGCTGCTGAACGCTTTCCAATGTGCGTCAGGATGACGTCCATACCGACGTGTTGCTATTGGGAAGACAGACAGCGCAACAGCCCCTCAGAGCACTTTTGCCGTGGAAACCGAGAGTTTTCGGTAACCGCGGCGAACTGAATAGTGTTTGAACTCTGCTGAAGGTGCCTGAACTTATTTCGACCCAGCGTCTCGTGACATTTGAACACGCAGAAGCCTGAGTTATCAAGAGGGCCATTCAGGCAGGACAGAAGTGAGAGTCTGTCTGGTTGCCGGTTCCCACACTGAACATGCAGCTGCGGGTGACATTTGATTACGATGCCACTCACGCTACCTCATTTATCTGGACCTCCCTAAATGTGTTTATCTGTAAACAAACATAGTGGATAACTTCCTGTAGAGGTTAATGTTTAATTATAACAAAATATACCTAACGTGAGCCAAGAGCTCACGAGATGTGTGTTCACGTGCTGGACATCTCACGTGGCACCTCTTCATAGGTGTCATAAAGAACTAGCGTTTAGTTATCCATATTGGATAGGTGGGAGGAAGGAGAGGGCAGGTCTGTTGCTCAGCAACCACATTCTCCTGCACACAGCACAAGGCCACTCCTCCCGCCACGTGTCACAACGGCAGCCCGGTCCGCGCCGGCTCAATGACTCACGTCCAAAAAACACCTCGAATATTTCTGATCGGCTGACTGTTGGTGAGTAACTTGTGAACAATTCGAATTAGCAGCGCTGTAAGGCAGCTCAAAGTGTGGCCTGAGTCCTTGAGTGGGCAGCTGGAGGTAGGACCAGGTGCAGAACAATGTGCCATGTGCCTTCTGATGTGCCCACTGCTTCATTTGTTCTCTCAGAAAGCAGTGCAGCTGCACCCAGTCTCAGTTAAACCACTACGTTCTCCCTCCCTCTGGCCCTGCGTCAGCCTCCTCCCTCTCACCTCCCGTCTATGTAAGACCTAGCACTTTGCGGGCGTGGGTCATATCTCTCACTCTCTCTCTCGCCTCCGTCCGCCTCCTAGCAACGAGCCGGAAGCTCCATGAATGGGCTTCTGATGGTGAGTGAGAAAGAAAATGCTGCCCTGCTGTCATGTTTACAGAATCTCTCTCTTTCTGTCTCTCGGTTTTCTCTCTCTCTCTTTCTGTCTCGCTCTGTCTCTTCATATATCTCTCTCTCTCTCTCTCTGATTACATCTTCTTCTCTCTTGCTGTGGTCAACAACATCTCAGATAAAGCTGACAGCCCAGGAGTAAGCGGTTTGTAGTTATGGAAACAGCTGTTGTGTGTTTTTTGTGCAACTTTGTGTAAAATTGAGAAGAGGAGAAAAGGCCAAATTACCATCAGACACACTCTCTCTCTTGCTCTCTCTGTTTGTGCCACGTTTCAAGAGGCACTTTCCATCAGAGAGATGATGATCTGCTTTGCATAACGCCAATGTAACCAACGGCATTAGCGTCAAAAAATTATATTCATGTTTCTCCTTTAGGCAGGAGCACTTAGGAATGTGCACAAGTTGAAGAACTATGATCTGTGGATAACACAGGAAATCGATGTGAAGATGGGTGCAGTGGTGTGTGTGTGTGTGTGTGTGTGTGTGGATTGGGGGGCACATGTTGCTGTTGTGATTGTTTTAAAGGCTCAGTTTAGTTCACTTCGCCTCTGACAGCCATGTATTTACTTCTGGCTTATTATGTTCTAATTAGCTACGATTCTATTACCTCACGATCAGTGCAGGTTGTCATTGGCTGTTCAATAAGATGCATATGATATGGCAGTGAGTGAGGACATGTCCCCTTGTCTAAAGACCACGTGGAGAAAGCAGGTGAAGATCACTGCTACCTCAGGGGCCAGACCAACTCCGGAATATTCCATCACTTCATATGTTTTTATGCAGAGATTGAAGAAAGGGAAAATATGAATACACAAAACTGCAATTTGACCATCTGGGCTGGACACCTGGGCGGTTGATGACGAGAGGTGATTTTTCAAACGTTCTGTTCCCATTTCTCGCTTCACTGCAAAAACGCTGTCTTTGTACAAAAGAGCATAAAAACAATGCACTATAAATGCAGACATTGCTTTAGAAGCAATTCAAATAACTCCTAAAGTTTCTTTTGAATTGCTGCCATGCAAGCCAAGGCAGGCACATGTACAAACAAACCAATCTGTATGACCGTTTGACGGTCCCTCTTAAAATGTATGTTACACAACATAGGATCATGACAAGGGGAAATGGCAAAGCCCCTAACTAAGTAAGTTATTGTGATGGCAGAGAGAGCCAGTCTTTGCAGCCTGCTGTTATGCTTGTGTGTGATAAATCAGCCCTCATCATTTACATAATAATGAACACACCAAACACCCATCACCTTACCCGCTGTTTTTAAAACTCACAGTGAGTCTTTTCAGTTGCTGTGGCAACAGTGTTTTCCCATTGGGCCTTTTGATGGTGATGGTAAATGTTTAAACCTCCCTGAGCAAGTTATTGACTGACTAATAATCTGCATTTTATGTACTCCACCAAAACGTCATACAAAAGCTAAAGCCACAACATGCAATGTGACCTAATGCATTAGTTGGCACACGTCAAAGCCTGCAATGCGACTGTCTTTAAACAACGTTTATCTGGATATAAAAGTAAACTGAAAGTGTACAGTAGCATGTGTGATATTCTGTTTTCAAGCACGTGAATAGAAAATCATGGATGTTCAAATAACAGTTTGTCATCATGTTTCAGAGATTCAGGCTGTGATTGAGACAGCTGGAAATATTGAAGAGTTAAAAAGTACAATTCCATCAATATGGGCCACTGTTTATCTGTGTTAATCTGCCAGCAGTGAAAAACTTTGTGCGGTAGAGCAACCTGTTGATGAATGCAATGAGAGAAGGCATTTCTTTTCTTTGTAACAAACACGTAACCAATAATGTATAACTAACATCTTAAAGAGTGAGACGTGTTTGTGTCTTGTCTTTGTCTTTATCCGTACATGAAGTTAGATAAAGGCTGTGGTTTAGAGGGACATTGATGAATTGTCTACTGTCGGCCGGGTGCTGACTTACAAATGAATAATCAAGTTAATATTTCCAGGGAAAAGCAACTACATAACATATAGGCAGCTGAGGTCTGTTGGGATCATTTCAGATCCGTGCAGCTCCAATTGATATGGTGGAATAATTGTATTTATTTAAGGGCTATTCCCGAATACTGTAGAGATGAGGAATAACTAACTTTTGGAGCGAGAGAATAAAAACAGAGCTCTAAACAGGAGACCCGTATCTGCATGTTTTATGACGCTCTGGGGTCGTTGAATGTATGAAGTTGCAGCAAGGTTTTGTTCAAAAGTGGAATTATTGCAGCAAAAATGCAAGGGAAAACAAGTAAAGTGTTTGACAGAGTTTTGCACAGCAAGTGGTCTCAAGTACTTTTGTTCAGAACCACGGACAGCGACCGGACCGGACTCTTATTCAGAACCACGGAGAGCAGAATAATATAGACTAGAATATGTCTTTATATATGTAATATATACCGGTACATCCACAGTTTTAACGGGCTCTGGGAGAACATTATAGCACTTTAACTCCACAAAACTCTGTCAGCAATTAACATCATGCGGAGACCACTTCCTCACAAAAGCTTTCATCCAAACACTTAAAAAACAAAGCCATTTGCAAATCCGTCATTTTCCCCATGCACTATTTACCGTGCAACTGACGAACATACAAATAGCAGAACCCATATGAATTAGCAGAATAATATGCATTGGCTGTACAGTACCTTGAGAAATGTCTGTAGGAGCCGTGTTATTGCAGTTTGCTGTGCACTGAATCCAAATGTTAAGCAACTTTCGACGTCTTCAGGTTGTCATCTCAAACGGATCGGTTCCAAACTTTCAGCATAAACGCAATGCCAAGTCCAGACCCGACTGTGTCGGATCTGTCCCAAATGTCTCTTGCAGTGTCCACTTCAACAAGCAATGTGAAATAAAACGACTCTGACCAAACTCCAAAGAGTGTACTACCAACTTGTAATGGTTGCGATATCCAGGTAAACTGGCTAAAGCCAAATATCAAATTGATTTATATAGGAGCTCCAAAAGGTCCAGAAACCAGAAGATGTGTTCTTGTCTTTCCTTTACGAGCTCCAATATATTGTTGGTACTTTTACTCCCGGCTTCGGAGTCCTGCTTGTTCTTGCACTGCAAGTGGATTTCCTTCTCCGTGTGCCTTGTGGCCTCCTCACAATAGTATATATCCTACCCCGCCCCCCCCATCCTCTCCTCCTCTGAGTCGGAGTCCGTGCGTGGATGACACACTCAAGTGAATGAGACAGTGCGAATACAGGGGGAGCGCGGGGGAGACGAGTGTGTGCGTGTGTGTGTCTGTGTGTGTGTGTGTGTGTGTGCGTCTGTGTGTGTGTGTGTGTGTGTCTGTGAGTGTGTGTGTGTGTGTGTGTTTGTTTGTGTGTGTGTGTGTTTGTGTGTGTTTGTGTGTGTGTCACTAGAGCGACTGCTGCAAAAGCCAGACGAGGGAGGGTTAGGAGTGGAGGAATAGAGAGAAACATGATGTTAACGCTCAAGTGCGCCGAGTTGGACGCAAGAACACAGGCACCGGAAAGGGGCTGTGGTCTACTGTGGTCTACTGTGGTCTACTGTGGTCTAATGGGGTCTACTGTGGTCTACTGTGGTCTACTGTCGTCTACTGTGGTCTACTGTGGTCTACTGTGGTCTACTGTCGTCTACTGTGGTCTACTGTGGTCTACTGTGGTCTAATGGGGTCTACTGTGGTCTACTGTCGTCTACTGTGGTCTACTGTGGTCTACTGTGGTCTACTGTGGTCTACTGTGGTCTACTGTGGTCTACTGTCGTCTACTGTGGTCTACTGTCGTCTACTGTGGTCTACTGTCGTCTACTGTGGTCTACTGTGGTCTACTGTCGTCTACTGTGGTCTAATGTGGTCTACTGTGGTCTACTGTGGTCTACTGTCGTCTACTGTGGTCTAATGTGGTCTACTGTGGTCTACTGTGGTCTACTGTGGTCTACTGTGGTCTACTGTGGTCGTCTACTGTGGTCTACTGTGGTCTACTGTGGTCTACTGTGGTCTACTGTCGTCTACTGTGGTCTACTGTGGTCTACTGTGGTCTACTGTCGTCTACTGTGGTCTACTGTGGTCTACTGTGGTCTACTGTCGTCTACTGTCGTCTACTGTGGTCTAATGTGGTCTACTGTGGTCTACTGTGGACAGAGGGGTGTTCAGGGAGTTCGTGAACACTTCTGATGGCCATACATAATGTGACATAGCCTACCTGCCTTGACTTCTGTCTTTTGCAACTGCAGACACTTATATGAAATATAAACTAAACATTAGGCATACGCACTAATCAAGCATACATTCATTATTTAATCTGGCATCAAACGCTCAGTGAAGACATTAAAACTATATTTTTAATTTCTTCAAAGGTGTCTCCATTGGCCCTGTCATCCTCTCATATGTTTTTAGGACTATAGCCTATACTTCTCATATGTTTTTAGGACTCTAGCCTATACTTCTCATATGTTTTTAGGACTATAGACTATACTTCTCATATGTTTTTAGGACTCTAGCCTATACTTCTCATATGTTTTTAGGACTCTAGCCTATACTTCTCATATGTTTTTAGGACTATAGCCTATACTTCTCATATGTTTTTAGGACTATAGCCTATACTTCTCATATGTTTTTAGGACTCTAGCCTATACTTCTCATATGTTTTTAGGACTCTAGCCTATACTTCTCATATGTTTTTAGGACTCTAGCCTATACTTCTCATATGTTTTTAGGACTATAGCCTATACTTCTCATATGTTTTTAGGACTATAGCCTATACTTCTCATATGTTTTTAGGACTCTAGCCTATACTTCTCATATGTTGGGCATTTGTTGGCTGCCTTTCCTTTACTCTGTAGTCCACCTGGGTGATCATGGAGGCCAGGACTTCTGATCGTGTGCTCTTCTTCACTCTTCATCACACTCCTTCTTGGTCAAATTGTCTTTATGCTCCCTGGAGGTGTGTTTAGAGTCATTATCCTGGTGAAAGACAAATGATAGTGAAAAACAGTCTCACCTGCAAAGCAGCCCCAGACCATCACACCTTATTGCAATCTGAGGTGCAGTTATTTTTGCCGAATTCTGTGACAATTCTAATGAACGTATCTACATGAGCAGAGGTAACTCTTGGTCTTCCTCCTTCCGTCCTGTGATGTTCAAAACGTTTGGATAGTTTCGGATTAACTGACCTTAAAGTCAGTGTTTGTGGTGTTTGAAGTTCATAAGAAAACTTTGGGACTCATAACAGGGATCAACTGAGAAGCAAACCTAGTGGGCGTAAACCTTCTCTGATCGCAGTTCTACATGCTGGACAAAACAAAGAAACCAGAGTGGTTGTTCTGCCTGCAGGGTTTCATGGGGCATAAAAATCACAACTAAAACTATTCGATCATGAATAAATTCCTAGTAAATGAAAAGTGTGAACATTTGTAAGTATACGGGCATTGTATTTTAAACACACATGTGTTCTGATCGGCAAAGAGGGAGAGCACCAATCCAGATGAGGGCGTGTGTTGGTGGGTGTCTTGGCTCAGCTATAGCCATGCCTAACTAAAACTACGTGTGGGGGTGGCTTGTTCGTGTTTTGGACCTTGAGTACGCCCGGACAACATGACTCAACATTACATAAACACCGAGCAACACGAGTTGTGGCTCAAACGGACGCTCCAATTAGAGCAGTATGTTAGAAGTGACTTAATGACAGAAACAGAGGAACACATGGTTGAAGGCTCATTTTTAATGAGTTAAGTCACAGGGGGTCCCAAAACCCACGTCATAATGGGTGATCGATTTGACGCAAGCGGCATTCTGCAGAAAGTTGTCACTAATTGACCCAACCTACTACTGACTGTTAGAGCCTTCTGTCAATACGCGCTTTTTGGACACATTCCCAAATGTTCATTCTCCCCTTAAAAAACATTTAAATTTTTTATAATATTGGCTATAGCGTGAAAATTTATTAAACTCCCCAAAATATTCCTATGTATGTTAAAGATAAGTTAATTAAATGATTTAAGATGTTTCTGGTTGCGTTTAAACGTGACAACAGATGTGTAGTAAAAGGTTAACAGACAGCGGTGATACACAGGCGCCATCACTTGTCGTGGTGTCGGAAAGGTTTCATTAATTACAACACCTGACTTCCGTTACACTTCGCATCATCGTGGTAACCTACGGCAGCGAGAAGCGAAGGGTAGTTGAGTCACAGCGTCATCTACGGACATCTGTGCTCACCTCCCTCTGGAAGTCTGTCCGTTCTATGGGTCATGTTGACAATAGCTTATGATGTTATATATAGAGAACAGTGTTAGTGTGGTATGCATGCATACTGAACCTAAATGTACCTAATGAAGGGTTATAACGTATTCATTACTGTAATATATATACATATATATATATATAGAGAGAACAGTGTTAGTGTGGTATGCATGCATACTGAACCTAAATGTACCTGATAAAGGGTTATAACGTATTAATTACTGTAATATATATACATATATATATATATAGAAAACAGTGTTAGTGTGGTATGCATGCATACTGAACCTAAATGTACCTAATGAAGGGTTATAACGTATTAATTACTGTAATATATATACATACATATATATATATAGAGAGAGAACAGTGTTAGTAAAGTATGCATGCATACTGAACCTAAATGTACCTGATAAAGGGTTATAACGTATTCATTACTGTAATACCACTAAACGAGACAATAAAGAACTAAATACTTTTCAGGGCTGTTATGTTCATTAATAAAATAATATCCTGAGCCAAAGGTTTGTTTAAGGACCATGTGAAAAACCACATTCCAAATGTTGTCCGATTCCCTTTCCATGTAGGGTACGGCATCTGCCCGTGGTTGAACGTACAGTGTTATACTCTGTAATCGCTCACAATTTGTGACAGTGAAAAGGCTACATTGATTTGCAGAAAGCACATAGAGATAGCGCGTCAAGTTTAATTGTGCAATCACATTAGTCATTTGACTCTCAGCAGTGAAGAGCGGGGGTTCACCTGCGGTTCAGGAAGACAAAACAAATGGGACACTATTCCCTCTACACAGTGGGGCTGAGTCCATACGGCTGCGCTAAAAGAAGTGCACTATGTATGTAATAGGTGGGCATTTGGGAGTTAATTGGTGAAGGCTCGCTGATTGGTGAGACAAAGGAAAGTGCGAAGGGCTCCAACGCCGCTGATGAACATTTGAGAAGACAGAGGAACAGTGGAATATTAGCATGGCACCTTTCTGTTAACCACAACCTCACCGCAGCCGAACCCACTCATCCAACTCACGTACAACCCCCAGGTTATGTTCATATGCTGTCCGGCCAGGGGATTCTCAAACTGCTTTTTGTTGCAAGGTTATGTAGCTGACTGCTACCGGAATGTACACAAATACCCATACTGGTGAGCAGGAACATTGTGAGGAATCACCAACACCTCCATACTCCAGCCCACATGGTCCAGGGCCGGCCCACATGGTCACATGCATGCTATTTCAGATGCTTCTTAAAACCCTTGCACCTGGTAGAGGTGTGAGCGTCGTGCCCAAACAGATGCCACCCCCTGAACCAATGACCAATCAGATGCCACTCCCTGAACCAATGACCAATCAGATGCCACCCCCTGAATCAATGACCAATCAGATGCCACCCCCTGAATCAATGACAAAGGTAGAAAATATCATGTATTACTTATTACGGGTAGCATTCTACTTCTACCGATACTACTGCTAATACTATTACTGCAACTACTTCTTAACTCTACTACTGCTACCACTGCTAATACTACTACTGCTACTAGTACTAGTACTAATACTAATACTTTTTATTGTTATTAAATGTTATTATTTTTTAATTAGTACAACTTCAGCATAAGCAACATTATTGCCACGGACATTATCAACCACATTTTGTATATCTAGCTTAACTCTATCTGTCATAACAGTACTTGTTTATCATCAGCATCTAACTTTACACACAGAACATGTCCACCTCCTTCATTGGGTTGTAAGACAAAACATGCTCTAGAGGGCGCTGTTTTATATTCCAGAAGAGTGTAGACCTCCGGTGGATATGCAGTGTTTTGCTACCTTAAGAAAGCTCTAGAAAATCAATAATGGCTGAGGAGAAATGGCTTTGCTGTTTTTCTATTTGTCCTTATTATATGTTGAGCATATCATGATCCATTATCATGTTGATGCTTGATGTTTTATATATGCATTTTTTAAGTACAGAGTTTATTGGCTATTTTCTTGCAAATAAATTTCTTTCAAAATGCTCACTAACTTCTTTAACAAGAGAAACATCTACACACACACACACACACACACACACACACACACACACACACACACACACACACACACACACACACACACACACACACACACACACACACACACACACACACACACACACACACACACACACACACACACACACACACACACACACAACCTCATTTGATATACAATTGTTAATTTACAGAAGGTATCTATTGGTATCCAGAATGTTATACAAGTGCCCCTGAAATGAAAAAACAAATTTCCTGTTCGGAGTTATTTATTTTCTACGAATAATCATATTCTCCTGCTGATGGGTAATTTGACTCTTAATAAGATGGATCAAAGACGGGTCATCTGGATTGGATTTTGTTTTGTGTAAACCAACCAATCACCATGACCTCCTGAGGACACCACATTAGCCCCTACATTCAAATAACATTTGATTTTGCTCTATAATAAACGCCTGCAAGCCAGCAACATGTATTATTTTCATTTATTGTTCATACCGCAGCAGTGCTACAAGTACGCAAAGGCCAGAAAAAAATAGCAAAACAATTATTATCGCCTGTCAAAAACCCAGTGACCTTTGCCGTCGAAGATTTCAAAGAAGATATGTGACATTGCTGAGTGTGGTAGACAATTTGACAGACAATTTTCCTGCTGCAGATCCACATCTAAATGACTGCAGGGAGTGTTTGTTTGAAAAAAAGTGATGATACACAAATATGTAATACATTCCTGAATGCATTTGAAAGATCTGCATATCTTTTTAAATATTTGTAATATTTCCATATTTTGTAGAACCTTTCAAAAATGTTTAATTTGTTAATATGTGCCAAACATTTAAAGGCAGATACACGAAAAACAGAAATTAATTTCTGACAGCCCATAGAATCTAATGACTTCTCAGTCCCGGTCCAAATCTTACTTTATATATAAATTACAAACAAATAGATGCCCTGAGTCTCCAGTACAAACAAAAACACACATTCCTTTTTCTCCTGAATGCCCCAGTGTCTTTTTATGTAACTCATCTCGATATCGTCTGTTTTCTTTTAACAAGGTGTGTTTTTCCCCGGGCAACGCTAATGGGGACAGAGTGCCAGAGTGTACCAAGACAACGGCGACGAGATCAGAATGCAGAACGAGTGAATGGAATAAGAGAAAGGCATCCGAAAGGCATCCCAAACCCAAACCCAATACTAGTCCTTCTCATCTGGCAGCCTCTGTTACGTCTAACGGCCATAGAACTAGAAATCCATTTGCACAACCAGATGTTAGATGTGCCCACCGCCACAGCAGTTATAGTTGGGGTTTAAGGAGCGCTTGTTCCTAAGAGACCAAGTGAGTTGTTCATTTGATTGGATGGTTTTACTTTTGAAACATTCATGCATCCTCATTCAGCATAACAGCAAGTGAGCAGGACACAGTCATGTAACCCTAACCATAGCCCTAGCCCTAGCCCTAACCCTAATCCTAGCCCTAGCCCTAGCCCTAACCCCTAACCCCTAGCCCTAACCCTAACCCTAGCCCTAACCCTAACCCTAGCCCTATGAGTAAAGTACATTAAAGTTGTGCTTAGGAAACTAAAGCATAAAAGTTCAGGTCACGTTGCTGTAATGTGACCAAGCAGTTCCTGATCTAGATACTTACTTCTCCCTGGCAATCCTGGACAATTTGCATGTCCATGGCTCCTCCCAGCCAATTTGCATGTCCTTGGCTCCTCCCAGCCAATTTGCATGTCCATGGCTCCTCCCAGGCCATTTGCATTGTGACCTGCAGGTGACCTGCTTCCGTTACAGAACCCGGAATGGGGAGATGGTTCCTTTTAAAAGTTAAAAGAAAACAAATCTTCCTAATTACCCAACAAATTAAGTAAAATAATGCCATTTAGTAAAACCCATTCTGGGACTAATGCCCAGGTCTAAATAGCACCAAAAGGTAAATAACAGAACACAGTGGGGGGTTCATTTCGAAGTTATGATGCTGAAATATAAACCCTATTCCGAGGGCTGTTTGTCCCTGCTGAATGTCAAAGTATATAACTCCTATGAACGGGAATCAATATGAACATGTAGCGCTGAACAATGCTTTGCAATGGGGATTCACAGGCTTCACCGTTTGAAATGAGAACAGGAGATCGACTGTGCGGAATTTACTTTGGCTAATGTAGTACCCAGCAGCGTTCCCAAAGCCTCGGGGCTATGAAATGCCAAAACATCATGACCATTACTGTGTACACCTCCCAACCTTTAAATAATCCCCGATCAATAAACAAATTCTACAGGTGGCAATATGCCCGCGTGGCATCGCAGTTTGTCGATATCACTTTCAGACTGGTAATGTGGTTCTTCAGTACAGAACGTACTCAATGTGGACTCAAGGGAGGGCTGGGGGAAAGGTTGTGTTTGTGTGGCTATCAGCACAAATCACGGGATCCTCCTGCCACAGAATCTGCCTCAAAACAAACCCCATGGAATCAGCCTGTCAGATACAAGCGCTCTTAATCACTGGATCAACAATAACAACAGCAGGGTCAAGGAAGATCCTCCACATAATTGTCGGAGGTTTCCGAGTCATTACAATTCGGTTGTTGCGGTGAAGAACCCTTGTTTTGCTGGAAGCAGAGGTCAGCTGAGTACATCATATCACCTCAAAGACGACGTACGAAACGTTCAAGTAATTTAGCGGACGCTCTTACTCTAAGCAACTTAGCAATTAGAGTTAAGTGCCTGGCTGAAAAACAGATGATAGAATTTTGACCTTACCAACTCTGGGATTCATTCTAGAATCATTTTGCTTCCTGGTCAGATGCTGCCACCAAATCTGTTCACCGTATTAAGCAAATGATGTAATAAATCATAGGGTTAGTGTAATGCAGACTGGCTGCTTCGTAATTACAGGTGCCAATTATAAAGTGAGCCCTTTCTGTCAGGACTCATTATCGCTGAACTATATCAATGCAATTGTGCCGACAATATAGAAAATGCTTTTACAATACGTTTCGTAGTCATCCTGTTTTTTTTTTTACTTGACCAGCTAATTAGTTTGACAAACAATCCAACACAGTTTGGATAGATATGGCAGCCCAGGTGAGTCAATAGCCTGTGTGAAAGAGGGGACCCCATTTAGGTTCACATTACATCCCTTTCTATGCAAAACAAATCTAATATCTCTGCGCTGAGATCAGATCTCACTGCAGTCAGGGTGTCATGTGTTGTTGCCCTTGAGCAAGAGAGTAATTCAATCTGTTGAATCACTTAAAGAATCATTCAGTTACTGCATCTAGCTATGACTCCCTTTATATTAATCATTAGAAGCTTGTTGGCGTTTCTCCTTTTCCCAATGCCTTTCCTTTGAACCAGCAAATGCCGACATCATTTCTGTCCAGTTCTAAGCATAATAGTGACATATCAGGGGGAGACACTACAGCCCAATGAGCGTAGAGAGAGTCAGAATGCATAAAGTGGTTTCCACTGACTCTCTGCTCAACAGCCATTACATCACAATCTGCAGAAACTGGGCATTTCCCTCTGCAGCTTTGCCACTGCTGTGAATTCTACGGACGTAGCCTCGCATGCGTTTTGATTTGAGACG
Source organism: Dallia pectoralis (assembly GCA_029465975.1). Taxonomy (NCBI): domain Eukaryota; kingdom Metazoa; phylum Chordata; class Actinopteri; order Esociformes; family Umbridae; genus Dallia; species Dallia pectoralis. Next base: position 19,089,794 of record CM055743.1, read on the forward strand.
GATGCCCGCGTGCCCTCTGGGAGATTTTTCTCCACCGCCGCAGTGGTACTGTACGTCTTTGTTCCGTCTTTCATTTCTCGGTATCTTTCGATCCCTTTCTCTCTCTTGTTCACATGCGAGGTTTGCAGACGTGGGTGGCTAGATGGTGAGTCATTGGTTGCACACCTCATCCGCGACTGCCCATATTTGGGCTGCCAGGAAGTCCTTTTTTTCCGCCACGTTGATACTGTGGAGACTGGCGAATGCGCAGATGTGTGCCTTTCTTTTATCTATCCCTTTTTCGTCTTTGAATCCACAGAGCTTTGTCAAGGGTGTCTTGTATATTAGCACCAAAAGTTCACATTTTCAGTCGTTCTGAGGTCTTTCTTTGATCAGTTCAGTAATGGTCGCAGTTTGATGTCATGGCAATAACACATGACAGGAAATTATTGGATACTTTACCTGTGCACTTTTAAGAAAAGCCTGTGTGTAAGGAGAAGAGAAGTATGTGATGAATCACTTCTGAGTAACACACACACAATTCTGAATTCAACTACCAATACGGCCTTTGAACTAAAAGACCAGAAACTCGGTCCCTTTTCAAAAGTTCAGGGCTTTCCCAAATAAAGAGAAGTTTGGATCAACAGACCTGAGAGGAGAGGTCTTTGCTCTCTTTTTGCAACATAAACTAAGCAGCCTACAGGCAAATGATATTCAATTCAACGTTAGTGTGGACTCAAGCATAAGTAAATCTTGTTTTTTTGATTTGCTCTAACCAGATAGGAGCAATCCAATTTAAAGCATTCTTTTATAGATAAACGCCCCCCTGGCTGTAATATGTATGGCGTATATGTGACAAACAGGAACAGAACATGTTTTGTGTCTGTATAAATATATATATATCAGGCTATTTTTGAAGAATTGCAATAACAAAAAGCAGTTTGGTTCTCCTTTGTAACCTCATATTCATTATGCAACCGTTCAATCTATAATAACGGCTGTAAAACCATCCTGAGGACATTGTCTTATGTTATCAACGTTCCTCTTGTAAGCGTATTAGTCGAATCAGGAAAGAATACGCCAAGCTGAATAATTAGGTCTTGATTTGTTGAATTCACCCAGAGAAATCAGTCCAGTACTATTACAGACAATAATACTCAAAGTATATGTGTGTGTGTGTTGACGTGCGTTTTCTATTGGTAGGAATGTATAGATATTATAGACTAGAAGTGCCTCATGACAAATTATAGTATTTTTATAATACATTGTTGCTTGACACAATGGCTTTATCAACCCAAGTCTCCCAGTTGTGTAATTATAATTATTATATATATTAATATATATTAGGTCATATTATATTAGGTCAAGAGCCAGATACAAAACATAGATTTAGGAACAAAAACACATGACAGAACATTTAGTGAGTTAAGTAGACCTGAGTATTGCCATATTGCTCTAATGTTCTGTCTTTGTACTGTGCCGATCCATTCTGTATCATGTGTCACGTTTGTAGTTTTGTATGTAAACCCAGGAAGAGCAGGTTTTGACAGTAGCTAATGGGAATACTAATAAAATCCTTTTCTACAGTTTTTCCGAGTCAGATTTCATCACTCACGAGTTCTATTTAAACTGACGTTTGATTTATTCTGACTGGCTCTGAAGGAAATAATACTATTAAACATTCAGACAATCTGTCAGTGTGGCTGGAATAAGTAAAATCAAATAGACATATTCTGCAGCCTAAATAGCAACCTGTTGTCTATATTATACCACACTTTGAATAAGGGCCCAAAGTGTTCCAGTTGGAGCGTAGGAATATTGTAACGAGTGGTGAGTTTCTGTTCCACACAAGGATGTTAGTGGGGTGCACTTATTGTTTTGTGGAAAAAGTGCGTTATTATATAAAACGTTGTGGAAAAGACCAAAGTTGCTCATGTCTGCTGTATGAATCTTCTCCTTTGGAAAATGTTTGTCTTGAATTCTTGTTTGTGATCTGAAAACCGATGTGAAGTGATTGTGTGGTGGAGGATATTGTATTTGTTGTGCTGTTCTCTCACTGATAGCTGCTGTTAATTGAGAATAGTTATCTGTACCCCACTTCAGATATATCAGATATTTGAAGCCACTTCTGTATTGTCGGATGGGAACATCACACAGATGGTAAAAACAATGTGCTGCTTATTGGTTTATGAATGTAATTCTATTCATCACTTCAATCGCTTACTTTGTGGTTCAATGGCTGATGTCTGGCGTGCATGTCTGAGCTAACTCAACTGAACTAGTGAGTAGATAAGAAAGAAGAAGAACATCTAATATCTGCATATTTCTGGAGCAGTTACCTCTCCTTGTGTCTGCTCCCATACTACATTCAAATCTTTTCAACAAGAGGCCAGAGGTGAGGAGAGGAAATTCATTTGAGAAAATCCCAATGTCGTCCATCACGGTGGGAAAGGCAGAAGGCTTGGAAACAAATTAAGACAAATGGTTGTGGACTGCCATAAATCACACGACTAGGTACAAATGCTACAGATATATTAGAAATTGCTTAAAATCATAAAGATATACCAATTTCCCAATCCAAGGGCTTCTTGCTTACATTCCCGCTTGATATTGGTGGCAAGAGCATCCCCATGTCAAGTAAAAGAAATGGCTGGGGAGGGAAATTACCATCTATGACCCATTGATAAGAAAGTTGGTAGAATTTTCAGGTCAGCAACATACATTTTGAATAAAAAGCCACTTACATGCGGGTAGGCCTTTGGAAGTTTATATTGAAACACTCGACACCTGAACGGATTATATCTTTGATTGACTTGGATTGGAGCAGGTGCTTTGGTCACATGAATTGAAAAAAAAATAAACCTTTGGATACCGAGGGTTTCGCAGTATGCAGAAAATAATCTCATACCTGTAGGTTACTGCGTTGAGGTGATGAGGTGTTGAGGTGTTGGGATGTTTTGCTTCTTGTCCCTGGGGCCGTTGCCAGGAAGCGGAATCCCAAAGCACGCATCAAAATCCAAATCAGTTCACAATCGTCATCTCAGATCTAAGAATGAAGAGCCCATTCATTAACAACCGTAATTCTTTCTGAATCTTTCTGGAAGTTTGCCGAAATGTAACACATAAAGCATACAAGCACAGACCAAACTGAGGATGCTGGACCTCATCCTTTGGATAAGTCAAGGACGGGTGGAGGACTGAGATTTTGTTTCAGAGAAAACGGCAGAGACTCAACGAATAGTCGGCAAATAAAACAACAACAAGTGGAGCAGGAACATCTCTGAGGACATTTACACAGCAGTGTGTCTTCAGAAGAGTACTGATACAATACAGCGACAGGAATCAACAGGGCCTCGTCGCCTCGTATAAACAGCGTAATGAGCCGAAGTCATTCTGGGAACACTTTAAATAGGCTCTTGTCATGTTCACCTCCGGCGCTAGAGTGTAACAGGTTGACAATTAATCAAGATGTACTGTTGACAGCACTCAGGTCCACAAGCAACCCGACACATATGAGTCCTGATGGGTGCGTTTCCAGAGTGATTTATAACCGGATAAATCATTATTAAAGAAATAACTTGAAAAGAACGCAGACTTTATGGAAAGGTGGAACAAGGCTAACTATGTTAATTAGTCTAAACAGAGACCAAATCAAACAGTGACTGAACGCTACGGAAAGTCCTGCCTTTTGGAAACAATGTGCCTTTTTCTGAAGAGTTTCTGATTTCTGAAGAGTTTCTGATTTCGTCTGGCCACTTTACCATCAAGACCTGAATAGTGAAGGGCTGCTGAGGTGGTTTTCCTTCTGGAAGGGTCTTCTCACAAACTTTGGAGCATGGCCTTGTCCCCGGTAGCTCAGTTTGGACGGCTGGGAAGAGAGAAGGAACTACTGTAAGAAGACCAGTCCAAACCTCCATTGAGTTCTTTAAAGACGTTTTAGCTTTATCTATCTAGCTTTATTAATTACCCGGATGGTTTCAACTTTCAACCCTTTGACATTATCTTGTTTTGTTGGTGCATATGTAGAAATGTCCTCTGTTTTGTTTCTTTGGATATTTATTTAATGTTCTACGCAAATCTAGTATTTCTGATAACCGTGACGATTTTTATATTTAATTTGCACAAAAACACATTTATTACAGTTCACAAGATATATAAATAGATAAAATTCAGTGATTCAACATTTAAATATTGACGATAGAAAGATCGGGAAAACACATGATTAACTGCGATAAATCACAGCAAATGATACGATTAATTTGTTCATTTATTTAATCGATTCCCAGCCCTAGTCTACATACATTCTAAATGCAGTGCATCAAACCTTCAAATCACTGGATCAATCTAAAGGCGAGAAGTAATCTGCAGTAAAATGATGATTTGAAGATATAAATACAAAAATTAATAACACTCAATATTGGGAACGTGGCGTCGACGCAGTAATGAAACAGCCTGGCGTTACAATTAGTGTGCTATTCCCGCTGGGATACAGATCACATCAATAGCTATGGAAACGGGGCCATTTCGTCAGGTCGTTTTTTCTTGAAAGCTCTGGTATAGTCTGACTCATTGTTCACAATTCTCCTACTGTGAACGAACCCATCAGAGAGTTCCCATGGACTTCGGAAGTACACTTCAGAAGTGGATTTCACATGACGTTTGGACTGAACTGCAGGGATGACCTTTTAAATATGTCTGCGTCATTGTCATCAATCAACAGCACTGTACTTATAAATGTGAACGTCACGCAGTATATCGCCGTTTGGTTGGCTTGGCAATACCAGCCACTGTGAATGATTTGAACTCTAAAGCTATTCATTGTACAGGTATTTGGAATAATCAAACCCCCTAAAAAAAACTTTAGCGATTTAAGTAATAATATAATTGGGAGGAACCACTTCCTGTGTTTTGTTCATTTACAGTCATTATGTTTTTGGTTTTATAAAACATGGATTTCTCAATAGACACAGTTAAGGAAATGATGACGGAGAGATGAAATTATCATATGTGTGGAAAAATAATGTAATTTAACAGTCAAAAGTATCATTGCCTTGAACAAGAATGCCTCAAGCTGTGTCCCTTGTGTCTTCCTTCACACTACATGCTCAACCCAGACCTTAGAGCTTATCGATTTACACCTTGGGACAGGAATTAACTGTCCTGATATGGCGATTGATTTAGGGATCTAGTTATTTATGACGTGAATAGCAACAACAGCAGCGTATTTACTGTGTGTTGACATCACTTGTGTGTGTCTTGTAAATAGCTTTGTGTTGTCAACAGCCCAATATTTTTTGTATTTTTTTTACCATAACGGTCTCTGTAGTCATTCAACAGGTGCTCATATAAATTCCCAACACGATGACAAATACTGTTACTTCTAACCAAACATTCAGATTAATCCAGCTGTTTAAGGCAGACTCCCCTTCAGCAACTCAGAAAACATTTGTCATGTTCCTTTGACAGCTCTTCCAAAACCGGCATTGTACCGTTCGTTTTGAATGTTTTCATTGAAAACAACACAAAAGGACAGAACCGAGGAAATCTTACAAAAAATATGTTTTTTTTTATATTTTACAAATGACAAAAAGGAACATTAAGAACAAAGTAAAAACACACCAATAAAGGAAAGCCCTTCCTGGTCTCCACTCCTTCTTCCAGGAAGTAGTTGTTGTTGCGTCTTAAATAATCTGTTCAAAATAACGAAGACGGCATCTGGATCAACTAGACTCTGAAGGACATATGTCAAATGAATCCAGGTGGTTATACACAGAACTATATGCCATTCGTTGTTGTCTTCCAATATTAAAGCCTAGAACATCTCACACGTAGCCTCCTTAGGGCAGCTATGAGTCCAAACAGAAGCACCGCTGACCTGACACAAATAGCCAACAACAAAGCGCCGTTTTGAGAAGTGCCTTGTATTCATTAGTCCTTCGTCTAGCATTCTTTCATCTTCCTCGGTAGTGTGTGTACAAGACAGGAATCTCAAAATAGTCACACATTGTTAGTCCAAAAACTAAATTGTTTGACCCAGGTTGTGTCAATGCAAGCTAGCCTAATGATGCCAACTGTGTGGAGAAACCTAGTCTGTTCAGATCCAAGAAAATACCTCAAAATCACAAAGTATTAAATATGGCGTTCATTTTAGGTTCTGTACAAGCGTCCTATTACATTTGGACCACTAAAACAGGGTACCGGTAAATATATATTTTTAAATGATTTCTATTTTTTACCTAAGCTCATAAATACTTGCACACACAATTGACATACACACACATCAGCTTCTTCCCCTAACCCAACCAAACCCCAACCCAACCAAACCCCAACCCAACCAAACCGCAACCAAACCCCAACCCAACCAAACTCAACCCAACCAAACTCAACCCAACCAAACCCCAACCCAACCAAACTCAACCCCACCAAACTCAACCCAACCAACTCAACCCAACCAAACTCAACCCAACCAAACCCCAACCCAACCAAACCCCAACCTAACCAAACCCCAACCCAACCAAACTCAACCCCACCAAACTCAACCCAACCAAACCCAACCAAACCCCAACCCAACCAAACCCCAACCTAACCAAACCCCAACCCAACCAAACTCAACCCCACCAAACTCAACCCAACCAAACTCAACCCAACCCCAACCCAACCAAACTCAACCCAACCAAACTCCAACCAAACTCAACCCAACCAAACTCAACTCAACCCCAACCCAACCAAACTCCACACCTCCAAACTCGAGAAATGTCACAATCTTTTCTAGTATGCAACAATGTTTTATTTAACCCCAGACCATAAACTCCCAGGCCACTTCATTAGGTACACCCTGCTAATATGAGGTTGGGCCCCCATTTCGCATTGATTCAATAAGGTGCAGGAAAGATTTCTCACAGATTTTGGTCCATATTTATATTTGAGCGTCACACAGTTGCTGCAGACTTTCTTGAACAAATGAAATAGAACAACCTTTCTGCCACGCATCTCTGACGTTTACATCATGTTTTTTGTTATTGTTTTATCCTGCCTACTGAATGGAAATATCCTAAATCGAGCTGAAAAAAACAACGTCCCCGCTGTGAGACGGCGTAAAAAAAGGCCTGGGTGGCGAGTCGCCTTTGGCCGCCCAGACGTTCGATGACGAAGGAGAGAAACCCGCGAATTCGTCGCTGATGCCGAAATGACACCTTCGGGAGTTACTGATTAAATTAGCGCTTCCTCGTCAGCTAGCGCCCACGCCGACGGACCCAGGCTCCCTGCCATGCGGGCCAGATCATTGCTGCCCACAGGCCCACTGCTGTGACGCATATCGCCCATCTATTCACCCACCGCTCGGTGGCATCTGACCGGCAGACTGTATGAAGAATGACCAAACAATCAGGGAACCAGGCGATTGACTGGCATGTTTCAGACACCATAAGGGGCGAAGCATCACAGCCGTGTGGTCGGCCGGTGACGAATGACTGGATCCCCCTCTCCGCCCGTCGTCTACGGCCTGCAGAACGGGGAGCCACCACGAACGCTACGTCACACGGAGCCACCTGCTTATGAATGAGGAGGGTGGTGCTATAACTGGACGAGCATCGTCAGGCACAGAGGCGGAGAAACATACATACATAGACATCAGGGAAATTAGATTCCTGTGGATGACACTTAGTAGGGGGGCGTTAAATGAATACGTTGAACCTGACAGGAGTTAAGTACCATTCTAATATGTTGGCTGAAGATTCTGCACAAGATCCCAGATGTCTCTAGAATTTTAATATATATACTGAGGATATATAAACTCAGCAGAAACGTCCCTTGCAGACCTTCATTTCCATGCTTGTTTGATGAAACATAAACAACAATGAACTGTGTAACGGTAGATAAGACACTATCAGATTACAGATTACAGACGCTAGGCAACTAAGGTCACATTTATGAAAACGCATAACCTCGTGACCTTTCGATTGACTCCAAACACCAAAAGAAAGATGTCGCCCTCGTCTGTGTGAACGTGCCTTCTGCACGGAGACATGAAGACTGCAGACGTGGCCAGAGCAATACAATGCTCAGACTGTTAGACACTTTAGATAGACAAAGAGACAGGAGAGACAGCTGATCGATCGTTGTCATAGCGACAGATCCAACCATCCCACCTGCGTGACAGATACTCAGACTGTCCGCAATCGGCTGAGAGAGGCTGTAAGGAGGGCTTGTTGGTCTGCTGTCAGGTGTTCAGAGACACTTTATTGCCATTTAGTTTGGTCGCAAGTCTGTGGAACTTGTTTGTTGTGTCTCCGTTGTTTAACTCTTTATGTCCGTGCACATATTTACACACGTTAAGTGCGCTGAAAAAAAAACACTGTTGAAAGTTAGAGGGCATTTCTTTTTTTGATGAGTATATAATTACCTAGTGAAATTATCCGTTGTGCATAAAAAAGTTTATACAGGAACGTTTATCAAGGAACATGTTCTGACAGCCTCTTATCCTGTGAAGAAATGAAATAAATGAAGAACCACAAAGAGAGGATCCAAGTACTTATTAAGTGGTATCAAGTCAGCTGGTCTTCCTACAGAACTTGGTTTGAACTTCTCAGCAAGCAGAGGCTGGCATGTCCCTCAGAGACGTCTTTCCCAGTACCAGACAAAACAACGCAACAGAACCCAAACTCAGTCTTAAAGTCTCACACACCGCAAACAGAATCACCAGTAAGTCTGTCTGTGTTATTGTTCTGACTGCTTCTGAACAGTTGGAGACGGGCAGCAGGATTTTATTCTACAATCCTCCGGCTTCTGTCCGCGCTTGACACTTTGTTCTCTTCTCCAACACTCCTTCCAAAATGCAAATTCACATTTTGATGTTGACACAGCAAACTGTTCGCCCCGTGAGAATAATTTGTTTACAATAAAACAGGGCCGGAGTGTCTCAAGTCGCCATGTTTGTTCTATGGATTTCTTCTAGTTTGAGTTATCAGAGTAACTAATAATAATAGAGTGTTTCAATGTAAAGGTGAACCTACACCAAACAGGATGAATCTTCTGTCAATATGCTTGATCCCAGGAAGAGTAAATGCTGTTTTTGCCAGAAGACATCCAAATAAAATCCTAGACCAAAACCCTAGTTTCCACTGCATCTGTCCAGGGCAGTCTAACCATTTCTTTTTGAGTGCAGACCTTATTGTCCCTGTGCACGAAGCAGTCAGGCAATTTCATATTTTTCAAAGGTAAATGAGAATCAAAATGAGGGCAGGTGGAGGCGTGATAATAAGGGGTACTTATATTTCTGAATGGGTCTTTATCTGTGTGTTATTGCTACTATGTCTGTTGGTTACAGTTCGTGGTGTGAGAATCAAAAGTAACTAATGATTTGGCACCTAAGTGACCACAACCTTGGTTATTCGTGACTTCCGACATTGAGCAAGGCCCACGTATTTGTAATGGCGTCCGAATGGAGTCGTTTTGTTTTTTCCTTCACTGGGGTCACAATTCAATTTCTTCCATTTTGGTATTTTTCTGAGAAATCTTTGAGAGTTTTTGTGCTCGATTGAATACAGGTGGTCAGTTGGTCCAAGTTATTAGTTGGGATAGATCCGCTACTCTATACGCTTTAGTAAGGCCTTTATGTGACATAACATGACATCTCTGTAAAAAATATATATTTTGTAACTGCAAACCACAAGACTTTTGGTGGAAGTCTAGCCTGAATCTAGCCTTCCAAAGACTACTTACAACCTAAGAAAATGACCTATATACACACATATATATACACACATGTATGTATATATATTTAGAAATACATATTACACAGTACCGACTAGGTATAAATAAATTCACAGTGCAGAAATAGCATGACGTGACAGTGTCAACATCTATTATCGAAGAATGACGCTGATATATTTTTATACGTTTTGCTCATAGCTCCATCAACACCAAAACAGAAACACCTAATATTTCCCTAATGAGTGACGTTAAACGCTGACACTGTTCTGGGACGACTGAAAGACGTCCAGTCCGGCTAACCAGGAACTGATGAAGAAAACAAATGCTGTGGAAGCACCAATGGTAATTGACCATCTACAAGTCTCCTGGTCACCCGAACCAGCAGGTGGGCCAGAAGCTCGGCACAGACAGGGACAAATACACTATTTCCATTTGCACACATGGGAAGTCATAAGTCAATATCAGTGGGTGATACCAATATCAGTGGGTGATACCAATATCAGTGGGTGAAACCAATATCAGTGGGTCAAACCAATATCAGTGGGTGAAACCAATATCAGTGGGTCAAACTAATATCAGTGGGTCAAACCAATATCAGTGGGTCAAACCAATATCAGTGGGTCAAACCAATATCAGTGGGTGAAACCAATATCAGTGGGTGAAACCAATATCACTGGGTCAAACCAATATCAGTGGGTGAAACCAATATCAGTGGGTGAAACCAATATCAGTGGGTGAAACCAATATCAGCGGGTGATACCAATATCAGTGGGTCAAAACCAATATCAGCGGGTGATACCAATATCAGTGGGTCAAACCAATATCAGTGGGTGAAACCAATATCAGTGGGTCAAACCAATATCAGTGGGTGAAACCAATATCAGTGGGTCAAACCAATATCAGTGGGTCAAACAAATATCAATGGGTCAAACCAATATCAGTGGGTGATACCAATATCAGTGGGTGCAGTGGTTCCCAACCTGGGGCACTAGGACCCCTTCTGGGTAACTCTCTACAGGGGGTACTTGAAAACACTCATGACACCATTGGCTCACTTGTGTGTTAAGCTAGTGTGACAAGTCAGTCACCTTTCGTTATATCATATCACCTTTTTCCCTCGCCAAACATTTCCGGATAGATGGTTTCATCTCGTTTATGTCATTTCTTTTATAAACAGGAATGATTGTAGTGGCATTACTGATGTTTGATGTAAGTGAACACCGAGTTTAGCCTGAACCAGCTACCTCGCCCTGCCAGATAGCAGCCTAAATCACTGTTATTTGTTATAATGAACACATTTTAATTAGGCTTACACACACACATTAGTTAAGCAGCGCTTCTCCCATAGAGCTCCTTTATTTTGCTGGTTTTTGAGAGACAAAGACTCAATGATAAAGTGTTAATTGGCGACTCGTCTCTTACGGGCGTTTGTTCAATGTCTCCACCAGATTGTGAAGGTGAACAGCGAGGCAGAAGGTTGTCGCTGTCTTCGCCTGGAGGGATTCCTTTTTGTACTGGGATATCCTCTCAAACATGCTATTATGGAAGCTGAGATTCAGATGCTGCATCCAGCTTGTGCAAAGGGAACAGTTGATGGCTTATTTAGTGGTCTGGTGCTTGACATAGCCCATCCATTTGAGTGGGCTGTTGTTGGTCATCTGAACATGTCAATACATGGATGCATAATATGGCCTTAAAAGGTCAGGTTCTCGTCTGATCTCTAACGGCAGAGCAAGAAGAGGACTGGCTACATCGGACATATTAAGAGACTGCTCCCGCCAAACACAAAGTTCTGTCTGTCACTATGCAGTTAAACAGTTGATCTGACCCAATTTTCTTTCCTGAATCGATTGCCTTCCTTCGTTATGTAGCAGTGACATTTATCACAACTCTCTTATTGACCTTTTATACATTTTGACGACTGTTGATGCCACATGTTCTTTGGCCCTCGCAGTCCCTGACGAATTCCTCAGCTGCGTGCGCAATCTGAGGAGGCGTTGAGAGCTCAATGTCTTGACTTGCGTGTTTACACGATCCTAGATTGTAAATACAGGGTTTTCTCTGCTGTGTCATCGGCAGTATAATAGAGTAACAGCACTTATGGCATTGGATTCCTGGCGGAACCATTAGAAAGTCCCTTTTCTACTGCCTGACCTTGCATCAAGTTTGCTTCCTGTCCAACCCACACGCAAACTTTAAATCCTATCCCCTCAGGTTGCCATGGGCACCTGAAGTATTCCCTCCATAGATACTCGGATATGGATTCCTCTGATGACTCAGATGGAACATAGGTTCCCTAGTTACTATGGAGACGAGGACACACTGTATATTGTCACAGTATGAACGGAAACATGATCATTACAGAATAATATAGCTCAGACCTTGGCTTTATGTGAGTCAGCACTGTTAGCTTCTGAGTTTGAAGTTGTTCACTCACAATGAAAGGGTTAAAAATCTATCAATAAAGTCACTGACATTATCGCCCTTCAGTTGACACCAAATGTCTCGGACGATCTAATAAAAAATGTTGATTAGGATGAGAACACTTCAATCAATCAATCACTCAAAAAACGAACAACTGCTTTCGATCTTGTCATACGATGACTGGTCTAATTACTAACTACTATGTTCAATGAGAAGCAACTTCGCCAATAAATAGAAATGCTCAATTTGGATTTTTTTTCTATCATGAGACATGGTTTAGAGTACGGTTTAGGCTTCATTGAAACCAGGATTGTGTGCCAAAAGCACTTTTTAATACAAGTAGTGCACTGCCTTACTACCAGAGGACCCTGGTAAAAAGCAATTTGCTATTGAAGCATCCGTGAATTGTGCTTTACAGTCCATAAAATGTATTTTACCTGTCAATCAATCTTAGTCACCAAGCTAAAATGAGTCTACAAAAAACCACACTGTCATTTTCTACCAAGCAGCTGTTGTTTGAAGGAACTGAAAGCTTATAAAGACATATCCGGAACTACAGGATTTTCTCCTCACAGATCATTTATCCATTTTTTGACACCTCCTACATTTTCTGTCATAAGGTGTTTTTCCTCTTTGTTTTTCTGATTTGTCACAGATTTGTTCTATGTTTACCAATATCCTCGAGCAGGTTTCCCTTCATGAGTGTGGGCTTGCATGAATATTTCTGTAAGGAGCTGGAGGAGGAGAACACAACAAGGAGAAAGGAGAGAGGAGGTGATGAGGAGCAGGCAAATAGGGCAGTGATGTAACCAAGCGGTCACTGTTTATTGGAGGGCATTAGTTTAGCTTGTTGAGTTGAAGTCTCCTAAACTACGAACTTTGTAGGGCAACTATTAATACATTGTGATTGATACTATATTATTGCAATTAAAATTGACAGTGTTTGAGGATGTATTTGTTTGAAATATAATTTGCCTCTAATATGCATCATTACTATGTTTCAATTTCAAAGATTGAATATAAACTCGATATTCAGAGATCGATGAGCGTTTCAGCTGTGGACATGAACTCTGCTGGAGTCCGTGCGTGTTTCAGGGGAAATCCGGAAGTCCTCCAGAGAAGGAGATAGGAGCGTGGGAGAAGAGGTCTTCCTTCAGTCGTGTTTTAATATCTCCCACTGATTTCAACTTCCTGTGTGTCATAATCCATTTTAGTTATGCTACAGGAAGATTGCCAGTAAAAGGGAACGTTTAACATTTCAAGTGTTTATAATGAGCTACACTTTCATGGTGTTGAATAATGTTGGCTGTTAGAGTTGAATTGTTCCCAGTTTACTCAGACTCTGCTCTGTGGATAACCGTACCTGAGGTAAACCACGCCCATCATTTACATATTTCCCAGCATTCTCTACTACAGATACATGTTTTGGGGTATGACTCTTTACTGTAGTGTCTGTATTTCTGCAGTACGTTGCTTATTGAGCGGTCTTATGCTACAAGACTAACATGTTTGTGTTGACAATTAACCCAATTATTTCCATCTAAAATCCATTTAGATTCTGAGTACGTGGAGTGAGGACACTAAACATGCGGCCGCGAAAAAAGACAGAAAAGAAAACGAGTGCAACTATATTTGACCAAGGCGGGCTATTATTTTAACATTTAACTTCTATTTTATGTCTATTCAGAAAGCCTAGTCCAATTACAGTATTAATGCGGTTTCAGTCGACCGACAAACACTTCAACTTTGACTGAAATAGCGGTAAAAATTAACACTGCCGTGATGTTTTGTCTGGCATATCTCTTTTCTGACAAAGACGCGTGGATATCCCCCTCCCCCCCAACAAGGAAAATCCTTTCAAGGGCTGCAGCTTCCGTTCGCTGAGTCACAGGTATTACAGTAGAAGACTGTTATTGTGCACAAGGCAATCTGAGCTTTAACATAGAAGGTCCTTATTCGACTCAAACGTCGCTCCCAAGGTGTTTTTTTTTGGTCTTCCACATTCTCATTTGTGAATAAATCTCGCCTCCATTATTTCTTTTTCCGTTCGGCGAAGGACATAAAAATGAGCATTTTAAGCGTCCCGACATCACGCTTCTCTACACATTACCTTTCTACTTTGTTTTATTGTGTTCCAGCAGACGCGATTAAATTAAATTAACAATCACAAATGCCGACGTCATTAGCGCTTGTTTTTTAATCGAACGCATAACGAAATAAACAAGAAGACAAAGATAGACGGGAAACATCATAACAAGAAAAGACATGACAAAAAAACCTGTTTAGAAAAAAAACAATCCCAGCACAAGTTCTCTCACAAAAAAAAACCTGAACCCCCCAGACATTTAAATAAACGTTTAAAATGTAACGTCCCTTTATGGCATGATAAAACGTCATGTATTATATCTACACGTGCGTACAGAGAACAATTATCAGCAACTATCCCACCTGTGTTCTGATGACACGTTGTGTTTGCTAATCCACGTTTATCTTTCTAAAAGGCCAATTGGTCATTAAATAAAGTACAATTGTATTCGCACAGCTGGCTACTGTTGTGTTGATTACAGAAACAATACAACCTTATTTGGACTAGTTGAGTATCTAAATAATCAGCGATTGTGGGTTCGCTTACAGGCCCTAAATGGACTGAAACAAAGAACGCTCTGTTGAAACCTGTCAGACTATTCTCGCTCCGAGAAACGAGGGCTATTCCAGAATATGCCAAGAAACTGAAGATCTCGAGCAACTGCGTACACCCCCTCACCATTACAGTCCAAACTATATCTCAGGTTTCAACTAAATTTTTATTCGGGTCAGTCTGTGGAAAACAGGAAATAACATGCATGAATTTAGCTGATCTTGGCCACGATATTGAGATGTGTAATTTTAGGACTTGAATGGTACAGTGGATGTATATATTGAACTGACACGATGTCTAACATAGCTGGTTGGAGTGGAGAACCTTGTTCACTTGTATAACAGGTTGGCCCAAAATGGAAAAGTAGAAAGAAGGAAATGAATGGGTTACTCTAAAAAGGCCCAGCGCCATGAGGGAATATGATTTGCTAGCCTTTTTATAAACCTCTTACCGGCCGGACAATAAAGCTGCTGGATTTATCCATTAGCACATCTGCAAAGATGTTATTGACAAGCCTGTTGCTAAAGCCAACTAGGACGGAACAGGGACAAATGAGTAAAAATACAACACAGTGACGAGACTAACCAGTCGGAGAAGCTTCCGGAAAGTTGGATAAACACTTAAGTAATGATAGTTGGACTTACGTTGTAATCAAAACAACATTTTAAAAGGCTGAAATACACTCTGTTAGCTTCATTTCTGAACATTTCTGAAGCTAATCCAACCAGAAAGGTGTGAATAAAAAAGTATAATACTGTTGAAACATAGTATGTTTAGCTTTTAGCTTTTATGTGCATGAATAAAATAGTATCCATCACATTTGACCGGTCTCTTCAGAAGTAAATATAATTTGTATCGCGAAGCAGCGCATAAGAAAGTATTCGTTCCCACTGTTCGATACAGGCACCTAGAAATTCAGAGGCAACATGGAGGTCAACATTAACATCACTGTCTACTTTCTTTCTGCAGCAGTATATTTCCTGAATACCATTTAACATTGCTTCTATCGCTATGACAAACAGATGTATTTGTTTCAGGAGTAACATTAAGCGATATAATTGTGCCAGCGATCATTCCCGGACAGTTGTGTTTTACATCCTCTGTTAGGAAGGTGGGATAAATAAAAAAGGTAAACGGAGACGAGCTTAGTCAGCAGGAGAGCTTCCCGGAACATTCTGGAAAAACAAGAATAAACATGATGTGCATTGTGACATTCAGTGTGTTTTCGCGGATACTTGTCCAATTAAAAAGTTATGTTTCAAAACTATTCCGTGACGTAGCACCTCGGTACCCGAACCACTTTAGTGTGTACTTCCTGTCAGGGGAATGACAAGATGTTGCCATGGAAACCAGGTACATCAGCTGGGGATGTGAGGAGAAGCCCCTTCAAGAAAGCCTGAGGTGAGGAAACAAGGGGAGAAGCAATGGCTGACGCTGAGCCACCATAATGACTGGCTGCCAGGCATTCGGAATGTTCTGGCACCCGTTCCCCTCCGCCCACATGCCAACAGGCACAGCAGCAGCGAAAGATGACACAGTCCTCATCGGATGGCACGTCTTTGCCCTTTCACACCCGCTTACGCACTTACTGCTCCCAAATGCCACAGGAGTTCTCTCCTCTGGGAAATGTCAATGGAACCTGGAAATATGCGACTGAGAAGGAACCGTGAACTGGTCGTTCAGAAGTGGAGTTATATCACCTGGGAATGGAAATGTGATTAATTGTTCAACCTACAAAAACAGGAGAATTAATGCTTCAATCTGCTACTATACTATAATATATTATATATAAGCTTAATGGTATTTTGCAACACATTACAGTCTTTGGCAGTAATAAACTCAAATGAGTATCGACAAAAAGAGCATCGAAGTGGGTGTACATATGAGTTGGATACGACAGTTTGCTAAATTAAATAATGTAAAAAAAACGAAATTATTATATTGCATGATGGTCCAAAAGTCAGTATAACACATAACACATTTAATTAGATGGTTACCTTACTTTACACTCTGCATAGTGTGTATCATCATTATAAGAGCACTTAACGAACTGTGGCCCCACAATCTGAAAGGCTCTTAAGTAGTGATGACTAAACAATGTGCATTACCCACCAATAAAGGCACCAGGAGGGCATGGGTTAATTAATTCCAGGGTGGACCTGGCGTGATTTGTGGAGGTGGCACGTCCACATACGATTCTACAATCACCCACTATGTGAACGAGGCGTAGGACGGAGCCTTGGGGAGCACCTGTGGAGGAGCATCGTAACTCCTCTGATGTAATACACGTTAAGGCAGGAAACTCCCACAGGAACCATCCCCATGACAACTGCAAGCACCTATGTTAGAACTGTGTCTCGGAAAACCTAGAGTCCCACAGCAATAACTTGGCTTGGCGACTTGGTGAAATACGAGAAAAACTGCTGTTAGGTTTAAAGGAGACTTTCCCTGCTTTGCCAGTTGATGTTTGCTGGCTCAGCCGGATATTAGCTAGAGACAAAGATAAAGTGTTTTCCAGGGATTACTTGTTTATTTAAACAGCCGTTAGCAGGGGCATTAAATATGTGCATGAATTAAATTGGGGATGGGTAAAAAATATATAATTTTAATTAAAAAACTAGAACATTTCTGTGACCTCAATAGTTTGAACGGTTGTACATATACTAAATACAGTAAAAATATAAAATGTACAACTTTTCTAACCTTTTTTTTATTTTAGCATGAAGAATAAAACATTGTTTTTTGTTGGTACGCAAGACTCATATAAAGTGCCGTAACGAACTCCCAAGTGCTCTAGACCCCTGCACAAATGATATGAACTGGGTTTCAGATTGAAGAGGAGAGATGAGACAGACCATGTAATGACCACAGACAACAGATGCTCAGGGGCTCTGTTCAGTGTGTGCATGTGCAATTACGTGAGAAGTGGAGGGAAATGCCGAGCTCATTAATGTCTGGCTCCCACACAACCCCAGCCACACTGACTCACCTGTCCTAACAGAATAGTGGACCTTTCCTGTTGGAGGGCTGTCTTATTGTGTCTGTGGGGGTGACTGTGGGAGTGTCTTTGGGTGGGTGTGTGGGTGACTGTGGGTGGGTGTGGGGGACTGTGTGTGTGGGGGGGGGGACTGTGGGAGTGGCTGTGTGGGGAGGGGGTGTGACTGTGGGAGTGTCTGTGTGTGTGTGTGGGAGGGTGACTGTGGGAGTGGCTGTGTGGCGTGGGTGTGACTGTGTTTCCATTGTGAGTGTGTGTGTGGTCTGTGTAAATATTTGTTTTTTGGTGAGTATCTTTTGCATGTAATCAAATATTGAATGGATCAAATGTTAAGATCATTAATGCCTGGTAACCACACACCCACACGGTCTGTCTGCATGTGAGTGTTTTCTTTTGTCTGGCAGTCATCTATAAGTGTGTGTGAGTATGTAGAGGTATAGCTTTTTGTTATAAGTCAATGTAAGCTTCTCTGAGTAGGTGTCCGTCAGTGTGTGTGTGTGTGTGTGTGTGTGTGTGTGTGTGTGTGTGTTGATGTGTACTGAGGTGGGTGAACCCCCCCACACACACACACTTATCAGTCACCTTTTTGTTTTCTGCTATAATATATTCTGAGTCCATATGTGCGTGTCAATGTAACTGTGCTAGCAGAAAATTGCCTAAAGGTACAGTATAATGTATTCACTAGAATTAGATTAATTAGGTATTCTGTTCTGCCATTGTACTACTGTTTGCGACAGAAGGTTTTTCCGTCTCTCTCTGTGCGTCCCCAATGCCATCCTATTCACTGCTCAAAGCAGAGAGCTCTAATGGGAAACATAGTGCACTACAAAGACAAAAAGCCAATTGGGACACATCTCATCCCTAACCCAAAGACCCACGTCGATTCCTCAATGCCCTCGGGGTAAATATGTGGCTGACAGTGTATTATCCCAACATTACTCTCAGTTAACCCAGAAGTACTGCATAAGTACTGGGTCTATACATGATAAGATGAGAGAGACGGAGTATTGGGACCGGAACAAAAGCCTCTGACATCTCTTGTTGAAAATGATGTGTCTGGCAAATGTCCCTTCCCATTTCAAAACCCTGAAAGAAGCGGAATAAAATGTCCAACGCAACGGGACTAATGCTCACGTTAACCTATGCTCCGAACTGCTCGGTTGAGCATTCAAGAAAAGACCTTGTGTTTTCTACCCGTGCTTGGGTCTATTTGTTCAGAGAGTGTCAAAGTCCTGCTGGGTACAACTAACACATGATCCGTGACTGCCAATGATGTCAATGTGTGAGTCCTTTCATTCACTAACTACAGAACTCATCGACATTCAGTCATTATTCCAAGCTGGTGTCTGATACAAGCTGAGAAAATGCGTCAAATCTTGCTCGTACAGCCCAGAACTTCCCAGCGATCTCCCACCAAGCTAAAACACAGAAGCACACGACTGGCCAAATGACTGTCTGAAAATAGTAATACTCAATATAGCTTTGGTTGGAGTTTTAGAAAAATCTACTATAATTTATATGGCTTTTGTATAATTTCGAATAGGCGTTGAGCTGGAGCAGTTACTATAAAAAGTAGAAGAAATGACAATCAAATTAAGGGAAAGGAAGGGGAGGACCTTCAGGGACCGCCCACAAACCAAACTCTCCAATGGCAGCAGATTGGTGGACAGCAGCTGATTGGTGGACAGCAGCTGATTGGTGGACAGCAGCTGATTGGTGGACAGCAGCTGATTGGTAAACAGCAGCTGATTGGTGGACAGCAGCTGATTGGTGGACAGCAGCTGATTGGTGGACAGCACAGCCAAAGTGATTACGAATATGAAGTTAAAAGCTAACAGAGAGACGACTTAGTCATTAGGTTAGTTATACAACTTCTTGAGTAGGTGGCTGTTGATGTCATTGAGCCAGGGTGTATATGGACTAATATTGGCAGGTCTCCAACCCTGCTCCTGGAGAGCTGGTGTCCTGGGTGTCCTCACTCCAACCCTCATTTTATACACCTGACTCCATTAAATTGACAGGTAATTCGTGGCTGAGGCAGCATATGCCTGAGGTGGGAGTAAAAACAATGAGAACAGAAGCTTCCAGGAGCAAGCTTGAGACTCGTGCTCTAGGATGTTTTATAAAATGAGAGTGTGGTCCTTTTGTGTGGACGTTTTTATCGTAGGATAGGATATGAGACCAGGGTTCATTAAAATTCAGATGAACACAGACTTCAGCGGACGAAGGGGGAAAAAACACTTTCACAAAAATGTCCCAAGTACTCCCAGATAACGGTTTACAGGTGGCAACACAAAGAAACCGTACTAATATAAAATCTCAACTGAAACTTAAAACCTTCATTTTGTTTAAGACAGTATCATAGGCAACTTCTTGTGAGAAAAACACTTTCACAAACAAAACTCATTTCTATTTAAAGTTAATGACGGTGAAACATGTTTTTGGCTCTTGTGTCATAGATATAAAAAAAGATGCTATTTTTTCAAGGGATTCTCCACAAAACGTACTATACGTGACTTTCTGGAACACCCACTCGCTCAATGACGCTAATTAGTTTCCATAGAAACCAGGACTGTTCAAAGTGCATGATAAAGTACCGTTGGCAAACGAGGACACAATACTTTATTATAAAAGAGTAAAGATGAAATATTGACTTGACAACCGGGTTGAATAGGAGAATGGAATCGTCTGGAGAACATAATGGCTGAACCTATAGTGGCACTGGAACTACAGGTTGTCTATTAACTACAGGTTGTCTATTAACTACAGGTTGTCTATTAACTACTGGTTGTCTATTAACTACAGGTTGTCTATTAACTACTGGTTGTCTATTAACTACAGGTTGTCTATTAACTACTGGTTGTCTATTAACTACAGGTTGTCTATTAACTACAGGTTGTCTATTAACTACAGGTTGTCTATTAACTACTGGTTGTCTATTAACTACAGGTTGTCTATTAACTACAGGTTGTCTATTAACTACAGGTTGTCTATTAACTACTGGTTGTCTATTAACTACAGGTTGTCTATTAACTACAGGTTGTCTATTAACTACAGGTTGTCTATTAACTACTGGTTGTCTATTAACTACAGGTTGTCTATTAACTACAGGTTGTCTATTAACTACAGGTTGTCTATTAACTACAGGTTGTCTATTAACTACTGGTTGTCTATTAACTACAGGTTGTCTATTAACTACAGGTTGTCTATTAACTACTGGTTGTCTATTAACTACTGGTTGTCTATTAACTACAGGTTGTCTATTAACTACTGGTTGTCTATTAACTACAGGTTGTCTATTAACTACAGGTTGTCTATTAACTACTGGTTGTCTATTAACTACAGGTTGTCTATTAACTACAGGTTGTCTATTAACTACAGGTTGTCTATTAACTACTGGTTGTCTATTAACTACAGGTTGTCTATTAACTACTGTTTGTCTATTAACTACTGGTTGTCTATTAACTACAGGTTGTCTATTAACTACAGGTTGTCTATTAACTACAGGTTGTCTATTAACTACAGGTTGTCTATTAACTACTGGTTGTCTATTAACTACAGGTTGTCTATTAACTACAGGTTGTCTATTAACTACTGGTTGTCTATTAACTAGTGGTTGTCTTAAGGTCATCTGGTTGTCCATAAAGGTAATCTGATTGTCCATAAAGGTCATCTGGTTGTCCATAAAGGTCATCTGGTTGTCCATAAAGGTCATCTGGTTGTCCATATAGGTAATCTGGTTGTCCATAAAGTTCATCTGGTTGTCTTAAGGTCATCTGGTTGTCCATAACGGTCATCTGGTTGTCCATAAAGGTCATCTGGTTGTCTTAAGGTCATCTGGTTGTCCATAACGGTCATCTGGTTGTCTTAAGGTCATCTGGTTGTCCATAACGGTCATCTGGTTGTCCATTAAGGTCATCTGGTTTCCTTAAGGTCATCTGGTTGTCTTAAGGTCATCTGGTTGTCTTAAGGTCATCTGGTTGTCTTAAGGTCATTTGGTTGTCCATAACGGTCATCTGGTTGTCCATAACGGTCATCTGGTTGCCTTAAGGTCATCTGGTTGTCCATAACGGTCATCTGGTTGTCTTAAGGTCATCTGGTTGTCCATAACGGTCATCTGGTTGTCCATTAAGGTCATCTGGTTGCCTTAAGGTCATCTGGTTGTCTTAAGGTCATCTGGTTGTCTTAAGGTCATCTGGTTGTCCATAACGGTCATCTGGTTGTCCATTAAGGTCATCTGGTTGCCTTAAGGTCATCTGGTTGCCTTAAGGTCATCTGGTTGCCTTAAGGTCATCTGGTTGTCATAAAATACACTTCCCACACAAAAGTTTCACAACCTGTTATGAAATGTGGAAATATTGGATATGATTTATAATATGTGCTACAGTACAAATCATTTGGATATGATATATAATATAATGTGCTACAGTACAAATCATTTGGATATGATTTATAATATGTGCTACAGTACAAATCATTTGGATATGATTTATAATATAATGTGCTACAGTACAAATCATTTGGATATGATTTATAATATAATGTGCTACAGTACAAACCATTTGGATATGATTTATAATATAATGTGCTACAGTACAAACCATTTGGATATGATTTATAATATAATGTGCTACAGTACAAATCATTTGGATATGATTTATAATATGTGCTACAGTACAAATCACTTGGATATGATTTATAATATGTGCTACAGTACAAATCATTTGGATATGATTTATAATATAATGTGCTACAGTACAAATCATTTGGATATGATTTATAATATAATGTGCTACAGTACAAATCACTTGGATATGATTTATAATATGTGCTACAGTACAAATCATTTGGATATGATTTATAATATGTGCTACAGTACAAACCATTTGGATATGATTTATAATATAATGTGCTACAGTACAAATCATTTGGATATGATTTATAATATAATGTGCTACAGTACAAATCACTTGGATATGATTTATAATATGTGCTACAGTACAAATCACTTGGATATGATTTATAATATGTGCTACAGTACCAATTATGCAGATATGCAAGTGGATCAAGTGTTCCATGGTCTTAATTCCATGTCTGGCCCAAGGAGGGGGCTGTTTATCCGGGCATTTCTAGTCACTGTTGGTTCTCAGCACGCGTTAGGATTCCTATCGGTTGATGTGAGATTACTTCTTCTCCAACCATCTGGGTCTTTAAAATCAGCAGCTGAGGTGGACAACCTCCAAGAAATCCCCTCTATGCAAAGTGTTTCTGCACGGTGTACCAGTGAAGTTAGAATTACAACATGTGTTTGTGCAGGCCAGCGTGGACACAAACATGTACCGGTGAAGTTAGAATTGCAACATGTGTTAGTGCAGGCCAGCGAGGACACAAACATGTACCGGTGAAGTTAGAATTACAACATGTGTTTGTGCAGGCCAGCGAGGACACAAACATGTACCGGTGAAGTTAGAATTACAACATGTGTTTGTGCAGGCCAGCGAGGACACAAACATGTACCGGTGAAGTTAGAATTGCAACATGTGTTAGTGCAGGCCAGCGAGGACACAAACATGTACCGGTGAAGTTAGAATTACAACATGTGTTTGTGCAGGCCAGCGAGGACACAAACATGTACCGGTGAAGTTAGAATTACAACATGTGTTTGTGCAGGCCAGCGAGGACACAAACATGCAAACACACACATAACACACACTTTCATATTGCACAATCTGCTCCCTGTGAGTAAATCTTCGCAGTACAAGTGCAGAAAGCATGTTTCATCGTCTCTGTGAAGATGCTAAAGTGCAGCTGCGTCATGTATAGGTCAGCCAGTGTATTCAGAATGTATTCACACAGTATTCACACCCTGTCACTTTCCCCTCATTTAGTTACATATATAGGTCACACAGTGCTTTCAGAATGTATTCACCCTACACTTGTGTATTTAGCCAAGATTCTTTAATCTTAATTTGTCAAAACTGTTCATATGTCAGTACAAAAACTACTGAAGTATAACTACATACAACAAAGTCAACCAGAGTAAGATCAACTGATGGCCAAACACTACTGCTGCATATGCATGAGATTATCTTTCTGTTTATCATTTGATTGTATGCATATTGGTGACTCATACAGAATGTTTACCATGTGGCAGTGAGGCTTTCTCTGTCAACAACAACAAAAGGTTGCCTGTCTCATACGTACGTGGGTGTCAGGTAAGACCCGGGATCAGCAAACACAATGTTACGTTACAGTCCGTCTCACATAACTAGACGTTATCGATCAAACTCAGAGGAATGGGAGCTCAGCAGTGTGAACGATTAAAGAAAAGTCTCTCTGGAACGTCTGTCTTTCTACACAGTCCAGACTTCATAGCAGAAAGGGCATCCCTGTATATTTGCAATGCAACCAAAGCCAGCTCTGTCCATATATATTCGTCACATCACAATTTTCTTTGGACCAAACTGTTTCCGCGCAGTATGCGGTAATAAAGTTCTGGTAAATCAATGACGAGGAACAAAAAGGCCTTCAGAAGTCACCCAGATGATAAAACACAAACAGTACAGCCAGTATTGGGCTTCCCTGTAATAATTAATCTCCCTTCTCCACTTTCTCTCAAATATATTTACAATAAAATGTATACACTACCCCACCAGGTTCTACAAGTAATTAAGGTTCGACATACACTTCCCGGTTGTTTTTCGCAGACCAGAATCAGCACCATACTGTATACTGGCAGGTGTGCACATTACGGAAATCACCATAAAAACTCATAACCTGCCAGGAGTGCCACCGGTGCCCAGTGGGCGATCGCCTCGAATTTGCCTGGAGGAGGGGCATCTCTGATCCCGGCAGCACTTCCTGTTTATTGGCCCGGCAACGTAGGAGATGAGGACGAAGAAAAACAGCAAGGAGAAGATGGTTGAAGAAGACACAGACACAGAGACCGCTTGAGCCAACTCCTCCCATAGCGTAACCCAGAGATAACGATGCCCAAGATGGGAGTGTGACCAGGGAGTTGAATGGCACACCAACCCAGTTAGGACAGAGGGTACTGGAGCATAATGTACTTATGAAAGCAACACACTTAACAATAATAAATATAGTGTGTTCATTTGTTTATTAAGATCCTTCGTCCGCTTGTCTACAGATGTCACCTATAGATGACACAGAAACACATTTGAATAAAATATATAAAATAACACGAACACGAAAATATATAAACAGAGTGCTGTCAGAAAATGTAAATAACCAATACTGATAAATCATCAGAAATATGTATTTTTCAGTTTTCTCTTTAATGATCAGCGCATTTGTCACACACTTTAACCCAGTGGAGACACCTAGTGGACCAGGAGGGCATTACTGTTTGTTTTCTGTTTAGCTCCTGACAACCCAGTGTGAGTAACTCTCCCCGGACGGTTTAATTATTGTTTTAAACTGATCCTAATTGTGATGCTTAGTGAGTGTATTGAGGTTCCTTCTGTTCACTGGGTCGTGTGGATCATTGCTTGCTGTTGTTTTGTTCTTTTAAGTTGTGAGTGAGTGTTACTAATGGTTGTACAGTACCTTTAAACTATAGGTTTACATGAGCTAACTATAGGTAAAGTAAATCGAAATGTTTTAAAATAGGAATTTTAATGTAGTAGGACTTTGTAGACAAGTAAGCACTACTGCCTTCCTACACTTGCCTGCCGAAGGATAATCTTTGGAACCGTAGATAACCAGATTGGAAAGGCTCTGTGATGATCTAACCGGCGTGGCCCTTGAGTCATGTAGAACCTAGTCTGGGGGCAGATGGAACATAGTCAGATGGACGCCAAGGTCTTTTCTGAAGAATGCACAATGTGTTGCAGTTTACTGCTACTGCGGGCAGATGCACGCCCACACCAGACGGTGACAGAGGAGGTGAAGATGGACTCTAAGATTGATGTGAACCGGGTCAGGACCTACAGGAACAGACATTTTATTCTTCCGTTGCAGCTTTTGATACCTCAGCTGGTGGGCCTTGTTGGTAATTGCTGTTATTTGCTGCTCACACTTGTGATGGTTGGGAGGGGTTCTGAAGTCTAGGTCACGGTTAGTCCACTTTTACAGTGCTCTTAACGGACTTTGGTTTTAAGTTACTGTACGTCTGCAGGAACACGTTGGTTCCTCACGTTCCTCGAGGGAGGTTTCATAATGATATGAAACTTTAATAGCACTGTATACATTGTTCTGTGTTTTATCTTGTTAGATATTTTTATTTATTTGTAACGTTATGGTTTAGAAAGTTTGAGATTGTTGTAGTGAATGTGTTAGCTATTAGCTAGCTCCCTCAGGGTGATAGAAAGCTTCTGTTAGCTGCCTCCAGTACAAGGATCTTTTTCGGTTTGCACTTTGCTAGCTGCTCAGATATATTTCAGTAGTTATGTGTCCTGGGGTCATGGTCACTGCCTCCGGTGCACACGTACTGCTGCAGCGTGAGTTCGATTCCGGCCAGCTCCATTTACTGCACACTCGCCTCTGTCTTTCCCACTGACACTTAATAAAGCATGAGAAAATGACCAAAAATTACTTAAAAATAATAAAATATTAAAATGTAAAAAAAGGTTTTACATGATAAAAAATGGTTTGTAATCTCCTGTTGGGCTCAGTCACACGCCCAGCACAGAATAGAAAGAGCACCGGAGATTTGTCCTGGAATAATGGCTTCACATAAATCAGGGCTTTAGTTTATGCAAATTAGTCTGATGTCTGAGGTTGCAGAAAAGCACAGCATGTAATTATATCAGTGCTATTTTGGTTTGCTGTGTCAGAGGGATGGCAAGTTTGTACACTTGTATTGACGTGGGCAATATTTAAACGGAGAACAGTATTTGCTACTTTCTGGATGTGGAATGATGTCATGTTCATCGTTCTACCTTGGTACTCTGGTGTGCTATATACGGAAGAGGGTTTAATTTGGGTTTCAAATTGCCCGTTGAAATTGATTAATAAACTTGATGAGGTGGTTCAAGTTCCGGAGAGGTCTGAAGTGGAATAAAAAGATGACATCACGTCATGAGGAGAACCTAAATCACATAATCACACAAAAATAGAACGTGTTTCCTTTTCCCAAAGAGAAAAACAACTAGAAAGACACACGGATAAAAATGGAGATGAGCTCATCCGATAAAAGAGCCAAAGCGTCTTTTCCATTATGCGTACATTAGTTCCTCTGTCCTTCACCCATATCATCTCAACATGCCTTACCCCATCGACTGTGCTCCACATTATGTGGGATGCTGAGGTGTGCTGGTGTAGGTTTGTGGTGCTCTCTGTACCTGCGATCCATTAGACTAATGCAAATATCTGCAGAGAGAAATCAACAGGGGGAATAACTGTGATTTGGCTGGTCCAGTACGAGTGAAACACCTAAAAAGTAGTGCTGTCGAACAAATGAATAATTAATCGTGAATTAATGGATTATCGACTGCAATGTTGATTAATCAATTTCGAAAGTGCGTCTCAATACTTAACTTGAAACTGTCCGTGTCTATTTGTATGCCAATGGGATTAGAAGAGTGCTTTTCTCTGATCTAATAGTTTTCTAAATTTGCATTTGAAGTACAAGTTTCAAGCTATAATGCAGTAACTTTGACAGGTCTAATTAAAGGCCATTCATTTGAGCATCTCTACTGGGGCTACACAGACCACTTTGGGGCCTGAGAAATCCACAAATAATTGTTGTCTTCTTCATGAGAGACGGTACAGACCTCGCTACAGAAAACATAGTCTGGTGTAAATATCAATGCTGCTGACAGAGTTGGAGGTAAATAACGCTTGCTTTTGACAATATACCAATTATACAATTAAACCCGAAACACAATACCCATAATTATACCAGAGGTAAACATGGCTCAAATTTCCCGGAGGCATTCTGAGGGGACTAGGCTATAATCAAAATGTGGACATAACAAAATACTAGACTTAAAGAAAACTGGACAGAAATGCATATTTGAATTTACAAACCCTTCGACTGACAGTAGTAAAGTGAAGATTATGTTTTTTCCTTCTAAGAAACAACATCGGCAAACTCAAAGTAAACACTCCATTATTTAAATGTTCTCTACAAGGCTAAAACCTTCTTTAAAACGCTTATTTAAAAGGACAGTACAGATTATGGTTGCTGTGTGCAATAAACGCTTTGGTAATAAATGCACTTTCAGTTAACACGCATCTCCACCTCACTTTAGTCTGCATTAGCAACAAGGTCCCTTTCTTTGACTTCTGCTTAAGTGGAGTCAGTTTAATCATAATTACAAAAGTTTAAAAGAAATTACACACAGTGCATAATTAACCATAAAATCAGAGGTGAAACCTGTGTATAAGGAAAGGGACAGCTTGATACAAACGGCACGTGTTAAATACCGAGCAGGCCCAGTTGGAAGGATTGAAGTGACTTTAAAAGAAGGTCCATAATTGTGTCTCTTCCCGGATGACGACCCCCAGCACACATGTCACAAGGGGTCACGGAATGGCTTGATAAGTACCAACACGTTGGGAACCAAATGCTATGGTCTATACAGTCACCAGATCTCAACCCAGTTAAACATCTCCGGTAGAGCTCCAGAGAAGCTGTAATGGTGATCTGATCAATTAAACACAGCATCAAATGGAAGGGCCATTGTAGAATCTACGGGCGTATCAGATCAACGGGCAGAACGAACGGTGCCCCTGCAGGTTATGGAAGGGTTAAGGAATACATCAGATACGAGCAAAAAATAACTCAATCCCTTCGTCCTTCTCAATCTGAGCGTGGGAACTAAAGGCGTCAGTTAACTCCTCCTGAGTGATTGGACA
This sequence comes from Dallia pectoralis, assembly GCA_029465975.1. NCBI lineage: Eukaryota > Metazoa > Chordata > Actinopteri > Esociformes > Umbridae > Dallia > Dallia pectoralis. The sequence continues at coordinate 19,118,365 of CM055743.1, forward strand.
TGTTTGTAGGAGTGGGGGGGGGGTCTGTGGGGGAAGGGGGGGCTATCTGCACGGCCTTCCCACTACTGGGCTGCGTTCCTCTGATTACGGGAACCTGGAAATCACTTGTCTGTGTTTAGCAGATTGAAGTACTGTGTTGACTGCAGAGGTTCGACAGCCGGGTAAATGGTCTCTCTCAGAAATGGTCTCTCTCAGAAATGGTCTCTCTCAGAAATGGTCTCTCTCAGAAATGGTCTCTCTCAGAAATGGTCTCTCTCAGAAATGGTCTCTCTCAGAAATGGTCTCTCTCAGAAATGGTCTCTCTCAGAAATGGTCTCTCTCAGAAATGGTCTCTCTCAGAAATGGTCTCTCTCAGAAATGGTCTCTCTCAGAAATGGTCTCTCTCAGGCTGTGGGGTGTCTCTCTCTCAGTGCTGATCGTAGTGGTTATGATACATTCATAAAGTCCAGCTCTGGAGGGTCGATCTGGCACCCTAATTTACACATCCCATGTGCGTACTAGGTAGTGCACATTTAGGGTAATAGCATAAGTTGGGGTTAGTTAGTCAATTCTACCAATGTCCATAACATCATTTGACTGAAAACCCTTTTTACAAACTGTATCTTTTCTGAATCACATTTTCTATGAGGAATAATTTGGGCTAGTAATATATATTTTAATTAAATAAGTCTGTATTTGGCCTTTAGGCTAATCTCGTAGTAATAGATCTATCAAATGCATTTATAATGTTCTGAAGGTGTGACATGGCCTTTATATATCAGCAGCTTTCAACCGTAGAGCACAAATTATTGATGCACAGTGGCTAGAAAAACGTCAAAAAGTGTCTTTGTTGTGGCAAAGTTGTGAGCTTTTTCAATTTCATTGAAGGTAATAAGAACCACACTTCATGAGATGGGTTTGTAGACAGTAATTAGGTCTAATCCTTGCAAAAAAAATACTCAATTAAAAAATCTTGATTAAGTTACATGAATTAGTCCATGGCTTCTCTTAGTCTCTGTCTATGAAGCCCAAACAGCTAAATAGGCATCACCAGTCCCTAAGATAAACAAAAATATCATAATGTATAAAGATAATTATACAATATAATCATTTGTAACCATGACCCAGAAATAACTGATCATCAAAGTCCCCTTTCTTCACAGACATCAGTAAGTGCACAAGTTATATTCTATAATTTGGTTTTAAAGTACAGACCACCAATTTGTTTCTGAATTGAGCCAGTTATAGAAGTCCCGGTCTGTACGCTGTGTGTGTCTTGTTTTTATTCAGCCTCCAATAAGCAGGTCCAAGATAGAATAATATCAGGGATCTCTGCTGAAAAATGAATTTCAAAGTGGCGCCAGTCATTTGTGAACTATTTTTGCCTGATTGACCATTTAAACCAGAATTTAAAGAACAACAACAACAGATTTGCAGGCAATTTGACAATTCCTCAAAGATGTATAGATCGGTCGCTCTCATTGTTTATGGGATATCTTATTGAAACATATTGATGCATAATCTTCTTGTCTCTAGAAAACATCTTTGATTTGTTTGCAGTCACAAAAGAAGCTTGTCAGATTCTAAGTTTAGAAAGGTAATTTCCCAAAGATGGAACACAGTGCTTTTAAAGATAAGGTTATAGATAGTCATGAATAACAGTTATAAATAACTATTTGTTGATCCGGCAACAGGTTTTAACACCCCAATTTAACTGAGCAAGCTGTCCTGTGAAAAACTGCACTGTCATTTTTGTGGTTTTGTGCTCTATCATGGATTCGGTTAACTGGGCCTTTTCTTGCATAAAATGACACAAAATAATAAGGTAATATAGTAATTGTATTGCAGTTAGACCTAGTTTAGGAAGAAAAGAAATAGAAAAAGCTTTGAACTAAGGCAACGTGGCTTCGGGTTAGAGAACAGCTTAGAGAATAAACTGGTGCAAAGGTTCACTGGCACACTAAAACTGGTCTCAGATAATATTCCTGGCTGTTTCTTCTGATCTGCAAGACACCAACAACCCAAAGACTCAACTATGTCAACAATGACACAGCTACCGATGGCCTTTTAGCGCCCTTTTAAACTTTGGGATAAATGAAAAATAAGACAAAATTGTTCAACGAGAGTATCTACGTAACGCTGATGAGGCCCTAGCCAATTGACAACATGTGAGTACTTGTCAATGATCTCTCGAGAAACATTAGCGAAGGATGTCTAAATTATTACTAGTGACCTGGCATCGTTCCATAAGCAGCCAGGCCTTGATCATTGCATGAAATGAATAAAAACAAGATGCTCGTATCGCTAGGGGAAGAAATATTTAGCCTTATAATAGCCTAAACACTACCAGTCAAATATCATAAACAATATTCAGAACCATGTTAGCTTGTTAGTTTCACGCTATTGTGTTTTGTCATTAAATATGTGAAGATAAAAGAAAAATAAATTTCTATTAGTAAGAAAACACATTAACCTTCTAGGAAATGCTAAAGCTGGACCATTTCTGATTATAATTAACCAAAACAATTGACAAAATGTGATCGCAAAGCGTGTGTCATTTGATCCATGGCATTCTATTAAACAAAAGAAAATGTAGTCCTGACCGGTAAGACTTTGTAATAGCTTATGTTGATAAAAGCACGACCTGAGCTCTAATCTTGTGAAGGACAAACACCACTTTAGCTCTATGAATAACAGTATAATCGCCTTCAGGGGAACTGCTGCCATTTCGACATATAATACCAAATAAACAAACAATTATTAAGACACTGTAACGGTCGGGCAGGTTACCCGTCTATTGAGTTTCCACACTTTCCTGTGTTTGAAGTTAGTCATCATTTCATGACACGTTGCGGTTCAAGTCTTTTGTTTGTAAAAGCACCTTGTGACAACTAAGCTAGGGCGAGGTCTCATGGGCTGTCCAAGACAACGATGTATTTCAGAGAAAACTGGGAAAGAGGAAAAGTTGTGTGCAATAGAGTACGGATAATGGTTGCATTAAATGTTTGGCTGTTTTACTGTTCAGTATGTTTCATTGGCATGTAGGGCTAGTGGATTTAATACCGATATGCCCCATCAATCACTACGCTGGCATTCATACCATTTACGTTGACGCGGTTCAGGCCTGAAGCGGCTCCTCTCGTGTCCGCCGGTGACGAGTCTGAGTACAGTAAACAACCTTAGAGAGAGCGTCATTTGGTCTCCTGGGACCGTAATCGAAATTGATCACCTTGAAATCTATGAGTCAGTGCATAGAAACACACTGGAAAAGGTTACAATAGTGTGTATAAACTGTGGGTGGGCGGGACAAACAGAAGCCTGATGCATCATTGGTTGGGGGTTAAAGGTTGTCAGGCAGAGAAATCCTTTTCAAATGGTTTAGAATGAAAGGAAAAATGAATTGTTTGGCCTTTAACTCCAACTGACGTTATGTTTGAACGTAATTCCACAATGATGCACACACCGAGTAATTATAAAGGTTAGCATTTATTAATCACACAGGTATTTCATACTTGTCATCGACAGTAATCATTTCATTTGGATTTATTTGTCTAAACAACGCCAAAAAGCCAGTTTCACAAACAAATAACTTCTTCTGGGTTTTGAACACTGATGTGCGTGGTATAAAACGCTACAGAAGGATATTTGTTTCAGTAGTTGAATAATTGGTTCTGACAAATCCACATGTACTACCAGATAAAACTGCATTACACTGGCTCCTTCATAGATGCCAGGATGTATACAGAACATTTCTATGGTGAAAGGTAGCCTTGCTACTGAAATGTCACTAGGTCAACCATAAGAGCCAGCATGGGCAGTTGACAAATTGTTCCCGGGTCACTATCAGAATCAGGTTTAGTCCCTTTAAACAAATCTGTCATCCCCTGGGAGAGGCCTGCATTTCCAGTTTTACAAATGCGTATAGTCCGACTTGTGCACATGTGAAACAGAACAAACGTAAACGCCAACCTATTCCATTATTATTATTTGCATTCTCCAGTTGGACAAGTACGTGAACAAGACAATTGAAGTAACTGTGGATAAACGCCTGGTAAATGTATCACATGTTAACAGACATTTTTCATTTGCCCTGAAGATAAATGACTCTAATTATTGCATATTCTGTATAGTATTCTGCAATAGAACTAAAGTGAAACGGCACAACAATGAAACACATTCAGATTTTAGGCTAAACTAAGTAAAAGCAGCTTCCTCTTTTTGATTTTTGCTTGACATTTTACCCACGTTCTGGGGAAAAATACACTAATGTCATAAGGAATTTAGTTTTGTAGAGATTTTCACTACAACATATCAGTCTGCTCTGCCATGTAATTATTTCAGGACCGTAGCGTGGGCAGGACGCAGATGACACTAGGAAAGGAAAAACTCAAATTGGGACAGTGATCAGGGAAACTGGTTTGGGCCATAACAAGAAACGGGGTATCCGTAATGCAAATGAGGGGGTTGGACTTTACATTAACACGCCTTGTCAGGTTGTGACAAGAAGCATACTCAGAAAAGGTTTTTTCAATTAAATGTGAATTAATTGTAACCCATGAAATGTTTGTAGCGCAATTCGGACAATACAAAACATTTATCGAGGGGAATGTTTGATTCATAAAAATCACAGCCTCTTGCATCACAAAGTCAAGCGTAAACAATCCCACTGTTTGTGTCAGGCTTCTGTTTTCTATGAAAGAAGTGATTGATTGGTTAACAATGTCTCCATGAACTAAAGATGATTCATAGCCAAACTATTTAAAGGAGTCTGAATAATAATTAGAACTATGATTAGTAGTTGTCCTTAACACCAGAAGCGCCGGGGTGGGGCATTTGACCCACGCACGTTTTGAATGGGAGGGTGTTGAGTAATGGATTTTTTAAATAAATGGTTAAAATAATTGAAACCAAAAAAAAGACTTTGCTACCTGGATTTTTAATGTTAATCAATCGAGTTATACAGCCTGGCCGACATTTGCGCCAACGCATCCTGGACAAAATGCATCGCTGCACTGATGGCACCTCTATTGAACACAGACAAATTACGTTACAACATTGTCTGCTGTGCAGTTATTGTTTTTATGCAAATGACATTTGTATTGATCAGCCTAACCCTAACTCTAAGCAATATCTGGTAACGTGTTGCAAAGGTGATTAATGTTTTCTGCTGATAATTCTCAGTTGGATTCTATTAGAAAATATATCTGGCATGTGGTGTCTCCAACACACACATGCCTGAGGCCAAACACACACACACACACACAGTACAGATTTGCTAATTCATTCTAGTAGGCTTTGAAGGGGTACATAATCGAGTGGAGGTGAGTGGAACCGGATGTGTCTCTCTGGTCCACTAATTGGGAGAGAGAAACATGTATTCTCTGCCTACTAAAGGATGCGTCTCTGATTTTACTCAGTTCAGTCCCGGTAAAATGCATTAGAGTGACAGCAGGTGCAGCAACCAGTCCCCTCACTCAACAATGGCATCTGGAAAACAGAAAAACGACTCAACCAATTGCCATTGCTTTCCAGTTAGGCTTCACATGCTGCTACCTCAAGCATAACGACCATATTAAGTTCAGGAAAATAAATCACAATATTTGATTTTGCCTGAATTGCATAGAATATAATACAGCTGTATTATGTATAGAATTATGACACAAGAGAATTCGAACTAAAACAAAAAGGAAAAATCTGTGACTGCATACTGCTTGTGTGTGTGTGTCTGCAGTGTGTGTGTGTGTGTGTGTCTGCAGTGTGTGTGTGTCTGTGTGTGTTGGGTGTGTGTCTGCAGTGTGTGTGGGTGTGTGTGTGTGTGTGTGTGTGTGTGTGTGTGTGTGTGTGTGTGTCTGCAGTGTGTGTGTGTGTGTGTGTCTGCAGTGTGTGTGTGCCTGCATTTATGAATGTGCACACAGCAGATAAACATGCATCCAGCTGTCAGGAAAGCCTTAGATAGTCAGGGTGCCATAAAGGTGCAGGTTCCGGAAGTGCCTCCAGAAGCCTTGAATGAAATAAAAGAAGTTACCTTTGGAGAGTCCCTGGCACTTACACTCCACTTTAATTGCCTTGTGCTTAAGTGTTTTGCTGTAGGTGTTCGTTCTCTCCTATATTCTCTGCAGTTCCGCCTTAACAGTTCATTGACGTCATTGGGAGGGAAAAAAACAGAACACCAGCCTTTTTCTCTCAGACTGGTTGTCATTCCCACACAGACACACACACAGACACACACACACACACACACACACAGAGAAAAGCCCTGTGTAGAATGATTATTCGCTGATAATTATTGAGCCTCTTTCTGAATGACAGCACATTAACAGAGCGAAGCGAGGCAGACGTCAGTGGCTCAAATAGAGAGAGAACGGGTCAAGGATGGAGAGAAATAGAGGGAGGGGATGAATGGAAGACAAAGCCAGCGGTCTTGACAGGGTGGATGCAGGATAAGAGGGAGGGCAGACCACGAGATGAAGACCACGAGATGAAGACCACGAGATGAAATGTGGTCGCCACTCTGTGTCCCCGGAGATGGAGAGCCGGAAGTGAAACAATATACACTATTCATCAACTAGCTGTCATCTCTAGGGTCATTTCGTTTCAATTTACCAAGCCATGACACCCTTCTCAGATTGTTTTGAAATTGTTTCTGTAGTTAAAATTCATGCAGCACGAGTCAAAAGCCGCCACAGGCCGAACCCACCCCGACGACCAGTATAGTGTTAGCTCTCTGTGTTCAGCACGTTTAGGATGTTTCAAAAGTCACGAGTACTGTTCATTCAACCAATGGAACTTATTCGTAGTGAATATGGCAAGTATTAAACTGCCCTGTTAAAATAAATTGGAATTTCCGGTTGTTCATTACAGTAGTGCCCAGTATGTCAAAAACATGTGTTTATGTTTATTGACAAGTGCCAGTTGGGAGGTGAGCAAAGATTCTGCCATTTCAAAACCGGATTTGTCTTAATCTACAGGCATTTATGGAAAATACAAATCACCTTTTTTTCATGTATTTCAGTGAGTGGTCAATAGGTATTCATATGTTCTTATAAAGATATTTAATTCCCCAAATATCCCATTGGTATCGGCCTCTGAGGGACCCCTGTGAATCATGCCGGGACCATATCAGAAATACGGACATTAATGACACAGTTGTAATGCAGTTATTTAGACCCGTGTGTCAGTATGCCGTCCCCATAAATGAACAGCCCAGTGGGACTGCCCAGGTGTGATGTCTGAATTCGAACAGGTGCTTTATTATTACTACGGGACACGCTCTGAATGACGCACGTCGGAGAGGGTAGAACCCCAGGACCTCTTAGTCACAGATGCCAGGAAACAAACTTGGACATTGACTATAGAAACTATGAATACAATTGCATCTCTATGTGGCACCAGGCTCACCAGTAGAGTGGTCCAGTGATGTAAGCTGGATCCACAAATACAGATAAACTAAATGTGTCCTGTGGTATCTGGCACCAAGACAATACCAGCAGAGCAGACCCTTCAAATCCTGTAAGTAGAAACTGATAGTCTTTAACTAACTGACTAAAATATAAGCCACGTTCATGAAAGCTACTTAAATATTCTAGTTGAACTTCTACACATCACATGAACCGTATTCTTGCTCTGACCTTAATCATGAACAACAACTCTGAAAAGCAAATGCCTTAAGTGCTGATTAGCTCTGCTCCCCTCTGTGTTGTTCAGTACATGACGCACATTTATACCAGGAAAGGAATGGCAAAATGAAAGTAAGAATATTGTAAAGTGATATTTGATAAAGAGCACAACCTCAGGACTACATGTGGTCACGAAAGCTCACAGGTTGTGAGGACGTAAGCCTGCTAAGATATACCTCATTGACTACGTATAAGCTGAGGCTGATGTGTTACCTGACACGAACACACGATTCTGTTAGACGGCCATTCCTTTAAGCCTCAGAGATTATAACTCCCATTAGATTTAATAGATACGTACACACACAACACCAGTGCCAAAAACTCTCACACAAGTCCCAGAATTCATAGTAACACAGTGTAAAGGCAAAAGAAACACTTGGGGTATAAAATAATATATTAGAGAAAATGATACTACATAATTCAGCATAACTAAGTGTCTGGCAAGTAGTTGTTACCTCAGTATTTTCAATTCTGAACCAATACACCCTATCAGTTGTCAAGTTTAAAAAGAAGTTAAAAGATTTTCCAAGCTTTATTATTGGTACAGAACGAACAGGCTGGATATTAGTTGCAACGGATGTGAGAGGAAATGACCCAATCCAGACATAATATCTGCTAAACAAATGAGGGCAGACAGGGAGATGGCAAGCAGAAATATATCCTTAACTCGAGTCACACAAACATGAAGTCAGGCAACATAAGTCAGGAACAGCGTTACAATTACAACAGCTTATAATAAAAACTCCAGCCTGGCGCGTCTCTGGTTTCCGGCCGACCTGCACAGAATGCCAACGGTGTAATTAAGAGTCCCTCAGTAACCAGGAAGCACAGTGACCTCTGGGGACATGAGAGGATTGAGTTGAATTGATTTTTGTAATGGTGTTGCAGAGAATTCCCCCGCGCCAGGTGGTCCTTCTCCCGGAAAGACCCTGAATATCTGGTGGGACTTATGTTCATGGAGGTGGGACACGTGGCACGTAAAGGAAAAGTTGAGTCCCTGTTGGGCAAGTAATTAATCGTCAACTTAGAGGAAAACAGCATTGTGACTTAGCTATACTGCTAGGAATTATTAGTATGGCCAAATAGATTTTTTTGGCAAATGCAGCATTCATTAATAGTCAATTATAACATCAGTTTTGTAATTATACATGTATACATACATATATATATATATATATGTTAAATACATTCTGACCACAAACTTGACTCCATGTCAAGGGTTTAGCTGAATGTATGGGAGCTTATAATGGGAGCGTATATATTTTTATATATATATAAACATATTTTACCCTATTTCAAGTTCAGCAGGTCAGACACATTTGATAATGACAAGTTCCACAGCAATTAGTATGCTTAATGTCAGATATGCCTGGCTTGTTCTAAATAATTGTATAGACAGTTTACCTGAGAACACAAAAATGTTTAAAGCAGACTTTGATTAATTGGCTTGGCGGTCAGATGGAGCAATTAGCCTGACACAGCAAACAACATGTCTATTTTCTCGTGTCTCAACTAGGCCTACATTCAGTACTCGACCGGCATTCTGATGAACTTCCATTGCCCGCGTTGTCGTAGAAACAAGTTGTTTGTTGATTTACAACACTCAATTCAATAACGCCATGGCGCAGTCTCCGTTTCGCTTCACTCGCTTATCGCTCATCCTTCGTAAAGAAAAACTGTACTTGGATTGCTAAATGATCCAGACGGAGTTTGTCTCCACAAAAGACGATGGATACATCAAAACAGATTTTTTCACCGCTTGCAGTAAAGCGTTTTTCACTCCTTGATGCAGCTCAGACGACTTTATCAATGCAGACTGTCTCAATTGAAAGTCTGTATAGTGACGTTCACTACGAGTAGGTTTGGCTCCGACTGCAGAAATAAACAACAAGACTTAGATTCAGATGACTTGGGATGTTCACAACTATGCCGTTTGTTGCGGTGGGTCGATGGGCCAGGGACATTTTTGTTTTACGGTTGTTTTGATGTCTACATTACAGAAGATGGAAACAGTTCAAAGTGTCAAGTATAATTAAATGGTAACTTCTGTCTCCCACTGGACTGGGCCTTTTGTTGGACACAACCGGGTCACAGAGAACTCTCTGGGGTAGACTATATGGTTTGGTGTTTCCTCAAACATGCACTTGACATTTTGAAATTCCTGTAATGGGTAACATGTGTTTACTGAGTTAATCATGGGTTAGTGTAGTGATTGGATCAAAACTTTGTTTATATCAATTCAGAAAATTATGTATCATGTCCACGCATAAAGAGCAATAAATTGTTGCTAATTTGCTATAGAGAACATATGACTGTCTTCAAGAATCAGTGGTGAAAATCTGCTTTTAACACCAACATTAAAAATATATTTTTAAACCAACATAAATTATCTTAAATGGTGTATTTTAGTAGGATTACAACTATTCTTGGACATGGTTAATTTGAGTCATATGACGTAGAGTGCAGATTCCATTTTGGGTGTGTTTTTGCTATAAATACAGGCTGAGGAAATAGACACTGGAGATTGTAGACTTTGTAACAAAAGAGGAAGCTATTTTATATCTGTGCAAGTGTTAATTACGCTAATCGGTGGGTATTTTCACACTAACACAATGGCCAAGACGATCTTGTCGGAATGAGATCCGCCCAAGGGGTGGCGGGCGAACTATTCGTGGATATTTGTCGAACGGATTGGGGTACCAGACGAAAATAACCAATGACTGTTACATTGTGAACGCAACCGTTCTGGACTTGTCACATGACACCTGGGGCATCTGGCCCAAACTGTAATGGCTGAACCCTGAACTGTGATGGTCAGATAAAGAGACACATTAAACGTGGGCCTGCCTCCACTGTGATTATGTCAGTCCAAATTACCAGGGTTCGGTTTTCAGGCAAAGCAAACCAACGGGCCAATGAGGGAGCAATTGCCCTCACAGCTTCCGTTAATTGGGATTTTTTTTCCCTTTCCTGTCTGAATAAACAGCAGGTGGGCTGAGTCAGACTGCTATCTTGAACGCCACTTTCATTCATTCATTACTTCCTTTTGTTGAGTCAGGTACGTACGAAAGTCTCCGCAATGAATGGACAAGGGAAAGCACCAATCGTAGCTCAGGATGTGCGTGTATGATTCACTAAATGAGGGTGTCCAGGACATGGTTTTATAAGAGCAATTATATTGTTCCGTCAATCCAAAGGAATGCAGATTTTTAAGAGACTAATCAGCAACTAGTTTGATTCTTCTAGAGTTCTAAAACCTTCCGATGGTTTCGGCCAGAATCCACTCAGTCAGTATCAGCCAGTATCAGCCAGTATCGGCCAGTATCGGCCAGTATCCACTCAGTCAGTATCAGCCAGTATCAGCCAGTATCGGCCATGTATCCACTCAGTCAGTATCAGCCAGTATCGGCCATGTATCCACTCAGCCAGTATCAGCCAGTATCCACTCAGCCAGTATCAGCCAGTATCCACTCAGCCAGTATCAGCCATGTATCCACTCAGCCAGTATCAGCCAGTATCCACTCAGCCAGTATCAGCCAGTATCCACTCAGCCAGTATCAGCCAGTATCCACTCAGCCAGTATCAGCCAGTATCCACTCAGCCAGTATCAGCCAGTATCAGCCAGTATCCACTCAGCCAGTATCAGCCAGTATCCACTCAGCCAGTATCAGCCAGTATCCACTCAGCCAGTATCAGCCAGTATCCACTCAGCCAGTATCAGCCAGTATCCACTCAGCCAGTATCAGCCAGTATCCACTCAGCCAGTATCAGCCAGTATCCACTCAGCCAGTATCAGCCAGTATCAGCCAGTATCCACTCAGCCAGTATCAGCCAGTATCCACTCAGCCAGTATCCCCTCAGCCAGTATCCACTCAGCCAGTATCAGCCAGTATCCACTCAGCCAGTATCAGCCAGTATCCACTCAGCCAGTATCAGCCAGTATCCACTCAGCCAGTATTGGCCAGTATCAGCCAGTATCCGCCAGTATCCACTCAGCCAGTATCAGCCATTATCAGCCAGTATCAGCCAGTATCCACTCAGCCAGTATTGGCCAGTATCAGCCAGTATCCGCCAGTATCAGCCAGTATCAGCCAGTATCAGCCAGTATCCACTCAGCCAGTATTGGCCAGTATCAGCCAGTATCCGCCAGTATCCACTCAGCCAGTATCAGCCAGTATCAGCCAGTATCAGCCAGTATCCACTCAGCCAGTATTGGCCAGTATCAGCCAGTATCCGCCAGTATCAGCCAGTATCAGCCAGTATCAGCCAGTATCAGCCAGTATCAGCCAGTATCAGCCAGTATCCACTCAGCTGTTACGCAACGCAAAGAATAGTTGGGTCTTAATCACAAAATGTCAACAGGGTTTTCCTGTAGGTTGATTCCAAAAAATCAACGTGGCTGAAAGTTTTTCTAAGACTAGACTGGTGCGTAGGAGACCAAGCAGATCCAGTCATCGGCCCAACTAACAACCTCTGTCTTTCCATATCGACAAATGTGGAAGAGACATGGCCAAGTTAGCAACTACAAGCCATTTGTCTTTAGCTGCCATCATAGCTTCTATCTGAAAAATATTTTATTCGCTTCTTATTGCGGACTTTCGCTTCCTCCAGACAGCGTGCACGCGTGTTCACAAACAGAGCCATTCCCTGCCAAAGGTGAAGATCTCCCAATTGTTACAACCTGAGGGACATTTTCAGAGCTGGATTCCAGTGGAGGGGATTGGATTGTGGTGCAAATCACTGACAGGTCCTCATTTAACTTAGACACCATGTTTATATAGACAAACATCCCACCAAGGGCAACTTTAAAGTAAAATCTATAAACTTTATATATTCGCCACACTCAAAGTAAATTGTCTTGTCTGTGGATTAAGAGAATAAAACATGTTTTTGGTCTGATATAAACTACCAAGCATGAAATAATTGATGCATTTTCTAAAGTTTTATCAATCTGATGTTTACGCCAAAGTAGAGCATTTGGAACTATGGAACTAAATTGCCTCTCTGAAAAACAGCACTGTCCACACAGAGCATTACATCTGATAGTATGCTTTGACATCACAACAAAACAATGTGGAGGAGTTGTTGTTTAGAGAAGATGTCAGGTTGTGGGCTTTTGCAAATTTCGGACTACCTCTACAAAAAAGCCAGAGGCAGTGGCTGCTAGAGTTGTATTTACAAAATAAAAGCCTTTGCTTTAAAGAAACCCAAGTATCCCTCTAGGTTTTCTGAACACACAGATGAATAGAAGCAGTTTTTCTGCAAACTTGCTTTGGTCTTTAACTTTCATCTGTTTGTAAACGATGAACATATACTGCCACCCAGTGTTAGCCAATAGCTTTTGGTTCTGTCATCAATCCATGAGAGAATAGAGAATATGTTGCGTCAATATTACAGTGAGTTAAGGCTCTTGTAGTTATTTACAGGGTAATATAGACATTTATTTATGAAAAAATGAAATCTGGTTTTCCTTTTCCTTGGCATACAATTGGTATGATATTAAGGCATAATAATTTAGGTAGACAAAAAAATGTTGTTTCATAGAATATCATACAGTTAATGTAGCCGTAATGTGTGCTATAACTATATTTTTACCCTAGTAGGCTACCTTAGAATCGCTTAACAGCTTGGAGATTAAAGAGTGTCACAGGAAGAATCTGATAAGAAAGATGTCTTCTCCCATGCTCAAAAAAGGAGTGGTGCTCATTTGGCAATTAAAGATTTAAAATAAGAAAAAGCATTAAGAGTTGGTCATCACCGTCGCCATCCCAGTCATGCCAGAGGGGAACAATGCAATTATCTTCTGTTCTTCCCAAACCGATGATCTCAACTACAGTGTTAGTTAGTCATGATGTCACATAAAAGTCCTCTGAATCACGAGTGGGCCACGAGTCAACTACTCTCTATTCACCAATGCACTAGGTAGTGTAGATGACAGGTCATTACAATAGAATTGCTCTTTCACCAGGAAAATGCCTTTTAGCATCCAAACATGGCCTTTGACTTCAGCACATTATCGCTCTCCCAGTTAGCAAAGAACCTTGTTTCATCTGCAGACAGCACCGTTTTCTTCACTGCATACATGAAGGTGGTGGCTTCCAGTTGAAACGCACATTCCCTACAATACCGTGGTGCTCGTCTACAAGCCCAGAGCCTCTCTGCTTTACTCCGACAGTGACTCAGGCATCAGATCTGAAGCCTCTCTGCTTTACTCTGACAGTGACTCAGGCATCAGATCTGAAGCCTCTCTGCTTTACTCTGACAGTGACTCAGGCATCAGATCTGGCTGTAGTCGAGCGTTCAAAATTTCCAATTGTGTTATTGAATCAGGTAAGATCTCAAAAAAAGATAGAATGTGGACTGTGCGATTACTAGACTAGACATTATTCCATCGTGCATCCAGACTTTTCATCCAACTCTGGTATTTTAGATACAATGTCCTAATAAAGTATTGATCTGGGGTGCGAGAAATCTGGCTTCCTTCTTTTCAGAGAAGCAAAGATGTTTCTAAACGATGATTACGGTCAATTTCTTTGAGCATGACATAGCATGCGAGGACAACGTAACCACAATGCCACACAGGTAGCCTCAAGTGAAAGGATTAAAATCTTGTCAAGAAATTTAAACCAATATATTGGTTGTCTCAAGTTAGAGTGGTGTCACTGCTGTGAGATGACGCAGGTGCCTCTGTATCCAGACTGAAACTCATTTAAACCCAGGTAATGAATGAATACCCAGAGGCAAAGGCAATAAATGGTGTGTAGTAGAGAACTAGAGAATAAACAGGAGAGCGCCTGCTGTTTCACTGCATGGGTGTATGACACAGTTTTGGACATGTTGGTCTTTGCATGTTAAAATGTACGTATTGAATTGTAACGATTTCACCCAAAGAGGAGCTTTTGAAGTTCTGTTTGCGGTTTGTCTTGTCCTTTCCTAGTTTTTAGTTGCTACATATATCCTTGTTTGATTGTTCCTATCTGTCTTCTCTCAGAGATTTACAAAAGCGACCTTCAAAAAGACAAAACAGTGATAGCATAAACTCTAACAACAATCACCAAACAAAGAGACTTAACGTGGATCAATTAACGACAAAGTAGTGCCATTTCCCAGTGACATAAACACTAAGCTAATCACCCAGCTAATCGCTCACCACGCCCAGCTGTGCTCATTCCATCACAACCTAATCACCAAACAGGAAGTAAACCCTGTGCCACCTGTCCCGTGTGACACAAAACCCCTCACAACTCGTGAAACTAACATCCATTGGTGCACAGCTTAGGTCGACTGCTGTTCTCATTCAAACCCCTGCTATTGTTGCTGTCCCTCCAACACAGGACAGGAAATGGCTCATCAAGGGAACGATGCTCGTGTCAGGTTTTGGAGCACCAGTGAAAAAAATATATTTTGTTATGTAAAGGAAGGAATGAATGTAGTTATTTGCACAGAAAAGAGGAAATTAAATAAATTGGCCAACTCTGAGTCGCTAATGCAGCACACACGCCATTAAGGTTTCTAGAATGCACCGGCTGGCAGAGCTTGTCTCCTTGGCAACAAGTGGAGCCTCGGAGTGTCGAGCTTATTTGGCACCGGTAGCAGTGAAAGTTCATTTAGCCTACCATTTGAACCTGAAATATCAAGAAATCCTCAAATATGTGGTTTAAGTTGAAAAGTGCACGCTGACCCGGACATTTCTCACCAGAGTATTTGGAAAAAAAGGTTGCCAGAAAATATGTCATCAGCACAGGGTTGCCAGATAATATGTCATCAGCACAGGGTTGCCAGATAATATGTCATCAGCACAGGGTTGCCAGATAATATGTCATCAGCACAGGGTTGCCAGATAATATGTCATCAGCACAGGGTTGCCAGATAATGTGTTCTCAGCACAGGGTTGCCAGATAATATGTCATCAGCACAGGGTTGCCAGATAATGTGTTCTCAGCACAGGGTTACCAGATAATATGTCATCAGCACAGGGTTGCCAGATAATATGTCATCAGCACAGGGTTGCCAGATAATATGTCATCAGCACAGGGTTGCCAGATAATATGTCATCAGCACAGGGTTGCCAGATAATGTGTTCTCAGCACAGGGTTGCCAGATAATATGTCATCAGCACAGGGTTGCCAGATAATGTGTTCTCAGCACAGGGTTACCAGATAATATGTCATCAGCACAGGGTTGCCAGATAATATGTCATCAGCACAGGGTTGCCAGATAATATGTCATCAGCACAGGGTTGACAGATGTAACTGACAGTACCTAATCACCCACAGACTCCACAAAAAACCGTGACAAACGCAGTTTTACTATATATAACTAAACTATATTTGGACCAAGCACTGTCATTAAAAGCCCAATTCTCTACATACCTTTTCCACCTGGCAAACACGAACCAATCATGAGGTGCCGGGTGAGCAGAACAGCACCAGTTTTAGACCGTATTACGCATTTCCGGTTTGATTTAGCTAGCGGATAGCTAACTAGCTAGCAGAAGTGTGGGCGGGGAGACCAGTGAAATCTCTGGAGCAGGACATGCAATACTGCTCGAATATTTAACCATATCTAACTCGGCTTTACATGAGATCAAGGTAGAGGTCATGCAGCGGATCCCGGGGTGAGTACACATATTTTATCAGACCGAAATGTCGAGTTAATGGGTAGTTTTTATCTGTGTTGCTAAAGTCCGATACAGTAGCTAGCTGGCACTTACATTAGCTAGCACGTAGCTCACTGTTAGCTTGATAGCCATGACAACCAACTTCTGTTGATACGTTAGCTTGATAGCCATGACAACCAACTTCTGTCGTTACGTCAGCTTAATAGCCATGACAACCAACTTCTGTTGTTACGTCAGCTTAATAGCCATGACAACCAACTTCTGTTGTTACGTCAGCTTAATAGCCATGACAACCAACTTCTGTTGTTACGTCAGCTTAATAGCCATGACAACCAACTTCTGTTGTTACGTCAGCTTAATAGCCATGACAACCAACTTCTGTCGTTACGTTAGCTTGAAGTTGTTTAATTAGCCTGCTGTCACTTGTTATACCAGCTAGCCCACTACACTTCAGTATAACTCATTAAAGGTCTGCAATACCTCTGTACAGATTTCATCAGTATTAACCAGAGCCTGGTTATCTGGATGTTTACATGTGATGTGATCTTCATTATACCTTATTTGCTCACATTGTTAAACCACTTTCATTGTCAAGGGTTTAAGCGTGCTCAAACAATACACTATTTAATCTGTTTTGCAGATTTCAATGGGATCAGCAAGTTGTGTAGTAACAATCAGAGTCTTGTAGCCGGGTTTGGATAGCATAGTCGTCCTCCCTATTGAAAGACTTTTTCAGTTGTTGAAGCCCATTTTAACACTTCCATGTGAACACAAACTAATGGTTTGAAACATGGACCACCACGGGGTTGCTGAGAGTCCAGTCATCCTTGTCATCAAGGCACCTAACCAGAAGTACGACGACCAGACCATCAACTGCTTTTTGAACTGGACAGTGGAGAAACTAAAAGCCCACATTTCCCATGTGTATCCCAGTAAACCGGTGAGTAGACTGTGAAGTAGGTACAGTGACATGGCTCGTTTTGTATCTGTTTGATTTATTTTATTAACTGATGCTCTTCCAGAGCGAGTTACAGATATGAGAGGCTGAAGTTCATGTGATGGAGAAATAGAATTAGGTGACATAGCCGAGTCTAAGGCTAATTTAAATTGGAGCCTATGTATAAGTGGATGTGGATGTAATCCAATTTGTACATGGATGGATGGACCTTTTGTCGAAGAGAAAAAAACATTAAGAGGACATGAACTTAGGTGGATGTTTGCTTGAGTGTAAATGATTCACTTAATAGTACAAAAGTTTATAAACAGTGTTTTTTTTAAATTATAAATTATATTTCTGAAAAGTACTGGTCTTCACCAATTAGTTTTCGGTTAACTCACCGGCACAACATATTCAGAACCATGTGTGGTGTTCTCTTTTTGATAATTGTTTTGCTGCAGCATAGAAATAATTGCCTTCCCTGGACCCATCTGGTAATGTTCAGGCCGTTTGGTACTGTAGTTATAGACAGAACATAAATGGACCCAGGTCCAGCATGTCTTTCTCTGTAACTTTTATCAATAGCTAAATGTGTGTCTGAAAAGTATGTATTACAGATCTGCAGTAGTGCAAATTGAGAGAGAAAATAATACAGGGGTGTTCTATTGATGAGCTGGTTTCCTTCATCTATTTGATCAGTAATGCAATTTATTTTATTGATTGGTTGTTGCACACAAATTGATATGTTGCTGCAGAATCAGAATCAGATTTTTTCACCAAGTCTGTTTACACACACAAGGAATATGTTCGGGCCCATAGCTGCAGCATTTAGAACACACATTATAAAATGTACACGAACATTGCAAACAGAGCAAAACACAGAACACGAACCACCTTACTCAGTTAATAAGTCTTTCTTAGTTATATTTAGAATTAATGATCAGGTGTAACGTAAACTCATAAACCACTAGCCCACTGGCACTGCCGTTACCCGACCAAAGCTGCTTATCTCAACTAATCCTAGTTTTTTTTTAACTCCTTTCAATCCAATTACTGTGACTAACTACTGGGATGCATTTCGGACACCCATATTTACCCTTAGAGACTAGTGTCAAGTTGCCGTTATTCATATCTCATCCACCGTAGTCTGACAGCTAAGACTTCTATATATTTAACATTATTTGGTTGGGATCAGAACTAATTATACGTTTTTATGTTTTTCATCAGTTCAACTCGATTTTACTGCATCTGCATTAAAGAAAAGTATAGGGAAAATTCTGTTTTTAGGTGTTATTAACCGTAAAGCTAAAACCCAGTTACAGTGGGTATATGAAAAACATGATGGCAGGAAGCTAGGGTGGAATTACTGCTGGCCAATTGTCTTCTAAATGTATTGTTCAAAGTGTTCAGATTTCACATAGATAATAATAAACATGTTGTTTGTTTTTCATTTTCTATTCCAGTGCTCCAAAGACCAGAGGCTGGTGTATTCTGGGAAGCTCCTTTTAGACCATCTAACACTAAAAGAGGTACTTCGAAAGGTCTGTATTCTTATTTCCTCCTGACACAGATGTTCTGTTCATAGCAACACATTTCCTCATCTTAGGTTGTGTTCTAAATGTTGAACGGACTTTTCCTAACGCGTTCGTGTGGATGTTCCTGCTGATGGTTAATGATGACTCTTACAGCATGACGGGTACCACATGGTTCATCTGGTCTGTGCCTCACACACACCTCTTGGGTCCCCCAAGCGCCACCAGAGCCGCGGTAACAATGCCCCTGGAGCTCCCTCGACCAGCACCACGGTGGGTTGACCCAACGCACCCGTAACACTGCATCATACGTTGCCTGTTGTTTCATCACCTCAGAGCACAACTACGTGTCAGTTATTGCCAAAACATTTGCTTGGCAATGAGCTGGCTGGCAGCAGAGAACTGATCTGTGACCAGGCAGAGTTACACATACTGTCTCATATAACACAGTATGATGCAAATGACGTTTATGATGTGTGTCAAGCTGAGTTGAAAGAGTGAAATAAATATTTAATAAATGTGTTGCTCTGAATATTTGTTTTCTCAGATAGCTCCGAACCCCATTGGCCCCACCCACGCCCAGGGTGGCCAATCCACTGGAGAGAGCTCTGATAGGATAAGACATGGCACAAGTCCTGCCCCTGACCATTCCACTCATCCTGCCTTTATTCAACGGTGAGACCGTATTTGTGGTAACAATCAGACGCTAACATCCTAATTATAACATGGTTTAGGACCCTCTGTTATGACTGGCTGAAAGGTGTGTTCTCACTACCTAATAGATGTGCTGGTTCTGTAATCTCAATCAGACGCTAACATCCTAATTATAACATGGTTTAGGACTCTCTGTTATGACTGGCTGAAAGGTGTGTTCTCACTACCTAATAGATGTGCTGGTTCTGTAATCTCATGAGTAATTCCATATCTGGCAGGTACATGTGGAGCCATTTCCCTCCCAGCCACATGCCAGCCTACTCTGGGACTCAGTACAATCCTATGACATTGCTTTGGTGGCAGCAGGTGTACGCCCAGCAGTACCACATGCATAAGTAAGTCAACTGTGAGACAATATGGTCGTTTTATCATGTTCTATGGTGGCTTCGGTTCAGTCATTATTCCCTCGTTCTAGGACATAACTGTCTCTCTCACACACACATTACAGTCAGATGTTGGCTGCAATGTCAGCTGGCCACTTCGGGCCTGACCTGTTCTCAACCCGGCCCGGTCCATCTGACCCTCTAATCCCCCCTCCCCCGGACGATCGCCGTGGAGACCCCGACATCCAGATGAACGCCCAGGGAGGGGAGGCGCCGCTGAACGAGGATGAGCAGAACCACGATTGGTTGGACTGGCTGTACACTGTGTCGCGGGCCACCATCTTGCTGAGCATTATCTACTTCTACTCTTCCTTTAGCCGCTTTGTCATGGTGATGGGAGCCATGTTGCTGCTATATTTGTGAGTGTTGTTCTCCTGCAAACATTCATAGTGGGCTGCTAGCTGAGAAATTCAATGGATCAAACATTCATAGTGGGCTGCTAGCTGAGAAATTCAATGGATCAAACATTCATAGTGGGCTGCTAGCTAAGAAATTCAATGGATCAAACATTCATAGTGGGCTGCTAGCTGAGAAATTCAATGGATCAAACATTCATAGTGGGCTGCTAGCTGAGAAATTCAATGGATCAAACATTCATAGTGGGCTGCTAGCTGAGAAATTCAATGGATCAAACATTCATAGTGGGCTGCTAGCTGAGAAATTCAATGGATCAAACATTCATAGTGTGCTGCTAGCTGAGAAATTCAATGGATCAAACATTCATAGTGTGCTGCTAGCTGAGAAATTCAATGGATCAAACATTCATAGTGGGCTGCTAGCTGAGAAATTCAATGGATCAAACATTCATAGTGGGCTGCTAGCTGAAAAATTCAATGGATCAAACATTCATAGTGGGCTGCTAGCTGAGAAATTCAATGGATCAAACATTCATAGTGGGCTGCTAGCTGAGAAATTCAATGGATCAAACATTCATATTGGGCTGCTAGCGGAGAAATTCAATGGATCAAACATTCATAGTGTGCTGCTAGCTGAGAAATTCAATGGATCAAACATTCATAGTGGGCTGCTAGCTGAGAAATTCAATGGATCAAACATTCATAGTGGGCTGCTAGCTGAGAAATTCAATGTATCAAACATTCATAGTGTGCTGCTAGCTGAGAAATTCAATGGATCAAACATTCATATTGGGCTGCTAGCGGAGAAATTCAATGGATCAAACATTCATAGTGTGCTGCTAGCTGAGAAATTCAATGGATCAACAAGATGGATATTATTTCTATTGGTACTTCTGTTCCCACTGTGTCTTTCAGTCTCAGGTTCAACATTGTCTGACTGTAAATGCTTTTTCCTTGTTTGTTTGCGTCTTCATTAGACACCAAGCAGGGTGGTTCCCCTTCAACCTAGAGAATGAACTTCAGCATCCCGTGAACGGAGGCAATCAGGATGAGATGGAGGACAACCTTCACCATGACCTCCGGGAGATGGTAGGAAAACTGGAACACTTGAAACGTATCTCAGCTTCTTGTTAATGTCTTGAACGTCATCAGTTGAAAGTAGATGTAGAAACCTTTTGGGAAGTTGTTCAGGGATCTTTCCCTTACTTGGTTGCTGGGTCACCATTGCTAGTTTGAGCATTAGTTTTACCAAATGTGTAACCTATTGGGGTAATCTAGTTTCTGTCCAGAGGTTAATTTCCCTGTTGCCATGTTTGACCTACACAGGAGAGGTTGATGGATCAGGGTTTAGAGGAGCATGATGGGGACAGTGGAGAGGAGGAACCACAGGATACGCACGGTATTCCCCACGCTGGCTTCCTGTCTGCAACTTGGTCATTTGTCGTCACATTTTTCATGTCTCTAATACCAGAGGGGCTGCCTAATGCTGCCAACTGAGCCACGGGAGCCAGAATGCCATCACTGAATAGGCTGAAAACACTTCTGGTGCCCCCTGGGAATTGTAGCTTGGGTTCCGGATCACCTGGCATTACGGATGAACTTAGTGTGTCACTTAAACCCGTTTACAACTGAGGAACATTGCATCTAGACAGCTGATTGACACCGGAAATCCAAAAGTTATGAGCTCGAAATAATAATTTTACAGAACGATATTCTAGAGAACCTGTTTTACAATAGCAAAGTATGTAAGTAAAGTAAGTATAGCTAGACAGAACATTGATTTTGGTAAACTGCGCCTAGTAACATTTAGCTGTTTGTGTGTGAAATAATGATCAAGTATGTGATGTCTATACTTATGCAAGATGTAAAATCAGGCGAACACTGTGTGTAATATAAAGACTGGCTTTGTATCATACCTATTCTAAATACGTAGGTCAAGGCACAAGCGTGATTGGTCAAGCAAAAAGTTTTGCTGTAGAAATGGACCTTGAAGCGAATAAAATAAGTGCTGCATAACCAGAAAACGAAAGTTCGCGTTTGATGCACAAGGTTCCATAGGGCTTTCCTTTTTACTATACAATTCTTGTTTTGTTTAGGTTAATGTAATCGAAGTGTCATATGCAGTGGGTGGAAAAGTACCTCATAATTGGCTGCAGAATTTTAATCTGCACAGATCAGATTGTTAGTGTCACAATGTTCATTCCTCTGGGGATGTTTTCTAGGCCATAATTGCACTGTGAGAAAACAATGCAACAGAAATCTGCTCACCTGAAACCTTTGAAAGCAATTAAATATTTCTGGAGATTTCTGAATCCTAGCAACATTGACTCTGAGCTGTGCTCCCAATCCAACAAGTAGCCTCAAATATAATTTTCATTGCGCAGTAGCGCCCCCTTTTGTCTTTACTCTATACAGACGGACCACTCCAACAATAATAAGGCGTGTGTGACTCATGAAAACATTTCTTCTGTAATTTAGGATGGCAGAGTTTGATAATGGAGAGGTGAGTCACTCTCAAAGCAACATCACAGCTATGCAGTGTCAAAACTAAACACTATTGTTGCCGTTTCCCATTATGGCTTAATGTTGGGTACATTGTCTGAACAAATGTAGTTTATCAGAGAAAATGTCAAATATGTCATGGAAAAATATCACTGAAGGTCAACAGCAATTCTCTACAATGCCTAACTCGATTGTTTGATTGATTAATATTTCATTTTTGACATCAGTTTTTTCCCCATAATGTGTCTGTGTGCACATCAGGCTGTGTATCACAGTCTGCAGCTTGTGGCCTTCATGGTGCTGGCGGTACTGTTTATCAGGGTCAAACTCTTCCTGTCCCACACATCTGCTGTTCTGAGGGTCAAACTCTTCCTGTCCCACACATCTGCTGTTCTGAGGGTCAAACTCTTCCTGTCCCACACATCTGCTGTTCTGAGGGTCAAACTCTTCCTGTCCCACACATCTGCTGTTCTGAGGGTCAAACTGTTCCTGTCCCACACATCTGCTGTTCTGAGGGTCAAACTCTTCCTGTCCCACACATCTGCTGTTCTGAGGGTCAAACTCTTCCTGTCCCACACATCTGCTGTTCTGAGGGTCAAACTGTTCCTGTCCCACACATCTGCTATTCTGAGGGTCAAACTGTTCCTGTCCCACACATCTGCTGTTCTGAGGGTCAAACTCTTCCTCTCCCACACATCTGCTGTTCTGAGGGTCAAACTCTTCCTGTCCCACACATCTGCTGTTCTGAGGGTCAAACTCTTCCTGTCCCACACATCTGCTGTTCTGAGGGTCAAACTGTTCCTGTCCCACACATCTGCTATTCTGAGGGTCAAACTGTTCCTGTCCCACACATCTGCTGTTCTGAGGGTCAAACTGTT
Source organism: Dallia pectoralis (assembly GCA_029465975.1). Taxonomy (NCBI): domain Eukaryota; kingdom Metazoa; phylum Chordata; class Actinopteri; order Esociformes; family Umbridae; genus Dallia; species Dallia pectoralis. Next base: position 19,141,942 of record CM055743.1, read on the forward strand.
CCTGTCCCACACATCTGCTGTTCTGAGGGTCAAACTGTTCCTGTCCCACACATCTGCTGTTCTGAGGGTCAAACTGTTCCTGTCCCACATCTGCTGTTCTGAGGGTCAAACTCTTCCTGTCCCACACATCTGCTGTTCTGAGGGTCAAACTCTTCCTGTCCCACACATCTGCTGTTCTGAGGGTCAAACTGTTCCTGTCCCACACATCTGCTATTCTGAGGGTCAAACTCTTCCTGTCCCACACATATGCTGTTCTGAGGGTCAAACTCTTCCTGTCCCACACATCTGCTGTTCTGAGGGTCAAACTTTTCCTGTCCCACACATCTGCTGTTCTGAGGGTCAAACTTTCTACTGAAAATACACAACGATGCGAAATAAACACATCTGTAAAGTGAAATAATATAATTAAGAATAAACACTCTGTATCCCCTAGTGAAGAAAAATGAATAATGTGTTTATAAACACAAAAGGGAGCGTGTTCAATTGTACATAAAGGTTTTATTAACATAGTCTGTAGCTCTTCTTAATCTTTCCAGGACAACACCTATTATGTCTCGTTCACAAGTTGATGGTATTACTGAGGACTTGGGTTTAATTCAGCAATAAGGGATGGGTGTGTTTTTGTCCAATATATCATAGCTAAGAGCTGTTTATTAAGACACCGCTCAGACGTGGTTTATTGGCAATATATATCACAAGCCCTCACAATGCCTTATTGCTATTATAAACTGGTTACAATTTGAGACGGTAAAAGTGATATCATAAGCCATTGTGGTCTCTGTGGATTCAGGTTTTAAATCACAAATAACAAATGCACATACACTTATTTTATTGCTTCCTGTGAACAAAATTAAAAACAGTTATGTTTGTTACTGTATTGGACAATAAACTGTATGACAGAATGCTCTTCAACTAACACCAGGAGTGAAATCACTGAAATTCATTGTACTAATGTACATGTGTTTCTAATGGGACAGCCAGACTTGGATCTACACTGTGTTAGGTTTCTACCATCACAAAATAGTCACCTGGGACTTCAAATTGGTTGTTGTGCTTTTAAAATAGCTTTGCTAAACTATTAAACCCCCATTATGTGGTAGCAATAAATACCGAACCATATCTGGTTCAGGGCTTCATCACAGCAAGTAGTGGCAGATCAATAACATGTGCTTTTCACTTCATTAATAGACAAAGCATTTTCTTATTTTACCCATATGCCTACAGGTTACAGGAACCATAATGGTGTAGATGTATTCAATCTGTATGGTGTAAAAATCCTAAAATAACAGACTCTTGTGTTACCTATTGTGCAAACAGATATCAACCATTTTAATTACTCAATGGCCCGAAGTCTTAGTAGAACTTTGTTAATTGTAAATATTATACGGTGCCTTGCAAAAGTATTCAACCCCCTGTGTAACTAGTTCTAGTCAGCTGGGACCGTTACACCCTGAGACATAATTTTATTTTATTGAATTGCAAATGATACTTTGGTTAATGAAGTTTTGTTCTGTTTGATATATTTTGAAAATTGAAAAGAAATATGATTGTATGGCAACATGGATGCCTTGTTGATAATTGGGGAAAAAAAGACAGAAAAGATTGCGTAAGTATTGTCCTAATGAGAATAGTTAGTTTAGCATCAGCCTTCACCTGCTGTGAATGAGAACAGTTAGCTTAGCATCAGCCTTCACCTGCTGTGAATGAGAACAGTTAGCTTAGCATCAGCCTTCACCTGCTGTGAATGAGAACAGTTAGCTTAGCATCAGCCTTCACCTGTGAATGAGAACAGTTAGCTTAGCATCAGCCTTCACCTGCTGTGAATGAGAACAGTTAGCTTAGCATCAGCCTTCACCTGTGAATGAGAACAGTTAGCTTAGCATCAGCCTTCACCTGCTGTGAATGAGAACAGTTAGCTTAGCATCAGCCTTCACCTGCTGTGAATGAGAACAGTTAGCTTAGCATCAGCCTTCACCTGCTGTGAATGAGAACAGTTAGCTTAGCATCAGCCTTCACCTGCTGTGAATGAGAACAGTTAGCTTAGCATCAGCCTTCACCTGCTGTGAATGAGAACAGTTAGCTTAGCATCAGCCTTCACCTGTGAATGAGAACAGTTAGCTTAGCATCAGCCTTCACCTGCTGTGAATGAGAACAGTTAGCTTAGCATCAGCCTTCACCTGCTGTGAATGAGAACAGTTAGCTTATCATCAGCCTTCACCTGTGAATGAGAACAGTTAGCTTAGCATCAGCCTTCACCTGTGAATGAGAACAGTTAGCTTAGCATCAGCCTTCACCTGTGAACCATAAAAACTTATGTCTAATTTTCAAGATAAAGAAATGTACCATTTGAAATTCAAATAATATTTGACTATTCGACAGTTGGTTATAATAGTTTTTCAAGGCACTGCAAACTCCAGACAACAATATAATCTGACTAACAGTACAATCAAGTCCTTAATTATAACGTTGTGTGAGAACATTCGTGGAACATGTAATTCAATAAAAATTGTTTCGAAACACAGCAAACAATGGAGAGAACCGAACACCTCTCAGTTCACCTGTCAGTTTGGTCAAGGAAGATAATGACATGGACAGAAACATTCAGACAACTACTATTTTGACGTTTAACTTCAGTTTCCACAGATATTAGCCGGTTAATAATACACTGTCCTAGTTCTCGTCTTGTCGTTGGCATTTTAGGTCGTGTGCACGTCTAAGTTATTAATACTCCATGTTTACACAAGGCACATTAGCTTGTGTCTGTCGTCAGCTAAACACTAATATAGTCCAGAGCCGATGGGTTTGTTAAACACCCCTGAACCCTGTGTTTCCAACTTTTCTGTCGATCCAATTGGGTGAACACTATTTGGTTTGCAAAAGGACTATTAACTAGATTAACGTGTATTAATGCTAGATCAAAAACATGAACACTTTTTTGGTTTCCCAACATTGAAACTACTGCTCAGAATGCCGACAGAAACTGGAAAATTACTGGAAATTACTCTGCACTTGTCTATTATTGCTAAAAAAGGAGTGAGTGTGCAAAGCGAACAATAACGATGTAATTTCAAAACATGGTTACTGATATCCATTTTCTAACACTTACGTTACTAATACATTTAAAATACAATATTGTGACAGATACAGAAAATAGAGTCAATCATTGCTATTCTCATACATTTCATTAGATGGGCAGTGACCATATTGAACTTAATCAGAAATACTATCGATAGATTTTTCTAGCAACAGTTCTTTGGATGTTCAGATTTAGTATTTCCAACTAAATGTTAGCCTGTATGCTACTTGCCACTACCCAACAAATCTAAAGTAATACGGCCATTATTTAATATGGCTGTACTGAATTGTGCATTAAAATATACAACATAGAAACCACACATTTCCACTAAACAGCATAACAGTGACACACACTTCAAACATTTATCTCCAGCTGGACAACTTGATTTGTGCCACAATATCAATACGAAGAGTACAACCTACAGAAGTATACAGAACAACACAGCACAGTGAAAAGATCTGGCCACTTTGATCTTTTTGTCAAAGTTTACGGTCTCAACACTTTCACAATAAAGACAGATTATGGGGGAGTTTTAATGAGTACATTCTTCATTAGGTGTGCCATCATTTTCATTTGCAGTCCAGTAATGATCTAGACATGTTGGAACTGATGGAGTTACCATAACAACCTAAAATTATGGCTTTAGTGATGTGATTCCAGCTGGTGTGGCTGGTTTGGCTGGTTTATATACTGTCTAGTACATTTTGTAAATATATATTATTATATTATAACTCTAAGGAAAAAAATGTAGTTGTAAATGTAAATTTCTAAAATTGTAATAAAAAATAGGAAAACATTTGCATGAGAAAATACACATTTGTTAATGACCTAAACTCATGCATACGTGACGTTTAAAGAAGATTCAGCATTGGTGTGTTGGTGATGGCCCTTTGGCATTGGGTGGCAGTGCCAGGTTAGTGATTGGTTGGCGTGTAGTTCCGACCCGAGCAGGTGAGGGTCTGTGAGTAATGTTGATCAGTTTCCCACCTATGTACCGGGCTACCGCTGAAGAACTTAGTCCTCTGTGCACTTTAGGGAGCTTTCAGGACAACCAAAACTACACTGGGTTGCTGAAGGCCACTGGATGTTGACTGCTGTCCAAGCAGACCTGCATTAGAGACTTTCTTAAAGACCAGCGCCAATGACCTGCTCCAGGTTTGGGTCATCTTCTCACCTTGCTTACTATATCCGTCTGGCCCTCTGTGGGCTTCACGGGTAGGACAGGATCTTCTCCATCACAACGCTGTCTCAACGGATGAATTCTGCCCTGCTTCCGTGGTGTCTATGTTGATTCTAACACAGGCCACCTTCTCCTGGCTACTGGGGGCAAGGAAGGCAATGGGGGACGGGGGGGACAGGGGAGGGCAAGGGGGGGAAACAGATGGGGAAGAGAAGCGTCAGTGGGTTAGTTGTGATGTGTTCAGCCAGGATGCCGATGTGTCAGATATGAGCACGGCACGTGTTTCTCACAACTGGAATGGTGTGTGGGGGGTGGTGTGTGTGGGGGGGTGTGGTGTGTGTGGGGGTGTCAGACGACAATGCTCACGTTTCATTTAAAGCTCATCACATGCTCTAGCACTATGCCATGGTTCACACGCCAGGTTTGGCAGGCCCAGAACCGCAAAGCCTATTGGAGCCGTTTGGATTCTATGTTGTTATATATAGATATGGATATATATTCTAAGATGCATTTGTACATATTTGCATATATGCATGTCTCTGGACAAATGGCATATTTTGAAAAGCATATCAAAAACGGAGCAACCAGAAAAGATCATGCATGTTTGTTGTAAACAAACACAAGAAATACATGGCTAATTAGCACCAGTTGACTGTAATTGGTTTATTAGCACCAGTTGACTGTAATTGGTTTATTAGCACCAGTTGACTCTAATTGGGTTATTAGCACCAGTTGACTGTAATTGGATTATTAGCACCAGTTGACTGTAATTGGTTTATTAGCACCAGTTGACTGTAATTGGTTTATTAGCACCAGTTGACTGTAATTGGATTATTAGCACCAGTTGACTGTAATTGGTTTATTAGCACCAGTTGACTGTAATTGGATTATTAGCACTAGTTGACTGTAATTGGGTTATTAGCACTAGTTGACTGTAATTGGTTTATTAGCACCAGTTGACTCTAATTGGATTATTAGCACCAGTTGACTGTAATTGGGTTATTAGCACCAGTTGACTGTAATTGGTTTATTAGCACCAGTTGACTGCAATTGGTTTATTAGCACCAGTTGACTGTAATTGGTTTATTAGCACCAGTTGACTGTAATTGGTTTATTAGCACCAGTTGACTGTAATTGGATTATTAGCACCAGTTGACTGTAATTGGTTTATTAGCACCAGTTGACTGTAATTGGTTTATTAGCACCAGTTGACTGTAATTGGGTTATTAGCACCAGTTGACTGTAATTGGGTTATTAGCACCAGTTGACTGTAATTGGTTTATTAGCACCAGTTGACTCTAATTGGATTATTAGCACCAGTTGACTGTAATTGGTTTATTAGCACCAGTTGACTGTAATTGGGTTATTAGCACCAGTTGACTGTAATTGGGTTATTAGCACCAGTTGACTGTAATTGGTTTATTAGCACCAGTTGACTGTAATTGGTTTATTAGCACCAGTTGACTGTAATTGGTTTATTAGCACCAGTTGACTGTAATTGGTTTATTAGCACCAGTTGACTGTAATTGGTTTATTAGCACCAGTTGACTCTAATTGGGTTATTAGCACCAGTTGACTGTAATTGGGTTATTAGCACCAGTTGACTGTAATTGGGTTATTAGCACCAGTTGACTGTAATTGGTTTATTAGCACCAGTTGACTGTAATTGGTTTATTAGCACCAGTTGACTGTAATTGGTTTATTAGCACCAGTTGACTGTAATTGGGTTATTAGCACCAGTTGACTGTAATTGGGTTATTAGCACCAGTTGACTGTAATTGGGTTATTAGCACCCGTTGACTGTAATTGGATTATTAGCACCAGTTGACTGTAATTGGTTTATTAGCACCAGTTGACTGTAATTGGTTTATTAGCACCAGTTGACTGTAATTGGTTTATTAGCACCAGTTGACTGTAATTGGTTTATTAGCACCAGTTGACTGTAATTGGGTTATTAGCACCAGTTGACTGTAATTGGTTTATTAGCACCAGTTGACTGTAATTGGTTTATTAGCACCAGTTGACTGTAATTGGTTTATTAGCACCAGTTGACTGTAATTGGATTATTAGCACCAGTTGACTGTAATTGGTTTATTAGCACCAGTTGACTGTAATTGGATTATTAGCACCAGTTGACTCTAATTGGATTATTAGCACCAGTTGACTGTAATTGGTTTATTAGCACCAGTTGACTGTAATTGGGTTATTAGCACCAGTTGACTCTAATTGGATTATTAGCACCAGTTGACTCTAATTGGTTTATTAGCACCAGTTGACTCTAATTGGGTTATTAGCACCAGTTGACTGTAATTGGGTTATTAGCACCAGTTGACTGTAATTGGTTTATTAGCACCAGTTGACTCTAATTGGATTATTAGCACCAGTTGACTGTAATTGGTTTATTAGCACCAGTTGACTGTAATTGGTTTATTAGCACCAGTTGACTCTAATTGGATTATTAGCACCAGTTGACTGTAATTGGTTTATTAGCACCAGTTGACTGTAATTGGTTTATTAGCACCAGTTGACTGTAATTGGTTTATTAGCACCAGTTGACTGTAATTGGTTTATTAGCACCAGTTGACTGTAATTGGGTTATTAGCACCAGTTGACTGTAATTGGTTTATTAGCACCAGTTGACTGTAATTGGGTTATTAGCACCCGTTGACTGTAATTGGTTTATTAGCACCAGTTGACTGTAATTGGTTTATTAGCACCAGTTGACTGTAATTGGTTTATTAGCACCAGTTGACTGTAATTGGTTTATTAGCACCAGTTGACTGTAATTGGGTTATTAGCACCAGTTGACTGTAATTGGTTTATTAGCACCAGTTGACTGTAATTGGTTTATTAGCACCAGTTGACTGTAATTGGTTTATTAGCACCAGTTGACTGTAATTGGATTATTAGCACCAGTTGACTGTAATTGGTTTATTAGCACCAGTTGACTGTAATTGGATTATTAGCACCAGTTGACTCTAATTGGATTATTAGCACCAGTTGACTGTAATTGGTTTATTAGCACCAGTTGACTGTAATTGGGTTATTAGCACCAGTTGACTCTAATTGGATTATTAGCACCAGTTGACTGTAATTGGTTTATTAGCACCAGTTGACTCTAATTGGGTTATTAGCACCAGTTGACTGTAATTGGGTTATTAGCACCAGTTGACTGTAATTGGTTTATTAGCACCAGTTGACTCTAATTGGATTATTAGCACCAGTTGACTGTAATTGGTTTATTAGCACCAGTTGACTGTAATTGGTTTATTAGCACCAGTTGACTCTAATTGGATTATTAGCACCAGTTGACTGTAATTGGTTTATTAGCACCAGTTGACTGTAATTGGGTTATTAGCACCAGTTGACTGTAATTGGTTTATTAGCACCAGTTGACTCTAATTGGATTATTAGCACCAGTTGACTGTAATTGGTTTATTAGCACCAGTTGACTGTAATTGGGTTATTAGCACCAGTTGACTGTAATTGGGTTATTAGCACCAGTTGACTGTAATTGGTTTATTAGCACCAGTTGACTGTAATTGGTTTATTAGCACCAGTTGACTGTAATTGGTTTATTAGCACCAGTTGACTGTAATTGGGTTATTAGCACCAGTTGACTGTAATTGGGTTATTAGCACCAGTTGACTGTAATTGGTTTATTAGCACCAGTTGACTGTAATTGGTTTATTAGCACCAGTTGACTGTAATTGGTTTATTAGCACCAGTTGACTGTAATTGGTTTATTAGCACCAGTTGACTGTAATTGGTTTATTAGCACCAGTTGACTGCACCAGTTGACTGTAATTGGGTTATTAGCACCAGTTGACTGCACCAGTTGACTGTAATTGGGTTATTAGCACCAGTTGACTGTAATTGGTTTATTAGCACCAGTTGACTGTAATTGGTTTATTAGCACCAGTTGACTGTAATTGGGTTATTAGCACCAGTTGACTGTAATTGGTTTATTAGCACCAGTTGACTCTAATTGGCTACTTGGCATCAGTTGACTGTAATTGGCTACTTGGCACCAGTTGACTGGGAGTGGGAGGCCCTGGTGCACAGCTAAGCAAGAGGTAAAATACATTACAGTGTCTAGTTTGACAAACAGACATCTCGCAGGTCCTCAGCTGGCAGCTTTAATAACTAGTAGGCCTACCTTTAAAACACCAGACTCAATACCAACAGTGAAGAGGCCAGGAGTTCATCCTCTGTCCACTGTCTGTGTTCTTTGATCTGGAGTTCTCTGTTATTATCGTGTGCTTTAGTCATTAGTACTGGGTTTATAGTTGGTCGTGATACTTATGAAGCATTACGTATCACCACAACAAACCCCCGAGAACACAAACAACACAGATGGGGAGTGTGTTTGTACGTATTTTTTAAAGTGTAGATAATATCCACGGTGCATTTCTGGCCATGCTCGTATCGTTGTTACCGAGTATGACTGAGTGCGGTTAAAACTCGGGATATTTCGGACCCCTACCGTCTGCTCGTCCGTTGGAAGAGTACAAGCGATTATTCTGTATGATCTGTTCAAAATAAACATGTTACAATTGGCCTATAATCAGCGTTGAATGTGGACATGTGAGTCAAGTCAATACCAGAAAATCAAGTCAAAAAAGGGTTAAGAATGCAGGAAAGTGTGTTTTTTTCCGGGCTCTGGTTTTCGTCTGATGACTGGAGCGGTAGGAAACACTCACCTTCCGGAAAGAGTTTTCACTGGGATGTTCAGCAGGTTTCCGCCATCATATTGACCATCATAGTGGAGCGTAACTGAGTTCACGTCCAAGACTTCCTCCGTGTGCATTATAGCATGGGCCTCCTGAGACGAACGCAAAATGACAGGTGAGTGAAACGGTGAGGGTGCAAGTTGAATTACAGAATTACTATTTATTAATTGTTCTGTCGTTTTACTTTAATTTGTTCTGCTGCTGTTATACAAAAAATTCCCCTCGGGATTAATAAAGTGTTATTCTATTCTATTCTTCTAAACTTAAATGAACACACTACCCAAAAGTGCAGAAAAATATATAGTGCAGAAAAGTCATATTCTACTCTAGTTGTGATTAGTAGTGATTGAAATTGGAGACTTGATATGGACCAAAAATATATGAGGAAGGACAGGAAACACACCGGCTCCAGAACTTTTTGGGGAATCAATGTTATTTTAATTTTCAAATTCAGATCTATCGAGATCATAGTTGACAGCAGATAGATGCCAGTAATTGCAGATAGATGTCAGTAATTGCAGATAGATGCCAGTAATAGATGTCAGTAATTGCAGATAGATGTCAGTAATTGCAGATAGATGTCAGTAATTGCAGATAGATGTCAGTAATTGCAGATAGATGCCAGTAATTGCAGATAGATGTCAGTAATTGCAGATAGATGTCAGTAATTGCAGATAGATGTCAGTAATTGCAGATAGATGCCAGTAATTGCAGATAGATGTCAGTAATTGCAGATAGATGTCAGTAATTGCAGATAGATGTCAGTAATTGCAGATAGATGTCAGTAATTGCAGATAGATGTCAGTAATTGCAGATAGATGTCAGTAATTGCAGATAGATGTCAGTGATTGCAGATAGATGCCAGTAATTGCAGATAGATGTCAGATAGATGTCAGTAATTGCAGATAGATGTCAGATAGATGATGTCAGTAATTGCAGATAGATGTCAGTAATTGCAGATAGATGTCAGTAATTGCAGATAGATGTCAGTAATAATTGCAGATAGATGTCAGTAATTGCAGATAGATGCCAGTCAGATAGATTGCAGATAGATGTCAGTAATTGCAGATAGATGTCAGTAATTGCAGATAGATGTCAGTAATTGCAGATAGATGTCAGTAAGATAGATGTCAGTGATTGCAGATAGATGTCAGTAATTGCAGATAGATGTCAGTAATTGCAGATAGATGTCAGTGATTGCAGATAGATGTCAGTAATTGCAGATAGATGTCAGTGATTGCAGATAGATGCCAGTAATTGTCAGTGATTGCAGATAGATGTCAGTGATTGCAGATAGATGTCAGTGATTGCAGATAGATGTCAGTGATTGCAGATAGATGTCAGTGATTGCAGATAGATGTCAGTGATTGCAGATAGATGTCAGTGATTGCAGATAGATGTCAGTGATTGCAGATAGATGTCAGTGATTGCAGATAGATGTCAGTGATTGCAGATAGATGCCAGTAATTGCAGATAGATGTGATTGCAGATAGATGTCAGTGATTGCAGATAGATGTCAGTGATTGCAGATAGATGTCAGTGATTGCAGATAGATGTCAGTGATTGCAGATAGATGTCAGTGATTGCAGATAGATGCCAGTGATTGCAGATAGATGCCAGTGATTGCAGATAGATGCCAGTAATTGCAGATAGATGCCAGTAATTGCAGATAGATGTGTTTACCCGTTTCTCCCTGTCCTTTTTCTGCTTGTCGTCCTCCGTCTTCTTCTTGCTTTCTGGCATCAAGTCATCCAGATAGCTGAGCTCCCTCTTAGTAAAGAAGAGGTCTAGCAGTTTCCGTATGAAAACAAGGGCCAGCACCTTGACGAAAAAACACAATGTGTTCAGAATTATTATAAATAGTGCAAAAGAGAAATGTCCAGTTAGAGTTCAGATGGCCACTACTTTGGTCGACTTTAAGAAAAGACTAGGGTGTTTGAGTGAAAGAGAAGTAAAAAAAGAAAGAAAAGAAACTAACAAAAAACAGACTCATTATCAAAGTTTTAAGAAGCCTTGTTAGTGGACACGTTTGTAAGGAGAATGATATTATGACGGAGATAGAACCACGCAGAATCACAGTGGAACATGTCGTTAGGTTTTACATAGAACCACACAGAATCACAGTGGAACATCTCGTTAGGTTTTACATAGAACCGCGGCAGTATCACAGTGGAACATCTCGTTTTACCATCATTGGGAACACGACCGCGGCTGACGAGGCCTTGATAACCCAGAGCAGAACGAGACAACTGAGTTGAACCAGTGTGAATACGTGGACCTTCCACAGAGGAACGTAGCGTAGGTAGATCAGGTCAGACTGGTGCTTGGCTGGCATCCCAAACAACTTGATTCGGTCAAAAAACTAAGACAGAGAGGTGAACATTAGATTGAGCGTTAATCACAAATTAGAAGTGATTACATAAGAGATGAATGTGTATTCTGGATTAAATCCATCAGCTCATCATTTCAGACACGGCATTGAATTAATGTTGAAGAGACAAAACATAGAATTAAATCTCACCTGAATGCCTTTAAGGGAAGAAGCGCCCATGTAAAGAAAGACTCCGTACAGAACCGGCATGGGAATGAACTGTGGGGAGGTTGAAATATATTATAACGGTTAATACGGAAATGTAATGAAAATGTATTAACTCACTACAGTAAATTACTGCAGATTGGAATTAGATGGGATTTACAGCATGTTACAGATTGTCTGTGAATATACAAGAGCCAAACAGCTTATTGCACACGTGCCTGTCATGGCACCAGCAGACGCTCACAGGCACTAAACATGTCATTACACCTGAGTCAACTACTTTTCTATCACCTTTAGTGCCGAGGTCATGAAGACGGAGCAGCCCATCAGGGTAAAGATCATGAAGCCAGTGACTCTCTGCTCTCTAATGCCCAGGAATTTAGGCTGTTCCCCCGGAGCCGAACAACCAGACTCCACCTGTAGATGGAATTAGAAGCTATTAAGACATGAGGACTATATACAGACCATTATGTGTTGTTGCTAGTATTATTATATATTTATTCATGCAATTTCAATAGTATTTTTTTTTTTAGATGCTGTATTTCTATTACAAACTACTAGTGCAGTGAGACGTTTTGATGTCATTCCTGTGGTAGTTTCATATTTATCCTGGTTTACATCTAATAATCTTCAGAATTTGAACTTTCCGTATTATAATTGACATAATACCATTTGGTCTGACAGTTACTTATCATTTGTTCTATCTGTTTACCACTTAAACAGATGTTCTCCACTGGTGCTGCCATCTGCATATTTGCAATATGCTACATTGATGAACTGAATACCTGCACATTTACTTATCGAGGTCACTTGCACATCCTCACACTACTCTTAATCTTTTTGCACTGCTTTTTTGCACACAGTAACCAGATGCAGAATCAAATGCAGGCGCCAAAGACAGCCCCAAAACTGAAAGCTTTAGGCTGCCGACCTTCAGGCTGTTGACGTGGGAGATGGAGAGCACTGTGGCTGCTACGAACCAGGGCAGGCCCATGATGGAGCACACAGCCAGCATTACAGCTACCACCAGCAGGTCCAGATGATATCCACCACCTTTCTACAAAGGGAGAGGAAAAAGGAAGGCAAAGTCATTACTGACCCTGTAGTGACCCACGACCCTGTAGTGACCCACGACCCTGTAGTGACCCACGACCCTGCAGTGACCCACGACCCTGCAGTGACCCACGACCCTGCAGTGACCCACGACCCTGTAGTGACCCACGACCCTGTAGTGACCCACGACCCTGCAGTGACCCACGACCCTGTAGTGACCTACGACCCTGCTGTGACAACAGGAAGTATCTCACCTTGAGCTTGTGCTCCTTTCGGTTGATGATGACAGCCGTGATCTGCTGGTCCATGAAGATGAGGATGGTACAGAGAAGAGCAGGGAGCGCCGCCACCAGCATGGTCCACCAGGGGTTAATGCCCAGCGGTGAGATGAGCCAGCCGCGGTTCTTAGAGGTGGGCTGTATTTCAGAAGATGCCACCAGCCGTTATCCGTTAGCGGTTAGCCGTTAGCGGTTAGCCATTAGCGGTTAGCCATTAGCGGTTAGCCATTAGCGGTTAGCGTTTAAATACATTTACAGATGAAGACAGCTTAGTTCATCTCAGAACATCCAGGCGGTTTTACCGTACAACCCCTTTAAGATACAACAGATGTCCTACCTCAAAGCGGTCGGGTACGTGGAGTTTAGGAGATGGGATGCCAATGAGATAGTCGACCAGCACCATGATCATGATGGTCAGGAAAACGGCAAAGTCGCTGATGGTGGAGCGCACCTACACAATATGGAGCACAAACCAGGGATATTAAAATAGGATCAACCCAGACATTATGACTCTCAGAAACAGCAAGACACACACAAGAAAGTGGTAGAGAAAGGTTGTGACAGGCTGAATCACACACCTTAGTAGGGAAGTAGCGCTCAGTCTTGATCTCCTTAAGGAAGGAGGAGAGGAAGAAGGTGGTGAAGAAGAGGATGATGGACCAGAAGAGGACGTCCGGGATGTAGGGGCCGTGGTGACCACATGCAGAGCCAATGAACTCCCCGTGGAGCCGATTACACATCTAGAAAGGGTTGGAAGTGTCAGTCAGGAGTGGGTACACTGGTAATGTGTGTGTGTGTGTGTGTGTGTGTTTGTGTGTGTGTGTGTGTGTGTAGTGTGTGTGTGTGTGTCTGTGTGTAGTGTGTGTAGTGTGTGTGTGTGCGTGTAGTGTGTGTAGTGTGTGTGCGTGTAGTGTGTGTGTGTGTGTGCGTGTGTGTGTGTGTGTGCGTGCCCGTCCTGAGACTTACCGACACATTTAACCTGTCCCATGAGATGGAATCCTGTGTGTGTCCCGTCTCGTTCCATGTTTGTAAAATCTGAACAGAGACGTTGGCCGGGGCAGAACACTGGCACCTGGGTAAAGCAACGTTACAATCAAATTCAGGTCATTAAGCACAGGTGCTCACCTGGAGAGACAGAACGTGTGTGTGTTTATCTTCAGGTAGCTGGCTACTGTAGGTGGGACAACCTGTTCTAGTAAGCATGCCTGGTTAAGTGCCCTCCACCCAAACTCCCCCCACCTACGTGTAGAAGGTGAGGTTGTCCAGCTCGTTGTGCATGTTGACCGGGTAGAACTCTCCGAGGTGGAATAACTTCTCCAGGGCCTCGTAGATGAAGATGACGCAGATGAGCGCGGCGAACGCCTCCTCTGTGAACCGGGTGATGTAACAGACCAGGGAGCTGGCGTCTGTGGCAACCAGGACCAGGCAGAGGAACGCCGTCCACAGGCCGATGCTTGTCCTCAGAGACAAGTAGGAAAGACCGTAGTCCCTGGGAAAGACAAGAGAGACGGAGCAGGCGTGAGACTGCCAGGTGATGTCTCAACGTCCAGTGTTACAGAGGCAAAGGAAGCTAGTTAGAAGATACATCTGGTATTCTGGGATACAGCGTTCTACCGACACCAGCTATAAGTGTATTCACCTGTTACTCTGGGGGATTCTGATTTGGCAAATGTAAAGGAGCTGAAGTAGGCAAATGTAATAACATATGGGTTAAAGGAATGTCGAGTCCTTACAGGCTGCTACCACCAGGGGGCAACAGAGCATAAGAATAACCAGGATCGGTGTAAAGGTGACACTCACTGGCAGAACTTAAAGAGGATCTTCTCAAAAACCAGGACAGGTCCGGTGCTGCCCAGAATGGTGAGTGGTTGGCCCGCAAACAGAGAGAAGGCCACGCCGGTGAGAGAAGCCCCAAACAGAGACTCTATGGCACTCTAATAACAGAAGACAGGGGGGAGGGAAAGGTGAGTGGGGAGGGAAAAGGTGAGGGGGGAGGGAAAAGGTGAGGGGGAGGGAAAAGGTGAGGGGGAGGGGAAAGGTGAGGGGGAGGGAAAAGGTGAGGGGGAGGGGAAAGGTGAGGGGGAGGGAAAAGGTGAGGGGGAGGGGAAAGGTGAGGGGGAGGGAAAAGGTGAGGGGGAGGGGAAAGGTGAGGGGGAGGGAAAAGGTGAGGGGGAGGGAAAAGGTGAGGGGGAGGGAAAAGGTGAGGGGGAGGGGAAAGGTGAGGGGGAGGGAAAAGGTGAGGGGGAGGAAAAAGGTGAGGGGGAGGGGAAATGTGAGGGGGAGGGAAAAGGTGAGGGGGAGGGGAAAGGTGAGTGGGGAGGGGAAAGGTGAGGGGGAGGGGAAAGGTGAGGGGGAGGGGAAAGGTGAGGGGGAGGGAAAAGGTGAGGGGGGAGGGAAAAGGTGAGGGGGGAGGGAAAAGGTGAGGGGGAGGGGAAAGGTGAGGGGGAGGGGAAAGGTGAGGGGGAGGGAAAAGGTGAGGGGGAGGGAAAAGGTGAGGGGGAAGGGGAAAGGTGAGGGGGCGGGATATGGGAGGGGGAGGGAAAATGTGAGGGGGCGAAACGGCCAATCACAGAGAGGGGGCTGTGAAAAGGAAAGATGAAGGATGGAAACCAAAACAAGCCAAACAGATAGAACAGCAGCCATCTTAAAATGGGTTCTAGATCAGAACAGCGTTCTAGCTCACGCTGCCAAGCATCAGGCTGTGTGGATGATCTGCTCTACATTTTCCACCCCGTCGGGTTGTCTGGACTTCTATTCCTCCAACGCTTGTCGCCCCGCCAGTTTACTCAGACGCATCACACACCTCATGGCACCGACGCTCGTTATGGCAACATGTCACGGTTCTAATAAAAGTGTCTAGGGGTTACTGTGGTGTGTCTGTGTGTGTCTGTGTGTGTGTGTGTCTGTGTGTGTGTGTGTGTCTGTGTGTGTGTGTGTGTGTGTCTGTGTGTCTGTGTGTGTCTGTGTGTGTCTGTGTGTGTCTGTGTAACTCTGCAAATCTAACCTCTAACTGGTGCTCCTTTCTTTATTCTGTTTGATCGAGTGTGTAGGTGCTTGGGTGTAAGCACCCAGCCTAAAGGCAGCATCAGATTTATTTATTTCTTTGACATTGACTGATCTGATCTGGGATTTTATTAAGCATTATGTCCCTGGCTGCCCTGGGGTAATGGTTTAACACATCTGAACATTCTGGTGTTACCTGGTTCGTTTGGTTTTACAATTCAACGAGGCACTCAGTGATAAACACAGACTCACTATGTTGCCTTTGGTGGCCTCGCCCAGAAGCCCACCGAACGTGATGACTGGAGACATGCAGGCGCAGTAGAGGAACAGAACCGAGGCCAGACACTGCAGGTTCAACGAGTCCCGGATGTCACTCCAGTAGAACGGGGCCTTACGCTTCACGTCCATCAGTAGGCCTCCGAAGATCCTGGAGAACCGGGCCAAACACTTTAGAGAAGGCTAGCTAAGGTTGTGGGCGTCATAACGAGGTGCTAAACTACCTGTAGACATTGGACCTGCAGCTCAAACCACCTCGTTATCGCTCATTAATAGATCTTTCTCCTACCCCGTTCCGCACCCTCCATTTATCTATATCCCTGTCTCCTTTCTTCCTCGTGTTCTTTATTCTCTACTTCTGTTCCTCTCTGTGTGTCTTAAAATAGCGGCATGCAGAGGAAAGTGGAACTGCAGATCGGTAAATAATGCAGTGACCTCTGTGTCTTACACACTGGGTGGGGTGTCATTTAAGACTGCCATTGCTACCGTAACCTACAAGGTGATTTGCTAGACACAGATTTAGTCCTGGATTTAAAAGCAAACTCAATCTCCATTGGAATCATCTGTATTAAGGCTGTTTCTGACAATCCTCGTCTGTGCAGAACCATGCAGAACCATGCAGAACTCACCGCCCAGTTCTCTGCAGCTCAGGTCCAGCTCCATGGCCTTCCTCATCCTCTTTCAACGTCTCCCCGGTGGGCGAGGATGACCCGTTGACCTGGGAGGGGATCTTTCTCTTCATCTACAGGTAAGAAAGGTTTTACAGAGTGTTTGTAGCTCAGCTGTAATGCAGAGAATCCCTCCAATTCCCATCGTCTCTGTCATATTTATTTAGCTGGGGTGGGGAAATCTAATTCTGGGGTCCTAAAGCTGATGCGGGTCGCTACTCAGAAACAAACCAACAAATACAAATATTGTCCCCAACAAATGGTGCAAAGCATCTTTGGACCAATCAGCATAGTTTTCCAAATACTGACGCCAAATTTCTTGCTGGCTCCCCAAAATAATTTCTCTGGCTAAACCCAATAGCACACCCACAGACCTTTGGTCAGCAAGCAGACTGGATCTCATCAAATAAACTCAACTAAATATTTTGATTGGTTCCATAAACATATTGTCTCAGCCTGGATCATGCCAGACCCGACTAGAAAACATGTGAGTTAAATGAGATTCGCAAATGACTCTCCTGTTCTGTACAACCTCTCCTCACCTACGGCCACCTGTGGGGGTGTGTCTCTCTGTCCCTATAAACCAGGTGCCCATTCTTCACCCTCCTCACCTGTGGGGGTGTGTCTCTCTGTCCCTATAAACCAGGTGCTCATTCCTCACCCCCTAACCTGTGGGGGTGTGTCTCTCTGTCCCTATAAACCAGGTGCTCATTCTTCACCCTCCTCACATGTGGGGGTGTGTCTCTCTGTCC
The DNA here is from genome assembly GCA_029465975.1 of Dallia pectoralis. NCBI lineage: Eukaryota > Metazoa > Chordata > Actinopteri > Esociformes > Umbridae > Dallia > Dallia pectoralis. Next base: position 19,159,497 of record CM055743.1, read on the forward strand.
CTATAGACCAGGTGCTCATTCCTCACCCCCTCACCTGTGGGGGTGTGTCTCTCTGTCCCTATAAACCAGGTGCTCATTCCTCACCCTCCTCACATGTGGGGGTGTGTCTCTCTGTCCCTATAAACCAGGTGCTCATTCCTCACCCCCTCACCTGTGACGGAACGTTCTTTGGGGGCTCAATTCGTATCGTGGGGTCCCATTCGCCTGGAGGCAGAACCGTCACCTGATCCAAAAACTCATCTATCCCAGACAGCAGATCTGTTCGATCTTTGGCCTTATATGCAACATCATGGAATATCTATAGAGACAAACAGAAATAGATAGATCTTCTGATTCATATCATGATGTAACTTCAATACATACAAATCACCATGAAGAGCATATAGTGTGTGGGTGGTTAAACAACATAATCTACCCACTAACCTCATCTGTCATTAGTGTGGCCATAGATCTGCCAATCTCATGGTACTGAGGGCCTTTACCATGTGGCCCCAACAGCAGAAACAGAAACCTGCAAACAAACCATTTGTATGCAAACATTACTATATTGCTATCCACCCCACACAGAAATATATTCATTTATTTTGTGATAGGACTTTGTTTATCAGAAACCCTGGATGAAATATTCCAGGGATCCGTTGGAAGTGAGCTGGAATTCCAGAATTCTTCAAACGGGAATCCTTCTGAAAATGTTTGACATTTTGGAAAAACAGTCGAGGCTCTTGGTGGAGATACAATATGACCACACCTTTACCAGCAGGAACGGACAGAGACAATAGCAGTGAAGGAGCGGCTCTGTTAGTGTAGTGAACATGTGAACACGTGACCATGTGAACACGTGAACATGTGAACACGTGAACATGCCTGGTGGGTACTGGCACCTCCGTGAGTCCTGTGATGAGGACGGCCGGAGAAAGACGTACAAACGCAATGATTGGTCTCTCCAGGAAGTCCACCTCTCCTACCAGCACGTTGGAAGCTTCTGCGCCCGGAGGAATCTTCTTCATGAAGTTCATGTCCACCTGATGAAGACCACAGCAAGGACTGACTAAACATAAATGGTACGGTTGAGCTCAAAAACTGGGTCAGAGAACTGGCAATAATGCATTTAGTTCTTTGGACCAACCTTGGAGCAATTTTTGAAAAGTATAATTTAAGAACATTTCCAGATCACAGGGGATTTGTCAATAAATGTGGCTGGATTTAAGCCACTGATTTATTTCTGATTTGTTAATAGCTTTATCTACAGTTGCTCATTTGCAGGCATTCAAACAGGATTTTGCAGCAATTGTTGGTTTTATTTTTGGAATAGTGACATGCCAATAACACCATCAGTCCTCAGTTAACACCACCAGTTAACACCACCAGTCCTCATTTAACACCATCAGTCCTCAGTTAACACCACCAGTTAACACCACCAGTCCTCATTTAACACCATCAGTCCTCAGTTAACACCACCAGTCCTCATTTAACACCACCAGTCCTCAGTTAACACCATCAGTCCTCAGTTAACACCACCAGTTAACACCACCAGTCCTCATTTAACACCACCAGTTAACACCACCAGTCCTCAGTTAACACCACCAGTTAACACCACCAGTCATCAGTTAACACCATCAGTTAACACCACCAGTTAACACCACCAGTCCTCAGTTAACACCATCAGTTAACACCACCAGTCATCAGTTAACACCATCAGTTAACACCACCAGTTAACACCACCAGTCCTCAGTTTACACCACCAGTTAACACCACCAGTCATCAGTTAACACCATCAGTTAACACCACCAGTCATCAGTTAACACCATCAGTTAACACCATCAGTTAACACCACCAGTCCTCAGTTAACACCACCAGTTAACACCACCAGTCCTCATTTAACACCACCAGTTAACACCACCAGTCCTCAGTTAACACCACCAGTTAACACCACCAGTCCTCAGTTTACACCATCAGTTAACACCATCAGTTAACAACACCATCAGTTAACACCATCAGTTAACACCACCAGTTAACACCACCAGTCCTCAGTTTACACCATCAGTTAACACCACCAGTCCTCAGTTTACACCACCAGTTAACACCACCAGTCCTCAGTTTACACCATCAGTTAACACCACCAGTTAACACCACCAGTCATCAGTTAACACCATCAGTTAACACCATCAGTTTACACCACCAGTTAACACCACCAGTCCTCAGTTTACACCCTAGCTAACCATGGAGTTTATTGTACTCAGTTATACTGACCCCAACTTTGGACGGCCTCCTGTCTCCAGATTTGCTGCTGCTATCCAGGTTGCAGGGGACAGAGTGAGTAGATACCAGCTGCCCTGAAAGGAAAGACGGGAAAACATGGCTAAATATGTTTAGAAATGTCAGCTCTGGAAGACTCCAGGCCCCTGGTGTTCTGGTGGGTTCTTCAGCTTAGTCTATGAGCTTCTAGAAATCACTACACGGCTGAGCATTTAATGTCAGTACCATGCAATTGAGCATTTCAGATGCCTTCATTTATACGGAAACAAAAAAAAAATTCTTAAATTAGTTATTTTGAAACAGGAAACGCCATGTGAGATATGCCCCAAACAGGAAACGCCATGTGAGATATGCCCCAAACAGGAAACGCCATGTGAGATATGCCCCAAACAGGAAACGCCATGTGAGATATGCCCCAAACAGGAAACGCCATGTGAGATATGCCCCAAACAGGAAACGCCATGTGAGATATGCCCCAAACAGGAAACGCCATGTGAGATATGCCCCAAACAGGAAACGCCATGTGAGATATGCCCCAAACAGGAAACGCCATGTGAGATATGCCCCAAACAGGAAACGCCATGTGAGATATGCCCCAAACAGGAAACGCCATGTGAGATATGCCCCAAACAGGAAACGCCATGTGAGATATGCCCCAAACAGGAAACGCCATGTGAGATATGCCCCAAACAGGAAACGCCATGTGAGATATGCCCCAAAAAGGAAACGCCATGTGAGATATGCCCCAAACAGGAAACGCCATGTGAGATATGCCCCAAAAAGGAAACGCCATGTGAGATATGCCCCAAACAGGAAACGCCATGTGAGATATGCCCAATACAGGTAACTCCGCCCTGTTGTAACTCCGCCCTGTTGTAACTCCGCCCTGTTGTAACTCCGCACTGTTGTAACTCCGCCCTGTTGTAACTCCGCCCTGTTGTAACTCCGCACTGTTGTAACTCCGCCCTGTTATAACTCCACCCTGTTGTAACTCCGCCCTGTTGTAACTCCGCCCTGTTGTAACTCCGCCCTGTTCTAACTCCACCCTGTTGTAACTCCGCCCTGTTGTAACTCCGCCCTGTTGAGCAGCCATATTGGATTGAACAGAGCCTGGTTGCCCACATACTCTATAGAGCCCTAGGAGGGCCCGGATTAGCCTGGGATTCATCCCTGAGCACACAACATTCAGGGGGATTATGTCTGGAATGCAGGCTACAATCTGGACACGGGACATTATCTCTGTTAGATGGGTGGCTTACCATACAATCTGGATGGTCAGATAGCTAGTTCTGGTGCTAGAACGTCTAGACTAACGTCTAGCCTAAAGTGTCAACAATCCCAAACTGACTGTGTGTTCAAGGATAAGATTTAACCTCAACTCTTGAACGATACTCAGAAAAAAGTCAGGACAGGTGAAAGACAAAGTCATTCAAGACTGCTAACGAAAGCAGGAAACAATTCTGAGGAAAGTCCATCGTTAGGTGGATTAGAAATTACAGGAGGGGAATTTACAAACCTCAGCTGTCAAATATATGTTATATTTCCTGCCTCACAGGATCAAATGGAGAACCTGGGTCTATATATCCCATTAGCAAATGTTATGACGTTGGAAAGTAATGGGGTTTCTAACTGCAGGTTCACTATAACAGTTCATTGGCTAAAGTAATGGGGTTTCTAACTGCAGGTTCACTATAACAGTTAATTGGCTAAAGTAATGGGGTTTCTAACTGCAGGTTCACTATAACAGTTTATTGGCTAAAGTAATGGGGTTTCTAACTGCAGGTTCACTATAACAGTTTATTGGCTAAAGTAATGGGGTTTCTAACTGCAGGTTCACTATAACAGTTTATTGGCTAAAGTAATGGGGTTTCTAACTGCAGGTTCACTATAACAGTTTATTGGCTAAAGTAATGGGGTTTCTAACTGCAGGTTCACTATAACAGTTTATTGGCTAAAGTAATGGGGTTTCTAACTGCAGGTTCACTATAACAGTTTATTGGCTAAAGTAATGGGGTTTCTAACTGCAGGTTCACTATAACAGTTTATTGGCTAAAGTAATGGGGTTTCTAACTGCAGGTTCACTATAACAGTTCATTGGCTAAAGTAATGGGGTTTCTAACTGCAGGTTCACTATAACAGTTTATTGGCTAAAGTAATGGGGTTTCTAACTGCAGGTTCACTATAACAGTTTATTGGCTAAAGTAATGGGGTTTCTAACTGCAGGTTCACTATAACAGTTTATTGGCTAAAGTAATGGGGTTTCTAACTGCAGGTTCACTATAACAGTTTATTGGCTAAAGTAATGGGGTTTCTAACTGCAGGTTCACTATAACAGTTCATTGGCTAAAGTAATGGGGTTTCTAACTGCAGGTTCACTATAACAGTTCATTGGCTAAAGTAATGGGGTTTCTAACTGCAGGTACACTATAACAGTTTATTGGCTAAAGTAATGGTGTTTCTAACTGCAGGTTCACTATAACAGTTAATTGGCTAAAGTAATGGGGTTTCTAACTGCAGGTTCACTATAACAGTTCATTGGCTAAAGTAATTGAATATTACAGAACTACACTAGTGCTTAAAACCAGACACACTGTTACCTCAAAGTATGTTTCCTTCAAAACCCACAGCCTCTAGTTCTCATGACCTGACCTTTCAAATGCAGACCTCTGCTATAAATACTGAGCTAAAATACTAGCCAGGTCCGGGAATTACAAAAAGGAACTGTTTATGTCATTAGAACAGAGAGACACAGAGAGACACACACACACACACAGAGACACACAGATAGACACAGAGAGACACACACACAGAGACACACACAGAGAGACACACACAGAGAGACACACACAGATAGACACAGAGAGACACCCAGTGAGACACAGAGAGACACACAGTAAGACACAGAGAGACACACACAGAGAGAGACACACACACACACAGACACACAGTAAGACACAGAGAGACACACACAGAGAGACACACACACACACACAGACACACAGTAAGACACAGAGAGACACACACAGAGAGACACACACACACACACAGACACACAGTAAGACACAGAGAGACACACAGTAAGACACAGGGAGACACACACAGAGAGACACACACACACACACAGATAGACACAGAGAGACACACAGTAAGATACAGAGAGACACACACAGAGAGACACACAGAGAGACACACACAGAGAGACACACACAGAGACACACACAGAGACACACAGATAGACACAGAGAGACACACAGTAAGATACAGAGAGACACACACAGAGAGACACACAGAGAGACACACAGAGAGACACACACAGAGAGACACACACAGAGAGACACACACAGAGAGACACACACAGAGAGACACACACCAACGTGCAGGTCTCCCATCTGGACCACTCTCCACGGATTTATATTTAGATTTGACTATTGCACATCTTAAGAGTCTATCGTTGAACTATTTATGAGAGGAAACGTCCGATCTGTTTACACTCTGGAATTATGGGGGAAGGCAAGACGGCTCTGGAAAGAAAGACGAATTACATTGTTTAAGTCTGTCCCGACCATGTAATCACAACGGTACAGGGAAAAGCAGGGACGGTTACAGAAGGGGAAGATACGCCATGACACAAGTCCTGTTGCTATGGTTTCAAGTCCAGCTCCTCATCTCTCACGCTCTCTGGACTAAACAGAACCCTCAAAGGATGGAAAATAAAGGATGGAAAATGTGCAGTCAATTAAAACCCCGAGGGGTTTTTATTTCAGGACAGAATGAAACAACAGCCATCTATAAAATAAATGGAGGAAGAAATAAGGCTAAACTATTGTGTAGTTAATGAGACGTTTGGAAGAGCTGGATGGAGAAATGTGGAGGTAGCGAGAGAATTTAAACACTAAATATATAGCCTGTAAACGTGAAAAGATATGAGAGAAATGGACGGTGCAGGGAGACCATTTGAGATATTACAGAGAGAAAGAGGCAAACAGAGACAGGTGTGAGAGACAGACATGCAGAAATATTCAGCTACTGGGAGAAAGAGGCAAACAGAGACAGGTGTGAGAGACAGACATGCAGAAATATTCAGCTACTGGGAGACAGAGGCAAACAGCTGTGTGACGTCTTGTTTACTGAATTAGAAGAGGAGGTGGGTTTAAAAAGGTGACCTTACTGGGTGACTGATAATGGATTTGGGAAAGTGCAGGTGGGTGGAGCCATCATGCCGGTGCTACATCAACATAAATCCGGTGCTACATCAACATGCTGGTGCTACATCATGCTACACCGTGACACGCTGGCAGGCCACACAGATATTTGCCTTCTAAAGGTAGCTGTTGGAGACCGACGGACTCCAGGATCCACGGGCGCAGAGCCAGATCCAACTCGTCGTTCTCAGTTGCTGTGGTCGGTGACTCGTCGTCCTCAGGCGGAGACACCACCACCTCCGGGATGGCCTGGGGGCCGGAGGCGGGGCCAGGGACAGAGGGAGGGCCTGGGAATCTGCGGGGAGTAGGGGGCGTGTTCTGGGGGGTGGACAAGGGTGAGGGTCCGGGAGAGGGTCCAATAGTAAAGGAGGAGGAGGGCAGGAGGTGGCTGAGGAGGACAGAGACCCGAGACTCACTCCTCTGGGACAGGTTGGAGATGGAGGACCCCGGCTTCAGGGAGTGGCAGGAGGCGGAGAGGCCCTCCCCTGGAGCGCCGGGAAGACAGAACGACAGAGGAGGGAGGAGAAAGGGGGAGAGGAGGGTGAAAGGAGAAACATTTAACAGGAGATATCACATTCTCTCAGGGCAGGGGGAGGTAGGTGCTGAGAAAGAGCGAGAGAGAAAGAAACCTAGACGGAGAATAACAGAAAAACAAGAACAAAAAACAGAGATAGAGACAGATAAAGAAACTGGGACAAAGATAAAGAAACTGGGACAAGAAAGGTTATTGCAAGCGAAAGGTGAGAAATAGCCCAGCTGTGTGTGAAAATAGACACTGTGAGAGATGTGCGCAATTCGCCGGGAGGGTAGGGGGGCGGAGTCCACATGGACCAATTAGCTTGAGCGCCCATCAACCAATCGCAGAGCGACTAACATAGGGAGAGCATTTTGGATATAAAGATGCTGGCAGGCTGAAGAAGGGAGGTGGGTTGGTTAGCACAGCGCCTGTGCACGACTGCACGCACGTACGAGAACCGCACAAAAAAGGTCCACTAATTTGCAGTACATACAGCGCAAGCAAGCTGTGCAACAAGATACCAGTATTGTAGAAATTCATGCTTGACATTATTACACACACAGTTTGGTACAGCTGTACATCCTCATTGCATTCCACAGAACACATTGTGACAGTAGAAAAACCCTGAGATTCTGGACCAAGACATTACGGCAAAAGAACAACAAATTATGTTGATTTACACAGGCACCAGCCATACTCTGACACACATACCGACCTGAGGTCAGAGCCCAGAGGTCAGTGCCCTGAGGTCAGAGCCCAGAGGTTAGTGCCCTGAGGTCAGAGGTCAGAGCCCAGATGTCAATGCCCAGAGGTCAATGCCCAGAGGTCAATGCCCAGAGGTCAGTGTCCTGAGGTCAGTGCCCAGAGGTCAGTGCCCAGAGGTCAGTGCCCAGAGGTCATGCACAGCAAACGAAACAAACGGGTTGACATTCTATAAGAGCATAACCAGATCCAGCATTGAAGCTATAGTTAGTTCTTGGAGGCCAAACCCTGAGCCAGCAGCAAATGTCAGCGCCATCGTCACCCAGATTTCTCTGATAGTATTTGTCCCTAAGACTTATGTCCCAGTTGGAATAGCTGCTCGCTTGTTTGCAGCCTCTGGAAGCACCACTATGGATTTGGTGCTCGGGTGGTAAGACCCTGGACGCGTCGCGGGTTCAAATCCCGCTGGGGCACTGCATAACATCATGTGCATATACGCTCATTGTGCTGTGAACAAACGTATACGGCGCTGCTACTAAATTGCATTCGTTGCCAACCTGGTCGTGATCATACGTGGGCGGCGCTATTGTTTCTCCTTTTTTGGAATACAAAAGGGATGACAGCGATTATTTGAAGCCCTTCAGGGACGACGAAACAGAAATAGGGGTGTGCGTGGCCAGGCGGGTCTCACCGTTCTTCTCAAGCAAGAGCGGGTCGGAATATTTCTTGCCTATGTCGGCGATGGAACGGACCAGCGGGATGCGGTTGCTAAGCTTTCTCTCGTTCTGGTGTTGGTGTCTTTTCAGCATCGCCTCGCGTACCTTCTGACGCAGCTCCTCCCCTAGTTGGCCCGAGGCCACCATGCTGTCAATCAACATGTCTGGAAGAATCGTGCGTCAACACAAACAGGAACAATACGTTGTTCATATCTTTGCTCATTTTGAACACTTTCCTCATTTGTACACACACACAGACACCACCCACCCACACACACACACACACCCACCCACACACACACACACACACACACACACACACACACACACACACACACACACACACACACACACACACACACACACACACACACACACACACAGACACCACACACACACACAGACACCACCCACCCACACACACACCCACACACACACACACACACACACATACACACACACACACACACACACACACACAGACACCACACACACACACAGACACCACACACACACACATACACACACACACACACACACACACACACACACACACACACACACACAGACACCACCCACCCACACACAGACACCACCCACCCACACACACACAAACACACACACACAGACACCACAACACACCCACACACACACAGACACCACACCCCACACACAGACACCACACCACACCCAGACACCCCCCCCACACACACACACACACACACACACAGGCACTCTGGCTAGCTCTCCATCCTTCACTGCTCTTTTCTAGTTGCATACATCTGTGATATAAATGTACCAGCTATCTCTTCGATGGAGGTGGCTCTCATGTCCAGCAGAACCGTTCCTTTCAGGATGCAGCTTCTCAACTCAAACAGGCTGTGTAGAGACAGAGTGGCTACGTAGGGTTTGCTCCAGCGCTCTCCACCATCCTCCACGTCTTCCTCAAACTTCAACCACCTAAACGCCCGACACACAACCGACAAACAAACACGATAAAACCATATTATTGCATCAAATGCTCCAACGTCTGCTTTAAGGGGCTTTACCTCTTAAGAGAAACCTAGAGGCTGCACCCTGGGCTTTACCTCTTAAGAGAAACCTAGAGGCTGCACCCTGGGCTTTACCTCTAAAGAGAAACCTAGAGGCTGCACCCTGGGCTTTACCTCTTAAGAGAAACCTAGAGGCTGCACCCTGGGCTTTACCTCCTAAGAGAAACCTAGAGGCTGCACCCTGGACTTTACCTCTAGAGAAACCTAGAGGCTGCACCCTGGGCTTTACCTCTTAAGAGAAACCTAGAGGCTGCACCCTGGGCTTTACCTCTAAAGAGAAACCTAGAGGCTGCACCCTGGGCTTTACCTCTTAAGAGAAACCTAGAGACTGCACCCTGGGCTTTACCTCTAAAGAGAAACCTAGAGGCTGCACCCTGGGCTTTACCTCTAAAGAGAAACCTAGAGGCTGCACCCTGGGCTTTACCTCTAAAGAGAAACCTAGAGGCTGCACCCTGGGCTTTACCTCTAAAGAGAAACCTAGAGGCTGCACCCTGGGCTTTACCTCTAAAGAGAAACCTAGAGGCTGCACCCTGGGCTTTACCTCTAAAGAGAAACCTAGAGGCTGCACCCTGGGCTTTACCTCTAAAGAGAAACCTAGAGGCTGCACCCTGGGCTTTACCTCTAAGGAGAAACCTAGAGGCTGCACCCTGGGCTTTACCTCTAAAGAGAAACCTAGAGGCTGCACCCTGGGCTTTACCTCTAAAGAGAAACCTAGAGGCTGCACCCTGGGCTTTACATACCTGGCGGTCTCCTTCCACTCTGTGGCGCTCCCGTCTCTGAAGGACAGCTCATCCAGCTCGGTGAACAGGTCGTGGGGAACGTGCTCCAGATCGTCATCCTCCGTTCCCAGGATGAACTGCACTCGCTGGGAGGGCGTGTCTAGTTGGGAAAGACAAGGAACATACGACAGGGAAGACAGAACTGGAAGAGAAAGCGTGGCAGCGAGGTCCAATTAGTTACGATTCTGAACGGCGCCCTGGGAGTCATTGCTGTGAGTGGAATACATGATGAATACAAGAGTGTGTGTGTGCGTGTGCGTGTGTGTGCGTGTGCGTGCGTGTCTGTGTCTGTCTTTGCTCCTGGAGTCCTGGGTTAACCTTTATAAGCGATTATCCATTCACAGCATGAAGTCCTTGTCAAGGATGGATAGGTTTCTCTACTGGACTTGAATAAATCGTATTATTTAGATTTCCGAAAGACCCGTATATCCCTTGATTCTAAACGTATGAATTTGATATCCTGGTAGTGCTTCATCTATAATGTAGTGTGTACATCTATAGTGTAGTGTGTACATCTATAGTGTAGTGTGTACATCTATAGTGTGTACATCTATAGTGTGTACATCTATAGTGTAGTGTGTACATCTATAGTGTAGTGTGTACATCTATAGTGTGTACATCTATAGTGTGTACATCTATAGTGTAGTGTGTACATCTATAGTGTGTACATCTATAGTGTAGTGTGTACATCTATAGTGTAGTGTGTACATCTATAGTGTAGTGTGTACATCTATAGTGTAGTGTGTACATCTATAGTGTAGTGTGTACATCTATAGTGTGTACATCTATAGTGTGTACATCTATAGTGTAGTGTGTACATCTATAGTGTGTACATCTATAGTGTAGTGTGTACATCTATAGTTTAGTGTGTACATCTATAGTGTAGTGTGTACATCTATAGTGTGTACATCTATAGTGTAGTGTGTACATCTATAGTGTGTACATCTATAAACCTGTAGACAGCCACTTCACTGTGGAAGTTAGTTACCATAGCTGGACTCCTCCTCGTGGTCCTCCTCCTCCTGGTCCTCCTCTCGATCCCTCCTCTTGCGGTGGTGTTTGTGGCCTCGGCGGTGGTGTCTGCGTTTGTTCTCTCGGCCCAGCGGAACGTGGACCCCCACATAGACCGCCCTGTGACCTGACACACACCAGAACAGACATTCACAGATGACCTTGTATCTACTTCCTGTGAATAATCTTCTGACACACACCAGAACAGACATTCACAGATGACCTTGTATCTACTTCCTGTGAATAATCTTCTGACACACACCAGAACAGACATTCACAGATGACCTTGTATCTACTTCCTGTGAATAATCTACTTGAGGCAGGGAACTGGGTCATCATTTGTATATAATCTCCGTTGCTTTTTCCACAATCACTCATTCATGTATTTCTTCCTGTGGATTGTTGCATTTTTGCACTGATATGTAAATGTCCTCATTCCTGTGACAATATATTGCTTTTGTTTGTGTCAAACCTCTTTTGTTTGTGAGACGACGATGGAAAAGGCAAAACAATGCAGTAAACGAACAGATGAATAGACAAATAAAAAACTGATGAAACGGAGGACGGAGGCAGGAGACATGGATGGCGTGTTACAGAGGGATAACAAGACAAAAAAGAACAGAACAGTTGGAGGAAGAGTTTATGAAGGGAGAGAGAGAGAGAGAGGGAAACAAGAATTTGATGTATGAAAGGAACAGACATATGACGACATATGAAGCGAGAAACCATGAGAATAAAGGTTGCAATGACACGTGTGTATCAATAATGTTGTCAAGAGCCAATAAAATAATTTAAAATAGTACTCAAACATTTTCCTCATCTTCATCAGTTTCTCTCCATTTTATGTACATATATTTCCTCCCCTTTCCTTCCCTCCCAAACATTACTGGGAGATTTGAACATTGTGGCACGTCTCCCATCAAGCCATGGAAGCCAAGCCACCCCACCACGGCTAGTTCTTGTCCAATATGCATTTCCACAGTAACACTTCTGCCAAGAGAGCAGTCAATGTACAGTTTGGCTCTTTCCCTTTAACTCCTCCTATAAATCCTACATATACTGTATATTTGTTTTCCTCTGTGAAGTCCTCTTTTCTAATCGTGTCCTAACCTATGTTAGGTAGAGAATGTTTTGGGGCAATAAGACATTATATTGTAAAAACAAGTGACATCGCATCGACTGGGAAATCCTTCTCTACATTTTTGTTTAATATATATTTTAATTATAACCCAGCAGGTGTGTGCGCTGGATATTTCAACCAACAACACAAAGTCTCCAGCTGGAATGAAATAAGGATGTCCTGCCAAGGACAACTGAGATACAAAATCAGCAACACCTGTTATTTCTGTTCACAGCAGGGCTCTGGGCTTGTACATGGACAGGAAGCACACACAAAGAAATACAAAGTCACACAGAGAAACACAAAGTCACACAGAGAAACACAAAGTCACACAGAGAAACACAATGTCACACAGAGAAACACAAAGTCACACAAAGAAATACAAAGTCACACAGAGAAACACAAAGTCACACAAAGAAACACAATGTCACACAAAGAAATACAAAGTCACACAGAGAAACACAAAGTCACACAGAGAAACACAAAGTCACACAAAGAAACACAAAGTCACACAGAGAAACACAAAGTCACACAGAGAAACACAAAGTCACACAAAGAAACACAACGTCACACAGAGAAACACAAAGTCACACAGAGAAACACAAAGTCACACAGAGAAACACAAAGTCACACACAGAGAAACACAAAGTCAAACACAAAGTCACACAGAGAAACACAAAGTCACACACAAAGTCACACAGAGAAACAAACACAAAGAAACACAAAGTCACACAGAGAAACACAAAGTCACACAGAGAAACACAAAGTCACACAGAGAAACACAAAGTCACACAGAGAAACACAAAGTCACACAGAGAAACACAAAGTCACACAAAGAAACACAAAGTCACACAGAGAAACACAAAGTCACACAGAGAAACACAAAGTCACACAGAGAAACACAAAGTCACACAGAGAAACACAAAGTCACACAGAGAAACACAGTCACACAAAGAAACACAAAGTCACACAGAGAAACACAAAGTCACACAGAGAAACACAAAGTCACACAGAGAAACACAAAGTCACACAGAGAAACACAAAGTCACACAGAGAAACACAAAGTCACACAGAGAAACACAAAGTCACACAGAGAAACACAAAGTCACACAAAGAAACACAAAGTCACACAGAGAAACACAAAGTCACACAGAGAAACACAAAGTCACACAGAGAAACACAAAGTCACACAGAGAAACACAAAGTCACACAGAGAAACACAAAGTCACACAGAGAAACACAAAGTCACACAGAGAAACACAATGTCACACAGAGAAAACACAAAGTCACACAGAGAAACACAAAGTCACACAGAGAAACACAAAGTCACACAGGGAAACACGAAGTCACACAAATAAACACAAAGTCACACAGAGAAACACAGTCACACAAAGAAACACAACGTCACACAGAGAAACACAAAGTCACACAGAGAAACACAAAGTCACACGGAGAAACACAATGTCACACAGAGAAACACAAAGTCACACAGAAAAACACAAAGTCACACAAAGTCACACAGAGAAACACAAAGTCACACAGAGAAACACACAGTCACACAGAGAAACACAGTCACACAGAGAAACACTAAGTCACACAGTCTCACACAGACTGTATCTACACAGAGACCTCCACAAACACCCGCATAAGCTGACATATAATTTAGTCCAACCTGACTGCTACACTCCAACACATTCACCACTAATACAGGAAGTATTTGCAGGCATGAATTAAATCAAGGTAAATGCCTTCGTAGTTATTTAGGAAGAAGGCTAAACTTACTTTCCAACTCTTCCATCTCATAGTTAGTGTGGGTTGTGGAGCTGGTCTTCCCAAGGTCCAGAATGGCCTCCTCATCCAGACCCTGACAGAACGGTACAGAATGAGATGTTAGAACATCATTGGACCAAGTGAACCAAGCAGAACCAGAGGCGTATACAAATGTGATCTCATATCACATTTCCTTGGCTGGACCTTGAGGGGTGAGATTTTTAATATTATTTAATACAAAAGTGATCCCAAATCTACATTTGGTTTTGAAAACGTACCCAATCAGCACTGAACCTTCGTATGCTCATACTGCAGTATGCTGACCGCAGAAAGAATTAATTCATCTTCAGAAATACCAATTCCAGATTAGTGATTAAAATGTTTCTATCTTGTAGACACACAGTCATGCACTTCAGGCACAATGTAATATTCGATTTTGTCTGACTTCAGTAACACGTACTCTAAGGCACAAATGTGCGTTCTTAAAAACAACTTTTTATGCATGGCCAAATTTGCAGAACAGGAACCTAGAATAACATTGATTAAACATTAATCAGCAAGTCAGCAATTCTCAAAAAAAGACTTTGAACAGTGGAAGTTCCAGTTCCTCGATGCACTTTAAAGGGAATTAACCTACTCAATAAAACACTGTCTGGACACAGTGTAACAGTGTTTTAGCGCTTTATCATGCTGGTTGTTTAGCTTGATATTTGGCTAAACTAGCCAAATGTTGCTTCCAGTGGACACAGCTGGTTCTATGTCGATTCATATTTGGTTCGCTTCTATGTTGATTCATATTTGGTTCGCTTCTATGTTGATTCATATTTGGTTCGCTTCTATGTTGATTCATATTTGATTTGCTGTGTCTAAAAATTGCATCAATTTGCCTGCATGAACGTTCATATGATTTGGCAGGAGAACGTTAGATGTCCATCAAACTGGGGCAGAAGAGGAGCTGGAGCTGATGCCTGATCTGATGCCTGATCTGATGCCTGATCTGATGCCTGATCTGATGCCTGATCTGATGCCTGATCTGATGCCTGATCTGATGCCTGATCTGATGCCTGATCTGATGCCTGATCTGATGCCTGTATGAAATGGAGAGAATGCGCTGGAACAGGGAACAAGTCATATGTGGAACAATCTGAGACCAAGTAGAAGATGCTTCTATGGTCTGATGGAGCTTATTGGACTGTGAACACGGTTTAGCACTATGTTTAGCACCAACCTAACATCGTTCATCATTCTGAGAACACTATCCTTACTGGGAAGCATGACAGTGGCAGCCAAATGTTATAGAGGAACAACTCTGGGTCGTGCCCTGAAAAGCATGTGAAGCTCAAGGGCAAACGGATGCCGCAAAGTAGAGAGAAATCAACACGAGACCTAGTAGAAGATTCATTATTAATGACTCCACACACACACAGCTGGAAGTCCATGACCTGGACTGAACCTGTCAAAGCCCTGATTATGAAAAAACATATGAAAAGAGTAGAAATTGCAGTTTACAAAGGTCCCGAACAGCTTTAGGTTTAGAAAGATTCAAAAAATGTAAATGTGCACAAAATAATAACAGAAAGGTGAATAAATTTGAGAGGGTCGACCGAGGCAGAGTAATCAATTGAAATGATTTTAGTAATTACATTACAGAGCTTTAATAATTTATAAGTTATAAATGTAAAGGATATTATGAAAAACATGAATTTTTGTGTCTATGAGTACTGCAGACTTATGTGAAATTATCGTCATTAAGAAATAAGAAATTATCTTAAAAAAGTGAAGTTTCAGAAATGTAAATGTAAGACACAAGGGCGAGGATTATTGCAGTGCGTGAAAAAATGTATGTCAAACCCTGATTGTCCGGGTAATTACAATCGACACTGGTTACGTTAGCACGACTAAAATTAGTGCTGTTCACTACATTGTTCAGTAAAAAAATCAAAGCAGCACGTATTCACACAGTAGCCAAGACAGAGAACTTTTGAATAGCATCTGGTTGGAATGAGGAAAGATTGCATGGGTGTCAGAGCTTTAAAAGCAACAGCGTGCCCATTGGAGGAGGCTCCACCATAAGTGTCCAATCACAGAGCAATGCTGCCATGCAGTGGATCCGGCTGGAAAAAGGTGAGAACGTGGGAGGATAGGAACGTGATTGCATTGTAGCCGTCGCTCTGGCAACAGGGCGCATTGACTGGGACCCCTCTGTCCAGTGAACAATTCAGGGAAAAGAAAGAGGTTCCACAAAGCCTCCATTGAAATGACGCTTGCGTACACTTAGGCAATTACACAGTAACACCCACATGCTGGTGGCCATTTTTTTAGGGTGCCACAGGAAAATGGACTACACTTGTATTTATATTTCTATTCATATTGTCCTTATTATTCCCCATTCGTACTTCTTTTTATTGTACATAATACGTAATATCTTTTTGAATAATTTCTGCTTAGACGTCACGTGTCACAAGAACTTCAATGTTCAGATGTATGCTATGTAATTAGGTGCATTTGACAAATGAAATACTTTTGACTTAGACAAACTGCTTTTTCTATCAGAAAAAAACATCTGGAGAGCAATGCTCTGTGAAGAGAGGAGAACCTTCCAGAAGGACAACCATCTCTGCAGCACTCAGTAAAAAGCACATAATAGCCTGCCTCTGGTCTGATGAATGCCAAGTGTCATGTCTGGAGGAAACCAGGCACCGCTCATCACCTAGCCAATAGCATCCCTACAGTGAAGCATTTTGGTGGCAGCATCATGCTCTGGGGATGTTTTTCAGCATCACCATTTATTTTTTTATTTAACTTTCATTTATCTGGGGAGACACATTGAAAGGTCTTTTTTGCAAGCTTGCTTTTGGAACATCAAATCACAAATAAAATTACAATTGAGGACAAATACAAACAATAAACAGACACACTGACAAACCATCTTGGTCAATTAAAACAAACCTAATTGCCCCTCTAAAAATCTAACATAATGTGTTTTAATTGACCCATGGACACCAAGGCACCCAAATGAAAGTCTAACCGGATACAATTCCATATATGAAGTGCTTTAAAAGAGAAGGCTGAATTAGTCAAATCAGTAGTTACAGAAGGTCTGCAATACTATCCAACTCTGAGATTGAGTATTGAATCCAGACAATCTAGGTTTCTAACACTGATAAAAGGTAAACCAGAACCCTGTGGAGTAGAGCTTTGTATACAAAAACAGAGTAATGAACGGATCAACGCACTTTTAAGAAAGTGCAGCCAACTTTCTGGTAGAAGATGGAATGATTTGTAAAACTGTCAAGAGTCAAGCAACCTCAGAGTAGAAGCAGATGCACTTTGGTATACTGTATCACCATAGTCCAGCAGAATAGAAGCAGATGCACTTTGGTATACTGTATCACTATAGTCCAGCACAATAGAAGCAGATGCACTTTGGTATACTGTATCACTATAGTCCAGCACAATAGAAGCAGATGCACTTTGGTATACTGTATCACTATAGACCAGCACAATAGAAGCAGATGCACTTTGGTATACTGTATCACTATAGTCCAGCACAATAGAAGCAGATGCACTTTGGTATACTGTATCACTATAGTCCAGCACAATAGAAGCAGATGCACTTTGGTATACTGTATCACTATAGACCAGCACAATAGAAGCAGATGCACTTTGGTATACTGTATCACCATAGTCCAGCACAATAGAAGCAGATGCACTTTGGTATACTGTATCAACATAGACCAGCACAATAGAAGCAGATGCACTTTGGTATACTGTATCACTATAGACCCGCACAATAGAAGCAGATGCACTTTGGTATACTGTATCACTATAGTCCAGCACAGTAGAAGCAGATGCACTTTGGTATACTGTATCACTATAGACCAGCACAATAGAAGCAGATGCACTTTGGTATACTGTATCACTATAGTCCAGCACAATAGAAGCAGATGCACTTTGGTATACTGTATCACCATAGTCCAGCACAATAGAAGCAGATGCACTTTGGTATACTGTATCACTATAGTCCAGCACAATAGAAGCAGATGCACTTTGGTATACTGTATCACTATAGTCCAGCACAATAGAAGCAGATGCACTTTGGTATACTGTATCACTATAGACCAGCACAATAGAAGCAGATGCACTTTGGTATACTGTATCACTATAGTCCAGCACAGTAGAAGCAGATGCACTTTGGTATACTGTATCAACATAGACCAGCACAATAGAAGCAGATGCACTTTGGTATACTGTATCACCATAGTCCAGCACAATAGAAGCAGATGCACTTTGGTATACTGTATCACTATAGTCCAGCACAATAGAAGCAGATGCACTTTGGTATACTGTATCACTATAGACCAGCACAATAGAAGCAGATGCACTTTGGTATACTGTATCACTATAGTCCAGCACAATAGAAGCAGATGCACTTTGGTATATTGTATCACTATAGTCCAGCACAATAGAAGCAGATGCACTTTGGTATACTGTATCACTATAGTCCAGCAGAATAGAAGCAGATGCACTTTGGTATACTGTATCACTATAGTCCAGCACAATAGAAGCAGATGCACTTTGGTATACTGTATCACTATAGTCCAGCACAATAGAAGCAGATGCACTTTGGTATATTGTATCACTATAGTCCAGCACAATAGAAGCAGATGCACTTTGGTATACTGTATCACTATAGTCCAGCACAATAGAAGCAGATGCACTTTGGTATACTGTATCACTATAGACCAGCACAATAGAAGCAGATGCACTTTGGTATACTGTATCACTATAGACCAGCACAATAGAAGCAGATGCACTTTGGTATACTGTATCACTATAGTCCAGCAGAATAGAAGCAGATGCACTTTGGTATACTGTATCACCATAGTCCAGCACAATAGAAGCAGATGCACTTTGGTATACTGTATCACTATAGACCAGCACAATAGAAGCAGATGCACTTTGGTATACTGTATCACTATAGACCCGCACAATAGAAGCAGATGCACTTTGGTATACTGTATCACTATAGTCCAGCACAGTAGAAGCAGATGCACTTTGGTATACTGTATCACTATAGACCCGCACAATAGAAGCAGATGCACTTTGGTATACTGTATCACTATAGTCCAGCACAATAGAAGCAGATTGCACTTTGGTATACTGTATCACCATAGTCCAGCACAATAGAAGCAGATGCACTTTGGTATACTGTATCACTATAGTCCAGCACAATAGAAGCAGATGCACTTTGGTATACTGTATCACTATAGTCCAGCACAATAGAAGCAGATGCACTTTGGTATACTGTATCACTATAGACCAGCACAATAGAAGCAGATGCACTTTGGTATACTGTATCACTATAGTCCAGCACAGTAGAAGCAGATGCACTTTGGTATACTGTATCACTATAGTCCAGCACAATAGAAGCAGATGCACTTTGGTATACTGTATCACTATAGTCCAGCAGAATAGAAGCAGATGCACTTTGGTATACTGTATCACTATAGACCAGCACAATAGAAGCAGATGCACTTTGGTATACTGTATCACTATAGACCAGCACAATAGAAGCAGATGCACTTTGGTATACTGTATCACTATAGACCAGCACAATAGAAGCAGATGCACTTTGGTATACTGTATCACTATAGTCCAGCACAATAGAAGCAGATGCACTTTGGTATATTGTATCACTATAGTCCAGCACAATAGAAGCAGATGCACTTTGGTATACTGTATCACTATAGTCCAGCAGAATAGAAGCAGATGCACTTTGGTATACTGTATCACTATAGTCCAGCACAATAGAAGCAGATGCACTTTGGTATACTGTATCACTATAGTCCAGCACAATAGAAGCAGATGCACTTTGGTATATTGTATCACTATAGTCCAGCACAATAGAAGCAGATGCACTTTGGTATACTGTATCACTATAGTCCAGCACAATAGAAGCAGATGCACTTTGGTATACTGTATCACTATAGACCAGCACAATAGAAGCAGATGCACTTTGGTATACTGTATCACTATAGACCAGCACAATAGAAGCAGATGCACTTTGGTATACTGTATCACTATAGTCCAGCAGAATAGAAGCAGATGCACTTTGGTATACTGTATCACTATAGTCCAGCAGAATAGAAGCAGATGCACTTTGGTATACTGTATCACTATAGACCCGCACAATAGAAGCAGATGCACTTTGGTATACTGTATCACTATAGTCCAGCACAATAGAAGCAGATGCACTTTGGTATACTGTATCACTATAGACCAGCACAATAGAAGCAGATGCACTTTGGTATACTGTATCACTATAGTCCAGCACAGTAGAAGCAGATGCACTTTGGTATACTGTATCACTATAGTCCAGCACAGTAGAAGCAGATGCACTTTGGTATACTGTATCACTATAGTCCAGCACAGTAGAAGCAGATGCACTTTGGTATACTGTATCACTATAGACCAGCACAGTAGAAGCAGATGCACTTTGGTATACTGTATCACTATAGACCAGCACAATAGAAGCAGATGCACTTTGGTATACTGTATCACTATAGTCCAGCACAATAGAAGCAGATGCACTTTGGTATACTGTATCACCATAGTCCAGCACAGTAGAAGCAGATGCACTTTGGTATACTGTATCACTATAGTCCAGCACAGTAGAAGCAGATGCACTTTGGTATACTGTATCACTATAGTCCAGCACAGTAGAAGCAGATGCACTTTGGTATACTGTATCACTATAGTGCACAGTATCACATAGTAGAAGATGCACTTTGGTATACAGATGCACTTTGGTATACTGTATCACTATAGTCCAGCACAATAGAAGCAGATGCACTTTGGTATACTGTATCACTATAGTCCAGCACAATAGAAGCAGATGCACTTTGGTATACTGTATCACTATAGTCCAGCACAGTAGAAGCAGATGCACTTTGGTATACTGTATCACTATAGACCAGCACAATAGAAGCAGATGCACTTTGGTATACTGTATCACTATAGTCCAGCACAATAGAAGCAGATGCACTTTGGTATACTGTATCACTATAGTCCAGCACAATAGAAGCAGATGCACTTTGGTATACTGTATCACTATAGTCCAGCACAATAGAAGCAGATGCACTTTGGTATACTGTATCACTATAGTCCAGCACAATAGAAGCAGATGCACTTTGGTATACTGTATCACTATAGTCCAGCACAATAGAAGCAGATGCACTTTGGTATACTGTATCACTATAGTCCAGCACAGTAGAAGCAGATGCACTTTGGTATACTGTATCACTATAGTCCAGCACAATAGAAGCAGATGCACTTTGGTATACTGTATCACTATAGTCCAGCAGAATAGAAGCAGATGCACTTTGGTATACTGTATCACTATAGACCAGCACAATAGAAGCAGATGCACTTTGGTATACTGTATCACTATAGTCCAGCACAATAGAAGCAGATGCACTTTGGTATACTGTATCACTATAGACCAGCACAATAGAAGCAGATGCACTTTGGTATACTGTATCACTATAGTCCAGCACAATAGAAGCAGATGCACTTTGGTATATTGTATCACTATAGTCCAGCACAATAGAAGCAGATGCACTTTGGTATACTGTATCACTATAGTCCAGCAGAATAGAAGCAGATGCACTTTGGTATACTGTATCACTATAGTCCAGCACAATAGAAGCAGATGCACTTTGGTATACTGTATCACTATAGTCCAGCACAATAGAAGCAGATGCACTTTGGTATATTGTATCACTATAGTCCAGCACAATAGAAGCAGATGCACTTTGGTATACTGTATCACTATAGTCCAGCACAATAGAAGCAGATGCACTTTGGTATACTGTATCACTATAGACCAGCACAATAGAAGCAGATGCACTTTGGTATACTGTATCACTATAGACCAGCACAATAGAAGCAGATGCACTTTGGTATACTGTATCACTATAGTCCAGCAGAATAGAAGCAGATGCACTTTGGTATACTGTATCACTATAGTCCAGCAGAATAGAAGCAGATGCACTTTGGTATACTGTATCACTATAGACCCGCACAATAGAAGCAGATGCACTTTGGTATACTGTATCACTATAGTCCAGCACAATAGAAGCAGATGCACTTTGGTATACTGTATCACTATAGACCAGCACAATAGAAGCAGATGCACTTTGGTATACTGTATCACTATAGTCCAGCACAGTAGAAGCAGATGCACTTTGGTATACTGTATCACTATAGTCCAGCACAGTAGAAGCAGATGCACTTTGGTATACTGTATCACTATAGTCCAGCACAGTAGAAGCAGATGCACTTTGGTATACTGTATCACTATAGACCAGCACAGTAGAAGCAGATGCACTTTGGTATACTGTATCACTATAGACCAGCACAATAGAAGCAGATGCACTTTGGTATACTGTATCACTATAGTCCAGCACAATAGAAGCAGATGCACTTTGGTATACTGTATCACCATAGTCCAGCACAGTAGAAGCAGATGCACTTTGGTATACTGTATCACTATAGTCCAGCACAGTAGAAGCAGATGCACTTTGGTATACTGTATCACTATAGTCCAGCACAGTAGAAGCAGATGCACTTTGGTATACTGTATCACTATAGTCCAGCACAGTAGAAGCAGATGCACTTTGGTATACTGTATCAACATAGACCAGCACAGTAGAAGCAGATGCACTTTGGTATATTGTATCACTATAGTCCAGCACAATAGAAGCAGATGCACTTTGGTATACTGTATCACTATAGTCCAGCACAATAGAAGCAGATGCACTTTGGTATACTGTATCACTATAGTCCAGCACAATAGAAGCAGATGCACTTTGGTATACTGTATCACTATAGTCCAGCACAGTAGAAGCAGATGCACTTTGGTATACTGTATCACTATAGTCCAGCACAATAGAAGCAGATGCACTTTGGTATACTGTATCACTATAGTCCAGCACAATAGAAGCAGATGCACTTTGGTATACTGTATCACTATAGTCCAGCACAGTAGAAGCAGATGCACTTTGGTATACTGTATCACTATAGTCCAGCACAGTAGAAGCAGATGCACTTTGGTATACTGTATCACTATAGACCAGCACAATAGAAGCAGATGCACTTTGGTATACTGTATCACTATAGTCCAGCACAATAGAAGCAGATGCACTTTGGTATACTGTATCACCATAGTCCAGCACAATAGAAGCAGATGCACTTTGGTATACTGTATCACTATAGACCAGCACAATAGAAGCAGATGCACTTTGGTATACTGTATCACTATAGTCCAGCACAATAGAAGCAGATGCACTTTGGTATACTGTATCACCATAGTCCAGCACAATAGAAGCAGATGCACTTTGGTATACTGTATCACTATAGTCCAGCACAGTAGAAGCAGATGCACTTTGGTATACTGTATCACTATAGTCCAGCACAATAGAAGCAGATGCACTTTGGTATACTGTATCACCATAGTCCAGCACAATAGAAGCAGATGCACTTTGGTATACTGTATCACCATAGTCCAGCACAGTAGAAGCAGATGCACTTTGGTATACTGTATCACTATAGTCCAGCATCGGAAAGAAAGATGACTGAACAATTTGTCTCCTGTTCACCATGGAAAAGCAAGATTTGTTTCTGTAGAGGAAACTCACTTCACACTAAGCTTATGAACAAACTCATAGGCATGTTCCTTAAATTAAAGGTCCCTCTCAATCCAAATTCCAAGAAATTTGAATATATAAAGAGACCCGTTCAATTATAGAACCATAAACATGCAGCAACACTAAGATCTATTGATTCTTCATTTGGCCCCAAGAGATAATAACAGACATTTCAGTGCTCCAGAGGATATTCATATGTTCTTGTCTTGGAATTGTTCTTTAATCCCAAAGAACACTATTCCAGATATGCTTTGAATATTCCTCTAAGTGACAGCTATGTTTAACCTGAAACCATGGGTAATACATTGATTGCACACAGCTGGATAATGTGATATCTAAAGACAACTGCTTACATATGAACACTTACAGAACTATTTTCTGATAAATAGGAACAAATGGCAAATTATTTGTCTTGTTTAGACATTGTGTTTATCAGTGGCAAAAAAAACAGACTCAATTATTAAAACAGATTATATCTATTTTGATTAAGCCAACAAGGCGTAAAATTCCGCAAAGAACCCGCAGTTTAGGTTTGCAAAATGTGACTTGTTATTGTAATTATTTGTTAGTTATATGTAATTTATGTTAGAGATATAACCCAGTAAAAAAATCAATGAACATAAAGAAGTTTTGATTTAGTTATTTGTGTTTAATGACATGAACAAGTGACATGTGATCATAGATGAATGTTTCTCCACTCTGAACAGCCTGAGTGAACGCGTTAAGGCCGTTATAATAATAAGCATTCTATATTTAAACTCAAGACAGCAGTGGACACTGGTGTTTGTCACTGTGACCGTGTGTGAAATTCAATCGGAGCAGGAGACAGCGGAAGAGTGGTTTTAAAGCCTGCCAGGTCCCCTCTTCACGGCTGTCTTTACTGGGCGCTGTTCCCAGAAACATGGCAGTGGGCGGAGAGTGAGTGACGTAAGGGAACAGCTACATAGCTCCAGAGGTACACGTCACCTGACACACGTCATCTGACACACGTCACCTGACTCGTATCTCTGACATCACAGTCACCCAGGACCTAAAGAAACCAAGACTCCATACCGGGACTTGATCTACTCCAACGAGCTTGTTGCGATAGGACATGATTTGATTTGTGAGCTATACGTCCAGTATCTAACACCTAGTCAATACCAGCTCAAGGGCAAACCCTTGGCAGATGACGGACCCCAGTCAAAGCCTCTCATATTACCACAACTGGGGATGGTGTGCAGAGGGCAAAGGGGACGATTCAGGATTTGGCCCAGAACCCGAAGCAAACCTCGGCCAAAGGATAGGTCAGCCACACGGCAATGGGACCGTGTTGATCTCTCCAACACGCACTTAACTCTTCCTGTATGTGTAACCGGATAAGCAGATGTGTCAATGTGTCTCCACACCAAATACTCACTTATCTGTTCTACATTAATGATATCTGTTACTCTCTGTTTACCGACACCAGAGTCTGTTCAGTGAATAAACAACCTGTCTCTTCTGAAATCAAAAGAACACACGGTTTTCTTTTGACTTATCAGCACACACTTCTCTATAATACTCCTCTCACTCCTTTCTCCTGGTCCAGCTCCGCAAGACAGCTGTTTATCTCCTTTACTCCTGAGCCGAATCATCTGGGCTAGTGAGTGAAAGATGCTTAACTGCTCTTTTTCCTCACCTATCTTCAGAGATGTATCCTGAGACACATGTATCTCTGTCTCTTTACTATTCTGCATCCGCGACCACTGCTCTGCGGTACAGAATGACAGAACTGGACGAGGACCAGACATGCGTTCACACACGGCCAAATCAAACCGAGACACACGTGCATGTGGTGACTTCATAACAGACCTACCGTTCGCACATGCTCCCCTTCGTGGTTCTCGTCCATCTGGGCTAAAACATCAGCAGCGACAGACGCAGCTGGGACACAAGCCGGCTCCGTCTCTCTGTTATCTCCCAGTGGGGGGTGTGCGCGTGTGTCTGCGAGTATTTCTTTAGATCTTTCAAAGCTCTGACTAAAAACAAGGGAAAAATCCTGAGCTGCTGTAGCCAGCTCCGCCAGAGATGATACGCAGTAAGAGAACAAGACTCCTTCCTGCCTAAAAACAAACCTGCTCTCTTCTCGCAGCCCGCTTCTCTCCCAGCAGCCAATCCCATGCCACCATGAATATTTTATTTTACCAGCCAAGAGCCAACGCAGGCATGCAGACGCACAAATACACAGCGAGAACAGAAACGACACACAGACACAGAGGACACACGCAGAAAGCCCACCCACCCCCCTCTTCCTCTCTCACCCACACACACACCCACTGTGGCATTCAGGGCACACACCAGACCACCGCCCCAACACAGACACACACACACACGCTCAGACATATATTATACAGAGGGCAAAGAGAATTGAAAAGGACAGACAGAGATGTATTCATTTAGTTCCTATACCTCGAGTTATTCCACTACAGTCATGATCATCATCACAGTCTCAAGGTCAAGTGTACACATAGTTCTGCACCACCTGGTTCCACATTTATATTTCAGTCATTTAACTGGCTTGGTCAAGGTCAGCACATCAGATAATTTCCCCCTGATGATCATTCAATCTAGATTCAACCTGGCAACGTATTGATTACTGATCAGGAACTCTAATGTTTAGACCATGTGACGCAACCTTCTGATCCTGTGGAGTCTAACTCAGCATCTCTCTATCCACAATAAACACTTTCCTACGGTCAAAATATATTGGAAAACGTTTGGCAGTCAAAGCAACTGAATCTTTAGCCCTTTATGATTGGTCAATCAAGTCCTTTAGATGCAATATGACATCACATTTCCTATGGAGGTCCTAGTGGCTCAACACAGTGATTGTTCTGACAGTTGCTTTAAATACAAACCCGTAATTTGGAAACTGAGGAAAAGGGTGACACCTAGTGGCCGACTCTGAGAACTCACATGAAATCACAAACAGACTGGAATGGAATATACCAATATTGTCAGTTGTACAACTGAATGCCTTCAACTGAAATGTGTCCTCTGCATTTTACCCAATCCTGAGGTACAAGGTAATCAGTTACCTGAGGTACAGGGGGGCGGCCCTAATCAGTTACCTGAGGTACAGGGGGCGGCCCTAATCAGTTACCTGAGGTACAGGGGGCGGCCCTAATCAGTTACCTGAGGTACAGGGGGCGGCCCTAATCAGTTACCTGAGGTACAGGGGGCGGCCCTAATCAGTTACCTGAGGTACAGGGGGCGGCCCTAATCAGTTACCTGAGGTACAGGGGGCGGCCCTAATCAGTTACCTGAGGTACAGGGGGCGGCCCTAATCAGTTACCTGAGGTACAGGGGGCGGCCCTAATCAGTTACCTGAGGTACAGAGGGCAGCCCTAATCAGTTACCAGATTCGACTTCCACATCAACAGCGCCCGGGAAGCTGTCTTGCTCAAGGAACGACTAAGGTTTTTTTGATGGTGGGGGGGATTAGAACCAGGGACCTTCCAGACCCAAGCCCTATTCCCTAACCATTAGGCCACGTTGCCACGGGGTGGGGGGCAGGGGCTGGGGGGCGTTGGCCAGACTGAATACAATTGCCATACTTGTTTGTACTTGTCCCATGCGGGAATCTAACCTACAGCCCAGAGATAGTCTGCAGCATCGTCACCATACCAATTAAGCTGCATAGTACAAAGCATATTTTCAATGGACTTATTCTCATATTTCCACCATTGTCCTCAACTAGCATTGACAGCCACAAATTCTGCTGAGGCAGTTAGCTCAATGCATTAGAAACCCGATGAAGTTCTCATTACCGTAATTTAATTGAGCAGTAATAAATTACATGCTAAGTGAGCGAATTACTAACATTTATTATATTCACATTCTTGGTTGTGAGCCATTCAAGTGAAGCAGCCTTTACAAGCTAACCATCTCAGCCAACTATAAGGTGCCTTTCTTTAACCCAACTCCAGACCAGCCCTAGCTATATGAACATAAATCAGAAGCATCTTTACTCCTGGTAAAGGTTTGTCCAGTATAAAATGTATAGAGTACAGATGGAGGCCTCGCCAGGTGCCAGAGTCTTGCGAATTAGGAAGAGGTCAGCTTTATAGTGACAACCCTCCAACATGCTTTGCAGGGAGCCGAAACCTGTTGATCTAAGAACCTATTTGAGATATTAGTGGGGGAAGACAGCTGGATACAAAGCATGTTGGTACCATTCTCATAGCGCCTGATGTACAATACCATGGCAACCATGGTAGAGCGAAGGTGGAACGCAGATGCTGACTCAACACATTCTGAACAGACAAGGGTAGTTGGGGTACAGGCAAGAGTTAGAACCCAAATGGGTCACCTTGTATGCAGTATATCAGGGGAATACGTGTTCACAGATCACTGAAACAGTTCTATTCAGAAACGACCTCAGATGTGTTACCTATTTGAGCTCTTAAGTTAACGACGATAATGCTTTTATAAGGGGAATCAAATAGATCATGTGAACAGGATGTTTTTAATACACACACACAATTAGAATGAATACGAAAAATACGAATTCAGAAAGCAGAAAGCCACTACTGAAAAATAGAAATCTCATAAAGTTACTTGTGTAACAAAACTTATCAAGTTATTATGAAATTATGACAATAGTCTGTTCTGATCAGGAAAATATTTCTTTCCATAGTCGCCCACTTTATGAAAAGACTATAGGAGCATATTCTGTTTAGGTGAAATGAGATCTATGTACACTCATAACCTATCAACTGTAAAGGAAAGTAACATACAATAGAATGCACTTTTATCTGCGTATTAATGAAAGGTCACATGGTGTCAGGTTGTCTAGCAGCCTGAGTATCTGACAATTATCTGAAAGGTTGCTAGATCACATGACCAAACACACACAGTGGAATTTCTGTTGTTCTGTCCCTCAGTAAGAAAGTTCACACTAACTGGTTCCAAGACGGGAGCTGTAAATGCAAATTAGTTCTCAGTCGACTTGGAAAAATTTGAGTAAAATTAGGGTTTCACTCTAGGAAGAGAACCAGTAACAGGAACCTTAATAGTGGACTTGCTGAGCACAGATTAGGTCTGTCTTCAGCTTTAACAGTACTGTCCATTTAGAAGGGCAGTCAGATCAAGGCAAGAATAACATGGAGACAATGTATCCACTATCAATGGATGTAATATAATAGTGAAGCAACTGCTTTTGTTATTTTATTCCAATAATGAATTCAGTGTTTTCCTTTCATTTGTCAACTGTCGGTTTATAATTTATTTTTCTAAAACACATCAGTGTTTCTGCCGTCCGGATACAAGTTACAACCCTATAACTCAATAACCCTATAACCCTATATCCCAATAACCCTATAACCCTATAACCCTATAACCCAATAACCCTATAACCATATAACCCTCTAACCCCATAACCCAATAAACCTACAACCCTAACCCTATAACCCTATAACCCTATAACCCAATAACCCTATAACCATATAACCCAATAACCATATAACCCAATAACCCTATAACCCTATAACCCTATATCCCAATAACCCTATAACCCTATAACCCCATAACCCCAAAACCCCATAACCCTATAACCCAATAACCATATAACCCTATAACCCAATAACCCTATAACCATATAACCCTATAACCCAATAACCATATAACCCTATAACCCCATAACCAAATAACCCTATAACCCTATAACCCCATAACCCCATAACCCAATAACCCTACAACCCTAACCCTATAACCATATATCCCAATAACCCTATAACCCTATAACCCAATAACCATATAACCCAATAACCCTATAACCCTATAACCCAATAACCATATAACCCTATAACCCAATAACCCTATAACCATATAACCATATAACCCTATAACCCTATAACCCAATAACCATATAACCCTATAACCCCATAACCAAATAACCCTATAACCCTATAACCCCATAACCCTATAACCCAATAACCCAATAACCCAATAACCCTATAACCCTATAACCCTATAACCCAATAACCATATAACCCTATAACCCAATAACCCTATAACCATATAACCATATAACCATATAACCCAATAACCATATAACCCTATAACCCAATAACCCTATAACCATATAACCATATAACCATATAACCATATAACCGTATAACCCTATAACCCAATAACCCAATAACCCTATAACCCAATAACCCTATAACCATATAACCCAATAACCCTATAACCCAATAACCCTATAACCCTATAACCCTATAACCCAATAACCCTATAACCCAATAACCCTATAACCCAATAACCCTATAACCATATAACCATATAACCCAATAACCCAATAACCCAATAACCCAATAACCCTATAACCCTATAACCCTATAACCATATAACCTTCTAAACATATAACCATATAACCCAATAACCATATAGCCCTATAACCCTATAACCCTATAACCCTATAACCCTATAACCATATAACCCTATAACCCTATAACCCTATAACCATATAACCCTATAACCCTATAACCATATAACCCTATATCCCAATAACCCTATAACCATATAACCCTCTAACCCCATAACCCAATAAACCTACAACCCTAACCCTATAACCCTATAACCCTATAACCCAATAACCCTATAACCATATAACCCAATAACCATATAACCCAATAACCCTATAACCCTATAACCCTATATCCCAATAACCCTATAACCCTATAACCCCATAACCCCAAAACCCCATAACCCTATAACCCAATAACCATATAACCCTATAACCCAATAACCCTATAACCATATAACCCTATAACCCAATAACCATATAACCCTATAACCCCATAACCAAATAACCCTATAACCCTATAACCCCATAACCCCATAACCCAATAACCCTACAACCCTAACCCTATAACCATATAACCCAATAACCCTATAACCCTATAACCATATAACCCTATAACCCTATAACCCTATAACCCTATAACCCTATAACCCTATAACCATATAACCCTATATCCCAATAACCCTATAACCCTATAACCATATAACCCTATAACCCTATAACCCTATAACCATATAACCCTATAACCCTATAACCATATAACCCTATAACCCTATAACCCTATAACCATATAACCCTATAACCCTATAACCCTATAACCATATAACCATATAACCCTATAACCCTATAACCCAATAACCTTATAACCATATAACCCTATAACCATATAACCCTATAACCATATAACCATATAACCCTATAACCCTATAACCCTATAACCCTATAACCATATAACCATATAACCATATAACCCTATATCCCTATAACCATATAACCCTATAACCCTATAACCATATAACCCTATAACCCTATAACCATATAACCATATAACCCTATAACCATATAAACCTATAACCCTATAACCCTATAACCATATAACCATATAACCCTATAACCCTATAACCATATAACCCTATAACCCTATAACCCTATATCCCTATAACCATATAACCCTATAACCCAATAACCCTATAACCATATAACCATATAACCCTATAACCCTATAACCCTATAACCCTATAACCATATAACCCAATAACCCTATAACCATATAACCCTATAACCATATAACCCTATAACCATATAACCATATAACCCTATAACCCTATAACCCTATAACCCTATAACCATATAACCCTATAACCCTATAACCCTATAACCATATAACCATATAACCCTATAACCCTATAACCATATAACCATATAACCCTATAACCATATAACCATATAACCTTATAACCCTATAACCCAATAACCATATAACCCTATAACCCTATAACCCAATAACCCTATAACCCAATAACCCTATAACCATATAACCATATAACCATATAACCCTATAACCCTATAACCCTATAACCCTATAACCCAATAACCCTATAACCATATAACCATATAACCCTATAACCATATAACCCTATAACCCAATAACCCTATAACCATATAACCATATAACCCTATAACCCTATAACCCAATAACCATATAACCATATAACCCTATAACCCTATAACCATATAACCCTATAACCCTATAACCCTATAACCATATAACCATATAACCCTATAACCCTATAACCATATAACCCTATAACCCTATAACCCAATAACCATATAACCCTATAAACCTATAACCCTATAACCCAATAACCCTATAACCCAATAACCCTATAACCATATAACCATATAACCCTATAACCCTATAACCCTATAACCCTATAACCCAATAACCCTATAACCATATAACCATATAACCATATAACCATATAACCCTATAACCCTATAACCCAATAACCATATAACCATATAACCCTATAACCCTATAACCATATAACCCTATAACCCTATAACCCTATAACCATATAACCCTATAACCATATAACCCTATAACCCTATAACCATATAACCATATAACCCTATAACCCTATAACCATATAACCATATAACCCTATAACCCTATAACCATATAACCATATAACCCTATAACCCAATAAGCATATAACCATATAACCCTATAACCCTATAACCCAATAACCCTATAACCCAATAACCCTATAACCATATAACCCTATAACCCTATAACCCTATAACCATATAACCCTATAACCCTATAACCATATAACCCAATAACCCTATAACCATATAACCATATAACCCTATAACCATATAACCCTATAACCATATAACCCAATAACCATATAACCATATAACCCTATAACCCAATAACCCTATAACCCTATAACCATATAACCCTATAACCCTATAACCCTATAACCCTATAACCATATAACCATATAACCATATAACCCTATAACCCTATAACCATATAACCCTATAACCCTATAACCCTATAACCCAATAACCATATAACCATAACTGAATTATGTCAGAAGTGTATGTGCACATAATCATTCATTAGCAAACACATAGAAAGTAGAAAAATACATTTTTGACTCCCTAAGTTCCAATTTGACTTACTTTTATTAGTTTACTAGACATTTCAAGTCACCTTTATTAGTTCAATAGACATTTAAAGTCACTTTTATTAGTTTACTAGACATTTAAAGTGACTTTTATTAGTTTACTAGACATTTAAAGTGACTTTTATTAGTTTACTAGACATTTAAAGTTACTTTTATTAGTTTACTAGACATTTAAAGTGACTTTTATTAGTTTACTAGACATTTAAAGTTACTTTTATTAGTTTACTAGACATTTAAAGTTACTTTTATTAGTTTACTAGACATTTAAAGTTAATTTTCTTAGTTTACTAGATATTTAAAGTCACCTATATTAGTTTACTAGACATTTAAAGTCACTTTTATTAGTTTACTAGACATTTAAAGTCATGCCAGGAGATTCTGGTAGAAATTAACCTGACATATTAAAACCTTCCAAAATCTGTACCAGAGCAGTTATAGAAATATAAGGGAATATTCTCATTATCTACGTGTTAAACCCATCATAATCCAGTTCAGATGTCGGAACCAAATTGAGTTCATCTTTTTACTCTCCTTTCACCTCCCGGCTCCCGGATCACAGCTTTGACTCTTTCTCTGTCTCCATTTGGTCTAAACACACATTTTATTCCCTGTGATGTCTAAAATATTATTAATAATTAATCTACTTCCTGGCTTCAGTAGAGGTCTGCTCTGGTCACCGGGTTCCTTCATTTCACCAGTCGCATTAACCAGTGAGACCAGTAACATAATGTCTGTAGAATGGACACGCCCTGTGTGATTGACAGGTTATTCGACCCAATAGAGAATATCAGCCTAATCAGCCAATTAGCGCTGGTTAAACTACTCTACCATACAATTCAGTAAAATTCTGATATTTAATTATCTAACCCAATTGTAGCCAATGAGTGATGTAAATGTTTACATACCAGTTAATATGTGTTTTTAATGAACGCGTGTGTGTGTGTGTGTGTGTGTGTGTGTGTGTGTGTGTGTGTGTGTGTGTGTGTGTGTGTGTGTGTGTGTGTGTGTGTGTGTGTGTGTGTGTGTGTGTGTGTGTGTGTGTGTGTGTGTGTGTGTGTGTGGAGATACTGGAGATACATTAATATTAGTTTTCCATCTTTCATGATAACCCCAAATCAGATTGTTCTATATTTATTGAGTTAATCTACAGATAACCTGGGCTTAATCACAGCTGAGCCCTGTATTACCGAAATATAAAAACATACAGAATGAAAGGAAAAAGTATTATTTTAAGGTAGCCTATTTAAATTGCCATCTGGGCATGTCCAGCTTAAGGTCATTTTGAATGGTATGTGTGGAGTGTAGTTTTACTCAGTTCAATTCATATTCAAACCCATCAATTACAATACCATGGGTACAATCACTGGTAATTACGGTTACTTAAAAAAGTAACTATCCTTGTCAGGCCCAATAAAGATTGATTAATCAACTGTCATTGACCGATCAACTGAACAACACAGCTCGACATTCCATTAAGACATTACTATTTAGTTTATTGACTAAAATCTATTTGTTAAACAGTAAATGTTTGTAAAATACAGTATATTTAGTGTAGCTTAACCTTTTCAGGGTGAAATTATTGATTCCCAAACACCATTATTTCTCATATCCATTTTAGATTATATTATATAGTGACAAAGGGCATGTTCTTCTTATAACCAGCAGGTGGCAGTCTTGTTTTACAAACTGTTTTAGTGAACAGAAAGTCGATAAAGTGTAGAATCAGTCATACTAGAAATAGATTAGACCGTTCTGTTCTACGATAAAACTATAATATCCTATAAGATGGTTGCTGTCCTATACAAAACCAGGGAATTTTTGCATCTGCTGGAGTTAGTTAGAAAAAGACGCTATGGATAAAAAATAAGGAAAACTGTTTGCATTTTAGTATTAGCTACAATCAATTTTTAAAATTTGCTGAATTTTCTCTAGGGAAATATATTTCTTTTTTTATTGATTTCAAATAATGATGTAACTTTTTGGTAAAATGAAAACCCAAAAATATCATCCATCCATCCAGTGAAATGCAAACATCTCCAAATCTGATGTTTGCCAAGATAAATGGTGCTTTTATATCAGGCATCAAATCTGGCTTCATCATCCAAACGCCAGCACCATGTTTTAAATGCCATGCCCATAGTCAATGTGAACATCACAACTCGGTTAAATCAGCTGAACCCGGCCTTTCAACAGAGTTCGTGGGAGTCTACCTTTAAATAGACATCTCTCCAAAAGACATGATCACACGGCAGAGCAGAAATAGAATGGTGAGGTGGAAGATCCAAATCGCACCTCTTAATTGTGCCCTGAGTCTTAAACGAGCTGAGAGCCCATTATCGCACAGAGACACACACCAGGTCCCTTCCATAAAACACTGAAAAATACTTATGACAGATGGGAGAAACAAATCTACAATATCATGTATGGGAAATCTACTCAGGCCGTCCTGCCTGCACCAGGAGATACTGATTTCACCGTTTGAACTGAATGGGGTGTATCTTTGAAGCTGTCAGTTTCTCATGATTGAACAATCTACTGTTGTGATAGCAAGAAAAGAGGACAAGCTAATCAGATTGTGCAGATTCTCTGGATGTTGTTTTTCTCTGGCCGTTGACACTCTTCAGGGCACTTTGATCGAAGGGGACAGGGAACATGTCCTTTCCAAATCTCTCCGAGGAGCTCCTCTAAAGAGCCAATGTATTGATTTTGACCACAGATCTGTTCCACTCGGCCGCCTACTGAACCACTTGGCTCTAACTCCCCTCCCGAACCAAACCATGTCAGCTGTCCTGTGGGACCTTAACTGACCACAGACCCATGGGCAGCTCCCATGAGACCACTCACCTGAGGTGGGAGTGGAGGGCACAGACAGCCCCTTCCAGTCTGGTTCTTCCAAACTGAAACACTGTCCGATAGGGCATGTGGTTTGGGGATTTGAGGGGGGGTACTGTAACCCACTATCCAAAGGTGCGGGGGGTTTGAAATCACAAATCAATGCATTGCTAAGTGCAGCCGAGTCGAGGGACCCTTTCTCTCTCCATCCAGCATTATTCATGGGCCAGTTGGCTTCGACTGGATGTGCTGAGACTCGCATGGTCCAGAGAAGACAGGGTAGGTTACTAAGCAGGACATTCACAGGCTGGCACATCACCCTGCCATCCTGGTCAAGACAATCGCAGGCTGCCAGGTCGGTCGCTTTTCTGCTATCGGTGAATGTTAAAAAGATGACCAACACTGTGTCAGTAAAAAGGTTTATAAAATAGCCATTAAAATGGTTATAATTCTAAATATGATAAAACCGATGAAACCAATATGTAATCAATATGTAGTCTTATGTTATTCTTTCGGTGGACATACAATCCACATCTGTTTATTTTAATGTACCCATTGATATGCACTAATATTACACTTATATTCATAGAACTACTATGTCACAAGTATTTTTATTGTTTAGAAGGGCCCTATGTTATTAATGAAACAGTTTGACTTGATCAAGCCTTAAAAATCATATATTACTTTATTGGTATTTTGGCGATTTTACATCCAACGTTGACCAGTACAGAGCCAAAATAACCAAAAAATGTATTGTGTGAGTAATTGTCCCGTGGTAACCCTTTGGGTTCTAATATACACTAAATACTGCCCTCTATCTTTCACCACCAGTTAATAAAGTCAATAAAATGCAAATTTACAAATTACAAATTTATAAAAAAAAGTCAAATTCCATTCTCTACAAAATGTTTTTTTTTTCAAACTCACTGACCCAAAACTTACAGGAACTGTATTTCTCTGTGTGGCCGCAGCTTCTAGTGCACATATACTGCTGTAGCATGAGATAAAATCAGCATAAAAAAACCCATCTTACTAAAAAAACAAAAAGCTTCACGGTTCCACTAGGCCAGATG
Organism: Dallia pectoralis; assembly: GCA_029465975.1. Lineage (NCBI taxonomy): Eukaryota > Metazoa > Chordata > Actinopteri > Esociformes > Umbridae > Dallia > Dallia pectoralis. The sequence goes on from CM055743.1 coordinate 19,196,264, forward strand.
TTGTCAGTTACATGCTTCTTATCTCTTCTTAAAGATCGATCTGCCTTGACAACTGACTTTTCATTAAAACATTTTACATGATAGGCTGACATAAAACCCCACACATTGAACGAGGAAGTGTCACAAAGAAGAAACATCTCCACCAACGATCACCAGCATCTCCATATACCTAGCGTCCTTTGGTGACTTTCTCCAAAGAGGACAGAAGAATCCTGACCCAGAAACCTGTCGTTGCCTGTGGTCCCGTTTAACCAGTGAGAGCAGTGATATGGTGTGACTTATTAGGTGAGGAAACGGCCTTAGGTTCTGGTCTGGAGATGTCAAGCATTCTTGGCTCTCTGATTTGCTGTCTGATAGCCTTTCTTGGCTCTCTGATTGGTTGTCTGGCATCCTTTCTTTGCTCTCTGATTGGCTGTCTGATAGCCTTTCTTGGCTCTCTGATTGGCTGTCTGGCAGCCTTTCTTGGCTCTCTGATTGGCTGTCTGATAGCCTTTCTTGGGAGACCATAGATGTACGGAGAAACAAACATGCTTCAGGGGTTATCAATGCAGGGCAAATGATCCTGTAGCCTACAGTATGGAAAAAGGCTGGGAAATAATGTCACATGTGAAAACAGATACTTGGGACCATGTAAGGCGTGCTGGAAGGACATATTCTACGTCCCTATACTCCCACGTCTATACCAAGAGTATGTAAAGGATACATGATCAAATGACAGCTTGTTGTCTAAGTCATTAATTGCACAATTTGTTAAATGATAGTGAATCCAAATCATTTAGCCACGAGAAGATGCAAAATAAGCAAATGGCCCGTTGGCAGTTTGTCAATTCTCCAGAACGTTCTCCAGTTTCATCCTTACTGCAGTTGGCTTCTTAGGCCAACAATGTCTTAGTTTTCAGAGCATGCTGTTAAGGTGTCTATTGATTACTGTACCTCCTGCATGAATGCTTGTGAACGCGACCCGGCGTCTATCGACTTGTTGTCGCCGATCTGACCTTGTTGTGGCTCCCCAGGCTCGGGAAAATATCTGTTAAGTCAACAAACGGAGAAGTGCAATTAGAGAACGGCGTTCACCGAACAGGGCCTCGACACAAGGCGGGGCGCGTTCATAACGTTCACACCGCACGCCGAAAGTGTCGCGTTTAGGTTCTTCTTTTACTCTTACTTTTCTCACAGCTTTGAGCAGAATGGATGTTAAGTTAATGCAAGTCAGCATTTGTGTCAAAAAATTTTTTGTGTGAATTGTGCTGCATATATATATATGTGTGTGTGTGTGTGTGTGTGTATGTGTGTGTGTGTGTGTGTGTGTGTGTGTGTGTGTGTGTGTGTGTGTGTGTGTGTGTGTGTGTGTGTGTGTGTGTGTGTGTGTGTGTGTGTGTGTGTGTGTGTGTGTGTGTGTGTGTGTGCGTCAAAACCACAAGCACCTCTTGTGCAAATAGTCCTGAAGGCAACTCCTCTTGAGACTGTCAGTTGCTGGCCCTGTGCTTAACATCCTTTAGATATATGACTTATATACAGTAGATTAGACTGTGGATTTTCTTTACAACTGTGTACGTCTCCCTCTACGGCCAGTTGAACCACTTAACCTCATGAGTGTACAGACTGTCAATGGCAAACAGAGCACTTCCTCATCCGATGATCAAGATGCTTAAGAACACAATGGTTCGCTGACGTGAACACAGAGCCAACCAGGTAAAATTATAGTTCCTAGTTCCTAACCTCAACCCCCCCCCACCTCAATCTATTTCTTGCATGCTTTCTTCCTGAGAGGCCAGAGCAATCAAAACTAGGTGTTAATTGGAGTTAGTCAGACTCTTCACATTTTCTCAAGTAGTCTGACAACAGAATTAATTAGAATATGGAGTATTTAAATCAATTCAAATGGGAATAGTGGGGGAATTTACATTTCTTACTAATTAGAAAATGAAAGCTGAGCTCGTTCAATGTGAATGTTATGGCTTGCTTAACTATATTAACCCGATATTAACTATAGGGCCAAAGTGTGAAAAGGCAGACATGATATTATGATTCAGTCCGTCTACACCAGTTAATTGGTAAATGTTTTATTTATATGTCCATGGATGGTTGGAGTGTTAATGAAAAAAATATTTCTGCTTCTGTTTTGAGTGAATAACTCCACTCTGAACAATAAACCTAACCTCTACTAAAATCTTTACATGTGACTATATAGAAATAATGATTTGACATTAAATGTTTAATATGAAGTGACTGTGAAATACAATATAGGCATCACACAACATTTTCTGTCCAATGTTGTCTGCCGCAGGTTCAATAAAAATGATTGAAACAAAAAATGGAAGCAATATGTAATAATTTCAGCATTTCAGAGTTTCCTATTGTCCATGGGCTTGTGATGTTTTCACACTTCTTGGATTTAATTTCGATGCGTTTACTGTTCATGTTTGTCCAGCATGAACGGAATGGTGATCAATTGATTCTGGAGTCATTTTTTTGCAAACAGGAAGGATTAATGTTGTAAACACGTTCGATACGTGATCATGAATGGTGAATAAGGATAATTATGAATTAATAATAAATACCGATTAATTTATTCATACCACCAAATAAAGGGCGGGGCTTAGCGTCCTCTCCCATATGGGTGTGGCCTTCACCCACAGGTTTACGCGTGCTCCCTGATTATTCCTTAACTGGCACCAAACATCTAAAACATGAATATGCATCAGCTGCGCAATCACTTTAAGACGTTTCTCACGGGCACCATTATATGGAATTTTTATAAGGTATTACCTTCTGAGTGGCAGAATTATAATTATATTTAATTTTGATAAGGTATTACCTTCTTCTGCTTGGCAGACACACAGGATCCAGTCCATGTTCTGTTTCTAAGCAAAAACAAATATTAAATCATTTAATTCTGCTTGCATATTATTTTACCCATAATATAATGTTCCTTTGGGCCGCTCTGATTAACTGTTTGGTTCACTTAAGGTAGTACCTACCAGTAAAATAAAGGTTCCATCTATTTACACGGGGGACATCCGTGGTGGTGACACCTCGTAGTGTGAAAACTAAAGTATTAATAAACTCTATAGCTCTGGTAATTATATATATTATAATACGGGTGTAGCATTAATTCAACAGAATTAAACTGCTTTTAGATTGAAGCTAAAACAATTAGCCGCATTAAAAACACGAGTTTTACTCAACTGAAAAATTTAAAATTAAATAAATGCAATTTAATGTACATAAAGAACCATTACTAATAATTCAGTTAAAACATGCAAATATGGGAGTGTAAAAATACGGTCAGACCAACGCAGTTGCCACCGTGTTCACAAATTATCTGAAAAAATAATGCCCTTTAAATTCGGTTAATAGAAATTAACCAAAATGGTTTGAGTGATAACGAAAAATATTTGGTATCCACGTCTGGGAGACTTCTTTACCTACAGTCACAGCAACAATTATAATAGCCTGCCAGCCTGATGGCATCTCTGGTTGGGTTAAACATATCTCCTAAAATGAGAAAGTGTCAATAAAACTTAAAAGCATGCACTAAAACCAGCCTGTGTAAAGTACGCACTGTTAAGCATATTAACGACCAACAAAACATCAATCTAGGAAGATTGTTTATGAAAAGTTTGATTTTATTTCATAACACCTCCATTAAGACAATTTATACAAGATACATCACATTCTAAAGTGCACAAATACTGTACAACAAAATGACCTTAAATAAAATCACATGGGAACATTTTTAAATAAAAATGAACTGGGGACATGCTTCAAAAAACGATTAGTCACAACGCATGTGTGGTCAGGTATCAGTGGGATAAAACTGACCCTGGATACATCGTCTGTACAGCTGGCTGTGAAGCATTCAGCGTTGGCACCTTCAAAGTAAAAGTTAAAACGGCTGTTTAAAAGGTAAAGGGGAGGACGCAAAAAATAAAAAATGTTTAATAAATACAGTTTCTTTAGGGGCTTGTGTAGAAGGCATAGTAACCCATGCCTTTGGGGTTGTCCTTGTTGAACTCTTCAGTTGTGTTCAAGTCCTCGCACTTAATGGTGGGTGAGTTCTCGGTGCTCGACCCACCAGGAGACATCCGGCGTCTCTTACAGACCATGGAGTAAACACCAGAATCGGTAGAGTCCACAGACTTTAGCGAGTGGGACGGCTCGATCCAGGAGGAGGCCGCGGTGCTCTCCTCAGGCAGCTTGTCTTTGCTGGCAGCCAGCTGGTCGTCCGTAAACGCTGGGGGGCTGGGCCGAGGGGACCAGGGCAAGCCGGTGGTCATCTTCCTCTGGTACGTGCCTCTGGTGCCCCAGCCGGCCGCCATGGATGCAAATGCAGAGTCCGGGTAGTAGCTGAGAGCATGTGAGCTCTGGAGGGGCAGGGGCTTGATGCCGTAGGACAGTAGGCTGCTAGCGGAGTAGTCCTGATCATAAGCCAGGTCCAGTTTGTTTGATCCAGACTGCTGGACTGGCGTGACGAACCAGCGCTGGGCCGAGGTCGCCCCGGCATCCTCCCCCTGAGGAGAGAGGAGGCCGTTGGTTTGGGGCACGGCCCGCTCCCCAGTGTAGAACCGGTTCTGGGGTAGGTTGTTGACAAACTGGTCCTGGAAGAATGGCTGCATGGCATAGCGAGCACCGGGCACGATCTGGTGTGACCGCGGGGAGTCTGTTGGAGAGGGGGTCAGCCGCTCACCCTCTGGGGCCGTGTACATACTGTGGAACAAGAGGAACCAACAATTATCTATTTGCATAGTTGATAGACTTAGAACAGTACAGGTGTAAAATGAAGAACTGAACATGAGGGAAGAACGCAGCAGATTGTCACTTACGAGTCATAGTTGTCTCTGAAGCCTTTAGCAAAGGGGTTGTGATCGATCTTCAGCTGCGTTATCTGAAAGAGTCACATTCAAGCCCTGGTCAAATGTCATAGCAAATAGAGAAACCCCAGTGAAACATTAAGCTTATTGTACAGATACTGTATATCCACATAAATCAATGATGGAGTCTTACGTCTGTGTTCTGGTAGGCAGTGACGGCAATGAACTGGTTTTCTGGAAACGTGAAGGTTTGAGTCTTGGCCTCGTTGCTCATATCCTCCACGCCTTCCTCCGTGACCTCCACAATGTGAAGTCGAGGCTGGTATTTGTGAAGGGACTGCAACACTATCATCTAGAACCAAAACGAGGGCTGGTTAAAAAACAAAATGTGGACAAATAATAAAGTTTGAATTGGGTACAAGTCGGCTTCCTAAAACAGCATGTGTGCTCCCAGCCATACGTCCGAATATCTTGTAATGTGATGATGTAGGCCTCACCTGTGTGTTGTTGTTGTTCATAATGTGATGATGTAGGCCTCACCTGTGTGTTGTTGTTTATAATGTGATGATGTAGGCCTCACCTGTGTGTTGTTGTTTATAATGTGATGATGTAGGCCTCACCTGTGTGTTGTTGTTTATAATGTGATGATGTAGGCCTCACCTGTGTGTTGTTGTTGTTTGTAATGTGATGATGTAGGCCTGACCTGTGTGTTGTTGTTGTTTATAATGTTCTGATGTAGGCCTCACCTGTGTGTTGTTGTTTATAATGTTCTGATGTAGGCCTGACCTGTGTGTTGTTGTTGTTTATAATGTGATGATGTAGGCCTCACCTGTGTGTTGTTGTTGTTTATAATGTGATGATGTAGGCCTGACCTGTGTGTTGTTGTTGTTTATAATGTTCTGATGTAGGCCTGACCTGTGTGTTGTTGTTGTTTGTAATGTGATGATGTAGGCCTCATCTGTGTGTTGTTGTTTATAATGTGATGATGTAGGCCTGACCTGTGTGTTGTTGTTGTTTATAATGTGATGATGTAGGCCTCACCTGTGTGTTGTTGTTTATAATGTGATGATGTAGGCCTCACCTGTGTGTTGTTGTTGTTTATAATGTGATGATGTAGGCCTGACCTGTGTGTTGTTGTTGTTTATAATGTGATGATGTAGGCCTGACCTGTGTGTTGTTGTTGTTTATAATGTGATGATGTAGGCCTGACCTGTGTGTTGTTGTTGTTTATAATGTTCTGATGTAGGCCTGACCTGTGTGTTGTTGTTGTTTATAATGTGATGATGTAGGCCTCACCTGTGTGTTGTTGTTGTTTATAATGTGATGATGTAGGCCTCACCTGTGTGTTGTTGTTGTTTATAATGTGATGATGTAGGCCTGACCTGTGTGTTGTTGTTGTTTATAATGTGATGATGTAGGCCTCACCTGTGTGTTGTTGTTGTTTATAATGTGATGATGTAGGCCTCACCTGTGTGTTGTTGTTGTTTATAATGTGATGATGTAGGCCTCACCTGTGTGTTGTTGTTGTTTATAATGTGATGATGTAGGCCTCACCTGTGTGTTGTTGTTGTTTATAATGTGATGATGTAGGCCTCACCTGTGTGTTGTTGTTGTTTATAATGTGATGATGTAGGCCTCACCTGTGTGTTGTTGTTGTTTATAATGTGATGATGTAGGCCTCACCTGTGTGTTGTTGTTGTTTATAATGTGATGATGTAGGCCTCACCTGTGTGTTGTTGTTGTTTATAATGTGATGATGTAGGCCTCACCTGTGTGTTGTTGTTGTTTATAATGTGATGATGTAGGCCTCACCTGTGTGTTGTTGTTGTTTATAATGTGATGATGTAGGCCTCACCTGTGTGTTGTTGTTGTTTATAATGTGATGATGTAGGCCTCACCTGTGTGTTGTTGTTGTTTATAATGTGATGATGTAGGCCTCACCTGTGTGTTGTTGTTGTTTATAATGTGATGATGTAGGCCTCACCTGTGTGTTGTTGTTGTTTATAATGTGATGATGTAGGCCTCACCTGTGTGTTGTTGTTGTTTATAATGTGATGATGTAGGCCTCACCTGTGTGTTGTTGTTGTTTATAATGTGATGATGTAGGCCTCACCTGTGTGTTGTTGTTGTTTATAATGTGATGATGTAGGCCTCACCTGTGTGTTGTTGTTGTTTATAATGTGATGATGTAGGCCTCACCTGTGTGTTGTTGTTGTTTATAATGTGATGATGTAGGCCTCACCTGTGTGTTGTTGTTGTTTATAATGTGATGATGTAGGCCTCACCTGTGTGTTGTTGTTGTTTATAATGTGATGATGTAGGCCTCACCTGTGTGTTGTTGTTGTTTATAATGTGATGATGTAGGCCTCACCTGTGTGTTGTTGTTGTTTATAATGTGATGATGTAGGCCTCACCTGTGTGTTGTTGTTGTTTATAATGTGATGATGTAGGCCTCACCTGTGTGTTGTTGTTGTTTATAATGTGATGATGTAGGCCTCACCTGTGTGTTGTTGTTGTTTATAATGTGATGATGTAGGCCTCACCTGTGTGTTGTTGTTGTTTATAATGTGATGATGTAGGCCTCACCTGTGTGTTGTTGTTGTTTATAATGTGATGATGTAGGCCTCACCTGTGTGTTGTTGTTGTTTATAATGTGATGATGTAGGCCTCACCTGTGTGTTGTTGTTGTTTATAATGTGATGATGCAGGCCTCACCTGTGTGTTGTTGTTGTTTATAATGTTCTGATGTAGGCCTCACCTGTGTGTTGTTGTTTATAATGTGATGATGTAGGCCTCACCTGTGTGTTGTTGTTGTTTGCTCCCTTATTGTTGGTGAGTTTCAGTTTTCCAAATGATATCTCCTGCCTCATCCAGTGAGCGCCGGTGTTTGGAGATTCAGGGTGCACGTACATCTTATTACCTGGGATTGAATGGATTCAATAAATTATCCTACTCATAAACCACAATAAACAGCACAATGCAGACACAATTAAAAACATCTGAAAGTGTATAATACCCGAAAACGAAATTTGAGGCAATTAAATGCTTAATTTACTAAATTATAATTTGCAGTGAAACCATTGTTAATTAAAGTGCTATGGATTTTAATTTGAACAGCAATCAGATGTAAAATTGAGAATCGAGTGCATAATGCTAAAGTAAAAAATATGGATAAAGTACATTTGTGTTTGCAGAGAATTAGAAAGTGTGTGAGGTTTACTATTTTAATATGTATTAAGAAGGCTAGTTTAATTGATGATATGATCTCGGCATAAATCGGTTTGCAAACAGCTGGTCAAGCAAAATATAGTGTAACTATTGTCCCGCTATTTTCTAATTATAAAATTAGTCAACCTGTTTATTTGTCCGGCCATTACAACAATAGACAGATAAATAGAATAGATACATCTTTAAAAAACAATCAAACCAAACTATATTTGAATGTAGATAGAAACATTATAAGCATTTTAAAACAAGATATACAAGGCAAATAGACCGGTATTTCGCGTTGTAGATTTCTGGATGGAATGTTTGTATTTTATATCAACATAAAGTTTGACTGAATGACACCAATACATTATAGAAATTAAATCATAATCGAATTAAATCCTAATGGAAATTAAATCATAATGGAAATTAAATCATAATCGAAATGTGCTGCTTCAGCCTACAGACGAGTAACACACAGCTTTGATCAGCTCTAAATATGATAGAGACTAAAGTATAAAGTACACAGTTCACATTGGTCTGTTATCTATATATCCACACATAAGACACAATAATATAATAATCATATATTGTCACCTTGCATGTTGTTGTCTGCTTTCCCACATGTGACCCACTTTCCTCCTTGGAACCGCCAGTGGTTTGGGTCGGCCAACACCACCTCCACAAAGACATTATAATGGGCTGTCAAGTTCAGTCCAGTGATGTTGAAACTGAGAAATGGGAACATTCGCCTGAACATAACAATACAAATGCATTGGGAGAACGTTAGTTTATTAGTGATAAAAAATATAAGGTACATCATTATATTGCCGTGTATGACGCATACATCTATTACATGACATTTATTTTAAAATTTGCCAACGAAAACAAATACAAAACGTATATATATATATATATATATATATATATATATATATATATATATATATATCTTTGTAGAACAAAAAAAAACATACTTAATGTTAGGCTTCACACGAATTTAAGTTTTATAAATTGGCTTTTTACAGGTTATTAGTAATTAAAACAAATAATACGCAGTAGGAAATCAACAAAATACACAGAATCCAGGCTAGAACGACTAGAGCTATATAAATATAATAAACCATAAACACCATCAACTGTCTCTGCTCACCTGCCCTGTTTGGTAATGATCATCTCGGTCTGGTGTCGGTGGAACTTGAGCCACAGGGGCCGGTTACACAAATAAACTTGAGCTCTGACACCCGGTGTGGACCCAGGGAGAGCCATGGAGCCGATACTGGAACCGGTACCCGGGTATGAGGGGTACAGGCAACCCGGACCCTGCCCGAACTGGTAGCTGCCTCCAAACTGACTCCGGCTGGTACACACGGAGGAGGAAAACCCCGTCGGAGGCAAGACGGATCCGTAATGAAGGGAGGAATACCTGGATCCATTTGACCCGCTGTACATTGTCCCGGTTTGTCCCGGGTATGGAAACAGGGAACACTGGTTTGCCACTTCGGCACCGGTCTGAGACGAGATGAAATATCTGTCAGAGCCGAGTTCATCTAAGTTGTACCGGCGTCCAGTGGCCAAGTCGTCCTCACCCATCACCGGGGAGCCTTTCCTCCCGTCTGGGGGTGGTTTAGTCCCGGTGAACGTGTCGCCCTCACCCTCACCCATCATGGCGCTCGCCACCCCGCTCAGATACTTCTTGGGCCCGGTACTGGTGCCGGATTCCGTCCGGTCCACTTGATACTCGATCTGCGATGAGCCCGGGCTATTATTGGTACTATCTGACGAGGAGAGGTTGTAAAAGGTCTTGGGTAAATTGATAGTTGATGCGCTGGGTAGGATATTCTCCAACTGCATATTTTATTATTTCTAACACTACGGATTAAGAACCCAAATGAGGCTACAATCACAAGTACCCAGACGCTATAATACCGGCGCCCTGGCAGGTTCCTCCGTTTGCGTCCCACTCCTTCTAACCAATGTAGACCTTCTCAGCTGCACCCGAGGTCCCTCTCCACTGTGTCTATGATGAGCACATGAATAGGTCCAGGTCTCTTATATGATCGGGTTATTCACACACACCCAGCTCTCTGTAAGAGTCAGGGGAGGAGCTTGGAGGACCATTTGGACAATATATTAATTCAATTACATACATTTTACATTTTAAACCCGTTTGAATGATTCTGGGTCTCTTTAAGACAACACCGGATATATTCGGAAATAAATGTGTACATTCAAAATTCGAATTTGCTCAACTTGTTTGATATTCATTGTTTAGGAATATTCTGGAGACAACATATAACCGCTTTGTAGAAACATTTTAAAGTTGTTTTGGGCAGAAAATCAAGTGAGTTTCTTCCCAAAACATATTAAGGTCTAAACCGGTAGTATCCCTGCTCGTTAAACACACCGCAACTCATTAAAATTAGGCTATGTCTAATTATTTCTACTTTGCCCCTTCCTCCGTCCAACATTAATGAAACACTTTACATACATGAAGTTAAGACAACAAACCGACATGCAAACAGTATTTTCCTGAAACACAATCAACTGCAGGTTGCTCCTCTAATTAGTCCACACGTGCGCTAAACTCTCCCTATTAACTCGAGAAACTATCTGAATGCCTTAATTGGGATTTATTTTCTGTTAAAATCAATTTCCGTCTGACATTGAACGACCTAATGTTTTAACAAGCCGATTTTAAATAAACAATCACATTTAGCCTATCGATTAAACTGCTATTTGGGGACCATGCATGGTCTTTAGTTTGTGCAGAAGTGACAGTATGTTCAGCAGCATGTGATGCGATGGGATGTGATTGTGATGATGTGATTGTGATGATGTGATTGTGATGATGTGATTGTGATGATGTGATTGTGATGATGCGATGTGATTGTGATGATGTGATTGTGATGATGCGATGTGATTGTGATGAAGTGATTTTGATGATGTGATTGTGATGATGGGATGTGATTGTGATGATGTGATGCGATGTGATTGTGATGATGTGATTGTGATGATGGGATGTGATTGTGATGATGTGATGCGATGTGATTGTGATGATGTGATTGTGATGATGTGATGTGAGCTGGTTAACAGGAATTCAGAGAAAAAAAACTGAACGTCACCTGAGGTCTGCGGTTAGAGAAAAGAACCTCTTTAAGCACCTTCGTTTTCTTATTCTCACACAACAGCTACTCATAAATCACATCTAATTTCTGTAAATTGATTGAGAACAACCTAATACAGTTTTGACGAAATAACTTAAACAATAGACTAAAGGCCTTCAAGTAATTTAATTTAATATATATATATTTCTCAATATATACTATTTAGATAATAATATAATTTAATAGAATGGTATATAATCAGATGTAATGACATTTTAATCTATATTTCAATAGGCTACACAATATTATTTCACATTTACCCCCCCCTAAAACCTCGTCTTATATTTCTGTGAATAAAACATCGGATCATGTAGTCATAATCAAACTGTTATATCAAAAGTAAATTCCGTCTGAACGATGGATGAACAGAGACAGAGAGACAGACAGAGACAGAAAGAGACACAGAGAGAGACAGACAAAGAGAGAGACAGAGAGAGAGAGACAGACAAAGAGAGACAGACAGAGAGAGAGACAGACAAAGAGAGAGACAGAGAGAGACCGCTTATCTGAACTCCAGAATCTGATACCGCTGGCGGGTGGAACCAATAGAAGACATGTACATCTATAGTGAAGTATCCGCAAACACCTAGAAAAAATGCACAACTCTGAATCTTCACGTTAACATTGATAAAATAGCTATAGTTAACTTAAGTCAGAACTTTTGCTATTTCTAACCTTGATTTCCCTGCGTACGCGTCATTTGTCTTTGTAAATATGAGGAAAATAAGGTTTTTAGTAGACACTATTTTCCATGAAGTCTATAGTTTAAAAAAATAGTTAGCCTTATCGTATTATTACAGAAACAGGCACACAAAAATAATCCCCCCCAAAAACGAATATCCTCCGCAAAAAGTATAAATGCACAAATCTTTTGATGATGCTCACCCCTGACTGCTTCAGATAAATATACAGCCGAGGATTTGTGGTGCAGAAGCAGCTTTTTTCACAATGATGCAGTCTGGTATAACACATTATTGAACAGCTGAAACATAAATAACACGCTTTCACTATCATTAAATGCTTATTCCCATTTTCAGTTTTACTTTACATGCGTCATGAGCTATACAACATGAGCCAAGCGCCTTACAGAAATAGTGAACACAATACGTTTTCCAATATGTGCAGAAATTATTCAATAATGGTACATAGAGTAAAAATATATTGTTAAGGCATTAAACATGAGATATTATTTTTATTCAGGACAACATATTCTTGATTAGTGTCCATCTTCCTACAAAGCGTCAATAAGTATTTGCTAAATACATTGTTGGACTAATGCTGTAATTATATTATATAAGTGGGAAGGTGGAACTTACCTGTTGCTAAGGTGTAAATTCCACTTTGATGCATTCACATGTTTAGAACTTGTTTAGAAATTGGATAATGCCAACAACCGGCATCAATCATAAACTGGAATATCATGCTTTAAATAAATAGTGCGAATTTGTATCGTAATACATAGAATTTGTTTTAACCAAAAAATATTTTCTTTTTAGCTTTGTTGTTTCCTCGAGGTCAGAGTTAATGGTGAATTTAAACTCAAGATTGAAGAATACAGTTCCCACTAGTAATTACCGGTTTAAAGAGTGTTACACATTAGTTCTTACTTTGGTTTTATTGAGGTTTGCCTGGTTACCAGGGATATTATTAAGAAAACATAAAATAGAGATCCAATTTAGGAACAGTGATTTGCTGATTGTGAAGAGTACCTGGTAATATGGAGAAATCATGCTACCGTCCACTAGGGGCGCTGTGAGCGCCTATTCTTTTAACTATAACAAGCTCACAGCTTCTAGGCATTTTGTATGTACAGCAGCACTGGACTCTGAGGGTCAAATACAGGTGTTCAATCCATTAGCTAGGCACTATTCAAATGTTACGCCTTTCCCAAACTACAACTTCATTATAAATGAATCTCTAAATGTATCTGGTTTTACTTTTGCAAAGTTTTACTTTTGCTAAAATACAGAAAAACGTTCTGTAATTAAAACATGAGGCCATGCCGTAATTCTGTTTATGCAGTTCTGATGTGGTGGTGCTTCATTTTGAGTTGGGTTTGGCGCCATGTGTCAGGAATCCTGCACTTGTGAAATATAATACCGTTGGCATTAGGACAATACCATTTATTTTCACACAATGCTTCTTAAATTAAAACTCAGTCCGTATATGTGTGCCAGACAAAAAAATAACATGTAGGTTCAGAATTAGTAAAGGAAACATGTATTTGAAATAACTAATATTTGTTCCATTTTACACCACAGGCAAAACATAATGACCAACTCTTCTCGAATGTAAACCCCTCGTCCCAGCAATAATTCAGGATGCACTCATCCCAGAAAACAGCCCGCCTTTTTGGAAAAGGTACACACAAGGTTCTCTGTATATTGCTATTGTGTGATTAATTTGGGGAAAAGGCGTACACAAATTGATAAAAGTTTAGTGAAAGGAAAATGCATGGCTGGTATGCAGATCTGTTTGTGGCATAAAGGCATATAAAGCAAACCCCTAGATCATTTGGGGACTAGAGCAACATGGACGGAAAATGACGTTCAAATTCTAGCTAACCCCCTTAAGGTTTATGCACTCAAACCACCAAATCTATCATGAACTGATTTGATTTTTCCACTCATAAACAGTGAATCCTACTGGGGAACTTAGACGATTACACGGGAGGGGCTTGGCTAAAGGCTTAGGTGAAACAGGGTAACTTGAAATCAATAATTTGCTTTTAGACTAGGGGGAAATCACGAGAGACTGTCTTGTATGTGTCTTCTCTCTTCTCTATGTCTCAGAGGCTTTAGGGAAAAGTGGACACAGTGAATCAGAACATGAGGCAATGATGAGGCGCTTGTTACTGTGGAAGTCCTGAATGCTGGGACCACAGCAGGCCCTAAGACTGATATGATTCTGGTTTAGGGAGCTTCTCTCTCTTTTTTGATGATCTCTCTTTCTAAGAAAAATATATAGACACTGCCCTGCATCACCTCTTTAATATTACTGACATAGATATATCAATGACATTTCAGTTGGTTTGATATTTAATTTTAAAACATTTACACTTACACTGTAAGGTGACATACAATTTGTTCGAGGTTGTTTAATTAAAGAAACGGACACAACAAACGTTCTACAACATTTACACTGGTTTGTAATCAAGGTGCGCTTAAAGTAGCGAGAACTGAATTCAAAACGTCTAATAGAAACACCAACCCAACCGTAATGACAGGACAAGCATCAATGAACCACACCCAGGGAAAGCAGAGGAGTGATATATATATATATGTATCTACACTTAATGATTACTCATTGGGACGTGGTGTGAATGACAATGAACCACAATACAATAAATCAGTCCGTGAATAAGTTTGTGAATTAAATGGAAAACGGGATACACAATGTGGTCTTCACCTTACCGTGACAATATGTATTCAAATGATTCATTCATACTTGAAAGAGACACCTTTCTTTGTAATAACTTCTTTAAGTTTTAGGGTTAATACGTTGATGTGATTTTGACAGATTTACTCCAGGTTGTTACGATTGCTTGGTCAATGCTAATTTTCAAATAGTTCCACAAATGCTCAGTGGGATAGAAGTCAAATCTTTTACTGGGTCACTTGAGGACATTCACCTTTTTCATTTAGCACAAGATGCCCAGTCCCTTACTAACAAGAAGCATTCCCACAGCATGATGCTGCCACCACCATACTTCACTGGAAGACACGTGTGTCTTGAGGCATGTGCAGTGTCAGGTGGCAAAGTAGTTTGCCTAACATGACTACGAAATCTTTTTCACATCGTAGCCATGTCACTCTCATATTTTATGGCAAGCTTCAAAGGGTACGTTTTGAACAACAGCAACAGGTTTTTTCTTCAAACAGGCCAGTGATATACATCTCTTGATATGTTTGAGAGGTACACCATTACATGACTGTCAACAACTGAACAGTAGTTTGAGCACTGATTTTTTGGCAGTGCCTGGGTGGTGTGATAGAGATTCCATTTCCTGATTACTGATCCAACTCTACTCACTGAAATACCCCAAACTGTGCATATTTTTTTGTATCTTTAATTTGTGAATGAGATAATCTTCCCCTTTTTCTAACGGTGTTTTTTTCGGTCGTCTGTTTCTCTTCCTCTTTTTAACCATTTCGCTCTCTCACTTTCTCCTTTTTCTCCATTTAAAAATACCTAGCACGAATCTATTTGCCATTTATAGATATCCGGTGTTCTAATAATGTCTGTTTTGCTGTCAGTGAGCAGAGGGTCAGGAAATAGATAGACCTGTAGCCAAACACAGAAGCTGTCTCCTTTCACCTGTCACACTTCCATACAGAAACCCGATGTGACAGTAAGATGTAATTATATCCCGTGTCTCTCCTTCCTCAGGCCCAGCTCATACTCCACCCCTAAACGATACTAGGCAATACCATAGCCACAAGTTGACCTCCAGGCCACTAGGGGCAGACATGCTAAGGGCATAGATCATGTCTCTGAGTGAAGGCACTTTTCTTTGTGTCAAACAAGGATTTCAAACACAGATACACTGTAAAATGTAACGTTTGTCCAATGATATTCTTTTGATAACAGCCAGTGGGGGCAACGGTAACCATTATTATCAAGTGTGCTTATCTCAGAGATGAATGGGGATGAATCGGCCTATCAGGACACATCTGTCAAACTCAGGGTCGGCGGGCCAGATCTAGTACGGTACACATTTATATTTGGGTCTACGTTGTTTTGGCTTAGTACCATAGTGCCTGTCCCAGCAAGCAGGGCCACCACGCTGAGTTTCAAACAGCAGTGCACTTGCCACATACACACAGCCTTCCATCCAGAACCACACAGCAGCCAACGAACATGCTCGATCAGATCATCACCACAAAAGGATTAGCAGTCCAACAGTTTTTGTCATTGGCACTGAGTCAAACTTCTAAACACTCGTGAGACCAGGGTTTGAATGAGCAGGTGTGAGGGGTTACTGATAGAGTATGATTGCCTTGCCTCATCAGGTTCGAGCGATGAGAACCAGAACAGCATCAGATGTGCTTCAAAAGACACACTCTATGGCCAATAGTATGTGGACATCTCTACTATTATTGAGTTCAGCCGGTTCAGTCAGCCCCACTGCTCACAGGTAAATAAAATCCAGCATATTGCCATTTAATTACCATAGAAAAACAATAGCAGTATAATGGGTGATTATCTCAAAGACTTTAAACATGGAACTGTCATAGGATGCCAACTTTGCAGGAAGTCAGTTCATGGAATGTCTATAAGTGCTATTCATGTGAAGTGTGAGTGCCTAGGGACAACAACAGTCCAGCCAGTGGTAGACCACGTAAACTCACAGAGCTTGCCCACCGAGTACTAAAGCATGTAATGCGTACCAATCGCCTGTCATCAGTTGCATCAGAGTTACAGCTTCTGGAAGCGACATGGCCATTTTACCAATGAATGACAAAACGTAAATGTAGCATTTTATATGTAAAATCACATTCCCAAACATAATTCGTAGTATTAACCATAATTACTGGTTAAAACGTGAAAAATGTCAGATATTCAAGTCAAACTGAGAGATCTTGTTGACTCCATACTAGGTCATTTATCAGCAAAAAGCTGTTAACACCCCGTAGGTCCAACCAAACGTGCGTTTTATGAGTTAAAGAATGTTCAGTAAACCATCATAAATCTATATGTGAAAGTAATCGATCTGTGTTAGAAGTAATATTCAGGGATGTGTAATTTAGACTGTTCTATTGAACACATTTATATTTGTCAATCGTTATATTTGTCCAGCCTGAAAGGGGTGTTTTTCAACTAGTCATGGAGAATATAGTTACAAAAAATCTATAGATGTGAATAATTTCACAACTGGTCATTATATTTTACAGCTATGTTTCACAGATGATTTGAACAAGTGGTAAGATAAACTCAATAAAACAGTTACGATTTCAATGGGAATTACAGAACGGGTTCCAGTTCTCTGGGGGGCTTCTCCAAAATGACTCCAAAGCCGCAGATGCCTTTTCAAAGTAGAAAACAGATTAAATGTGATTTATACAGCACCGATACATAAACTAATTCCAAATGAGGCCGATGTTCAGGTCGACTCGTAAAGGAGCTACCGTTCTGACCTGTCAGCGTGTTCCATGACCACACATAAAAGTCAAAGTGTGTTGGAGATGACCTTGGCTGGCCCCGGGCCAGGGCCTGCGCGACAGGGGAAGGAAAGTCCTACCACATCGTTGTCACAGTAGATAATCAGCAGAGCACATGAAAGGAATACATTCCAGGTTTTACGGGCTAAGGTGGCTGCTGAAGCCTTTGCTTGCGAGTGAATTCATGGACCTCATTTTAAGGGTTAATAACAGCAGGCTCATTAGTGTATCTCTGCTACCAAGACCCCTGGCAGGA
Source organism: Dallia pectoralis (assembly GCA_029465975.1). Taxonomy (NCBI): domain Eukaryota; kingdom Metazoa; phylum Chordata; class Actinopteri; order Esociformes; family Umbridae; genus Dallia; species Dallia pectoralis. Next base: position 19,213,869 of record CM055743.1, read on the forward strand.
GGCATGATGGGAAAACAGCCAACTCCACTGCGCACAATCCTGTCCAGGCTCTCCTTCGCAAATCATCATCATCTCCCGAACATTTTTATTGTAAAGAATTTATCTTACTATTCGATCATGTAAGGACACCTCAGTATATTTTCCACTCTGTGGAATAACAAACATTGAATCAAAGAGATGGCGTTTATGCGAGTAAAAGCTTATGTTACCAGACCCAGTGTCTTTGAAATAGACATCAAAAAGATTCCACACATTTATTTTGGCTATATATTGCTTTTATCAATGGCTTTGAAATTGCACTTAGCATTGCTTCTGCTTTCTGTCATTTGCATTTCCTCTTTAGTATCTGAAAGAGCAATAGCGTGACGTGTGGCTTGTAGGGCCTTTATTTTTAGGTAAATTTTTGCCAAATATGAGTCATGCATACATTCATAATATTATTGGTAGCATGTTGCAATAAAAATAAATAAAGTAGCGAACACCATCAATGTTGGTGAAATATATTCATGCTTGATGTGCAAGTGATTCCAGATACTCCACTCTGGTAGAGTAAATGATCATGTAAAATAAGTATCTCCTGTCCTGTCTACATCTTCCGCCACTACCTCTTCAGCCAGCCACTGAGGTAGCAATTCTCCACTCTGTATGCAGAAACATCGAAGTAATCCAGGGTATGAATTGAAGCCAGATGAAAAAATGACTGCATAAAACCAAAGGAATTATACGTAACATTCGACAGATAAGCCTTAGCTTACGATATCAGAAGGGACGGAATATTTGTAAATCCTGTATCTTGTATGGCCTAGTAGAATGAGGCTTCATTCGTAAGTAAGATGGCCATTTTGATGAAGTTATGATAATCCATTGATATCCAAAGCCGGTACCGAGTCTGCCTACCGAAAGAGAAAAGATTGAAAAGCACACAAACTGTAGTTGATCCCAATGAAAAGCAAACATGGTTTTTGGATTACCGCATTACTGTGTGTCACCGTCTGACCTCCTGGGACAGGCGTGGAATATGGACGAAATATGTCATTGTGATGTGTTAGGTTACTATATGTCAAAACATATTCGAGCTAGTCAGTCGATTGAAATCGGCACTGTATCTTTTTTGACACTTGTATGCAACTCTTAATATTCACCGAAATAAATCACGTGATCTTCTGAAATCCAAGATGCACGCCAATCCTTTGGCCTCCATCTCACCCCCATCCCTGTTTCACCGCCAACCTTTGTCAACCCACGTCCACCCCATTCCGCAAAAATGCCAGATGAATCGACATGAGGGGCCGGGGCAAAATGACAGGTGCTAAAAGTTTGACAGCGCGGACTGAATATATGTGTTCTGTGGAACGTGAGGCGTAAGGGGTGTGGAGGAGTTGTATCGACTCTGCATCGAGCCTTGAGAGATGACACGTCATTGACAGGCACACTCTATTGGCTGGGGGGAGAGTGGCTCACTCTATTGGCTGGGGGGAGAGTGGCTCACTCTATTGGCTGGGGGGGGAGTGGGCAGGCAGCCTTGCACTTCAGCGAACTCACTGCCGCCAACACGCGGCAAGTGCTACTCACCCGAATACTCCTTCCCACGTGCACTATTACAGCTGAACAAGGTGGGCTTTTATCACATTGCTAACCCTGACTCAGAAACTGCATTTCAGTCCCCTCTCCTTCCCCCCCACCCTTTTTTTGGACAGGGAACACAAACAGATTTACACCACAGGAGTATATTCCTGCGCGGCCTCAGTGTGTTTAAATCAGTGAGTCAGAAGTGAGAATGTAAAGTTTTAACACTTCTCTCCTCCTGGTATGAAAGCTTCTAGAGGAACATAGAGGAAAACCCTAACTGACTACAGAAGCATATGCTAGTCAGAGGATGGCTATGTAGACATGTTTAATGGTTCAAGACTAACCATGTGGTGAAACAGTTCCATTACCCAGAGATCTCCAACTCTCTCCAGGGGCCTGCACTCACAATGCTAGACCTGGCTCTCAAGTGCAATTGCTTTTGTCAATCTCAGTAAATGTGTTGCTAATATCACTTACTAACCTGTTGAAAACTGAATTGAAAAAACCGATGGGGCTGTGAAATTAATTTGAAATAAAATAGGTTGTGGTTAATAGTGACAAATATTTTACAAACATTTTACAATTTGTCCTTGCAAAATGTAATTTGCTATATCAATATATTTATAAAGCAGTGCATTTAGTTGAAGACAAGAATACAGTACTTGTATTCATTTTGTTATATAATAATGTTCTATGTACCATTTGTACACACCGAAAAAAAACCAAATGACCCTGTAACATACTGGTGTTACTACTCCTAATGTCTAAGTGATAACCATGCAATCACGGAAATGTGCAAAAATGGTGCGAAATTTAGTACAAAAAAGATTTAAAACGAAAACCTTGGTTACATTTCCTGTTACGAAGTGACAATCCCAGTGATAATGTGCAATTAAGGGCCACATAATGGAGCTGTATAAAAACATTCTCTAATTTGGCAGCTGCCGGTTTTAAATGTATTGGAGCCGCGGCCGCACACACTCATATATGCAGACACACACAGACCTGGATACAGTGGATCCCTTCAATATTGAACATAGACGCAGGCCGTTCGTCTCTGTATTTACATGCAAATGGCCTACAACAATCTGCGTCCTTCCCATACTGTAGGATCTCTCCAGCAGGCTGGATGGTTGGGTGATGACTAGTCAGATGGAGCGACCACATCAGATGGTATTGTATGGCTCTGGAGCCAAAGCACCAAAAGGAGAGCTTGGCATTCAGTGAAACAGCAGGGACTCCCACATTCAATGTCTATCTATTGACTGGAGAACAGCACAATTTCAAGTGCAAAAGCAGGGTAAAAATCAAGAATGCGGAAGGACACGGAGACAGAAAAGAGGTAGACTCACCTCAAATAATGGTGCAGAAAAAAAGTCAAGCAAAAAAGCCAGGAAACATCTAATCCAAACCCAGCACTTATCCATCCAGTTATACGTTTCTTTCTAAACACGTGGCTAAATATATTGAGGCAATTTGCTAAAATATTCCCTCAGTAATAACACAAAATAAAATCATTATGGTTCATGCAAATACTTCTATTATGTAAAAAAGAGTCACCAGGTAATTGCACTTTTATTTTGAAAACGACTCGTAGCTGTAACTGTAATTAGTTCACCACAATAAGCGGTGATGACGCTCCATTAATATAGAGCGATGGAGGTACGGTACCACAGAGAAGACATGGATTACGTTAAAGTAAGTTTAAAGAGTAAATACATGTTGACAGTTACGTTGAATTAAGTTAATGCACTGAAAATATAACTAGCTAGCTATTTATATATTTTTTTCGGTAACTTAGAGCTTATAGTTATAGCTGAATTGCGGTTTCTTTTTCGAACTTCTCGAATTGATAGCTAGCTAACGTCAGTCACCTTAAGCCCTCATTATGCTTCTGCGTCAACTCCACGGCGTAGCTACGCCGTCACTCCTACGGCGTCGTGGTCGTTTATGGTTCTGCGTCAAGTTGCGTTGCATTTCACCGCCAGATGTATAATCTGACCAATCACAGCCCTTTGTGTAGTTACAATTTTCTGGAGGTGCACGTCGAGCTACGGCGTAGGGGTTGGAGAGGGGTTCGCGTCGACGCAGAGGGGTCTGCGAGGGTACGCCGTCGATTCGACTCAGAAGCATAAAACAGGCTTTAGACTGCAAATTAATAAATTATATCAGCTTACCTGGATTTAATTGCAAAAGTGAATTATTTCTAACCCTTAAATAACGTTTCTCATGAAAAGGGGGTGTTTATACTCTATAGTGACTTTACCTTGAATGTTGTCCTTGATATAAACATAACGCCGTAATTAACGGTTAAAAAGGAGCTCGAGGTGCGTTTGGGGTGTCATGAGGCCTCAGTGACGTACTTGAGGTGCGGTCGAAATGAGCTGTTAATAAGAACTAACATAAATGTTATGTTTTACCCAAAAAGCTACCTGGCACATTTGGGAGCTTTCTGCAAATATTATTAATAATTTCATCAATGTAATTATGGGGCATAGTGTGAATCTATTTGTTTTGCCTAGGATGCTTTTTGATTAAGTCAAGAGCACAGGTGCCCAATTTGTGGGCTTGCTGGGCTAAAATACATTCTGGCTATTTTGCTGCTGGGCAGGTGTACACATTATGTAATGAATGTGAACTGTATGTCTGTAATTGCTGCCATTGTGACATGACCTAATAATGACAATACCAGGTGAATGCATATGCTATCTGCCTGTCTGATCAACATGGATAGGTCACGTAACAGTTAAACAGATTTCATATTTGTTAGGTGTGTGTGAATGCTTTACAAACTAACACCACGTTAATTACTTAAAACATAGGTACATATGTTTATTCCTAGGTACACATGTTTATTCACAGTCTAATGAGCTGTTTTATATGGAATCTTGTCATTGGAAATGAATATTTGAAAACAGACCCCATCTAACAGAATGCAAAATTCCCCCCCTAATTGCCATAGTAGGTCACACACCTTTGATGAATATAAACATTTTCATGGTAAAAATGCCTTTTGTTTTACCCCTGCTATAACGGCATTGTTTTTCTCGTAAACTCAGTAAAACAACTGACACACAGATGGGGATCCCCTAAAGACAGTCTTCGCAAATTGAGGCTTTCCAATTACACGATGTTGTGATAAAGCTGCACAGGGTATCCTATTATAATACTCAATTGTAATCAGGACTAGCCCCCCACCTACACAGCAGCAAGAGGAGCAGTCACACCTTTATCATGTAGGCTGCCAAAAGGGGAGTCCCAGGCCAAGGTGGTATGTGTGTGGAACTCGGCAAGTTAGATTCGTGTGGGAGGTGTGAAGGGGTTAAGATCCGTTTCATATACTGTTTAAAAAGAAGAATGGTTGAAAAGAAGACCATAACAATTTGTAGACAACCAAATCAAACATATCGATTTCATTTGGCATGTTAGCCAGTGTCATTTAAGGAGGTCATCATGTGGTTTATATTTTTAGAATTTTTATTTATTATCGGACATGCAAATCAAAGATTGTTTAAACCAGGAAGTGATTTTGTGAGCGGTACTTACATTATGTTCCCCATATCAAATATTGTATGATACCCAATAATTTATTGAGGCATGCAAATCCTTGTACTTATGTTAGCTGATACTTATGCTAAGATCTAATCAACTCACAACGGGGACATCAAATCGCTGACTTATTTCAATGGCTGGAAAGTGTCCTAAATTAAAAAACATTTTTTATACATTGTTTTCTAAAATAGGAAATTCACTTAAGAAAATGTGTTTAAGTAATATGATAGTATTTATCATGTATAATTTCTACATAAATATACTTATTAAATATACCTATTATTATACTTAATTATTTTTGTGACCGTTTAAGGGTTAATCTATGACAACTCCTCGTGGCTTTGGCAGGCTGTTTGTTCTTTCATATTTCAAATATTACTACAGGGTTTGTCTTCTCTATTATAGTTTGTTCCTTATCAGACCTCTGTTTTTTTTTACAATGTTTTGACCTTTTGAGGCTTTCTGTTCGTTGCCGTTAACGGTGTGCTTGGAAGAGTGAGGGGTGTGAAGACTGCGTGACCGGGTACATTTCTGAGCCCCATCCAGCCCGTGTCAGTATGTGAGCTTTAGGAGAAGTGAGTCAGTATGTGGGAGGAAGAGTTGGTGGATTGGGGGAGGGGGCACGCAGACATTGTTACTTTCTCTTTCTCGCTCTTAGCTTTATTGCATTTTCCGGAAGCAATGCTGAAGTAAACAACATGAACTACTAGCCTATGACTTTATACACATTGAGGTTCTCTTTCCACCTAACAAAATCAGCTAATTTGAGACTAACTTTTCTCCAACCAATTCACATTCCAGGTCTTGGCACAACCCACACTCCTTGAGTGTCAGGTATGGCTGGTCCATCACTGCCAGTGCCAGGTATGTTCATGCCTGAGAAAAGGATTGCTGCCACCGCCCATCAACTCTTCTGCCTGGCAGTGAACGCGAGTGTAGCCGAGGTTCCCATAGCAGGAAGAGGAGTTTGTGACCCCACAGCCTGCTGGCCCTCCTCCCTGCCGAGACCAGAAGGCCAGCTCCCAAGCTCTGCCAGGTCCGCCACAGTCTAGGGCACTGATGTCATAATGGCAGGAGTCTGTGGGCGGCTGTTATTGGTGAGTCCTCCCAGCACCGGATTACAAAGTTCCATCTTGTTGTGTAATTTGGCGCTTGCTGGGGGGGCCCAAATAACTTTAGATGGAAATCAAGATTTGCTTCAACATAATCTAATGCTCTTGCAAACTCATATGTAAACACTGTGACGCGTAATTGTGCTTGTGACGATCTTAGAGATCTGGAGAGTAAACGGTAACTTTGTTTTGATCAACCTTTGTATAGGGGTGCTCTCCCCGCAACTGTGTTTATGGTTTGGTCCTATATCTGTAAAGAGCAGCAGCAGGGGTGAACCATCACATTTGGTGCCCAGCGTGGGGGCGATGGAGAGCTGTCGCACTCTAACTCTCACAAGGAGCTTTTCTTCTGTCTTTTCAGTACATTTTTGACCAACCTCATTTGCATCTGCTAATTAGATACTGTTCGCATAAATCATACACATGACACACTTTACAAAACAAATGCTTAGATGCATCTAAGCGTTATTATTAAGATTATTCGAAATGAATGATTTGTAGAGACAACTGCGAGACAAAGTCCTATGAATAAAATGTACCAGAAAAACAACTGGAACTGTTGGAAAACATTTTCTGAAATTCCTATCTGATTGTTCCAGACGTTGAGCTTTCCATTATCATGAGACGCCAATGGCAATCCTTAACATTTTTAAGCAAGATAAAAATAAACATATTGTGTTTTTTTCGACTATAAACTGACATACACAGCTTCTTTGACTACAGACGAAATCTGGAATCTGAGAAACACTTACAAGCCATTTACAAATGTGTATTCTCAATTGCTTTACTCAATGAAGTGCCTTGCAGGTTGTCAATACAAGAAGGTGAGCTCTATGGAGTTGATAACAGCCTGAAATTGGTGCTAGATTCTTTTTCTACATTTTATAGATACCAGTTGGTTCAGCTGTGTAGGCTGCTGCTTTTGATATACAGGTACCACTGCTGCATGGATCAAATGGACAGTGGAGCAAGGTTGACCATATCCTTTTTATTATTTGTCTGATATAGCGATTAAAGAAATACAAATATTTTTTTAAAATTGATGTGGGTCACATTCAACCTCTTGACAAGTGGAACAGCTTTTTAGACCGCCACCATACTAGTCTGAGTTTCTTTATCTGCTAATAGAGTGATGGATTGGACACAAAGTCACTAACATGTAATCTGAAAGTAGCAGCTTGGACTACTTTCTAACCTCAGACCAAAAAAAGTGTTAATCCAAATCATCTTTGCCTCTTGGTGTTCTTGTGTAAATGTTTTTTAAACATTCTTTCTTTTCTGCCAGAACTTAGTAAGCAAGATTTTGTTCTAGTCAAGCCCAGTCTTGAAGTTGTTTTCGGTGCACCTCGAAGTTACTGTAGCACACTTTAAATCCTTTAATTTGTGTAGTCCGATTTGAGAATACAGGAAATGACACCAGTTGGGCGCCAGACGTTTGGGTCTTGTGCGAGTGTATGTGTCCGTACACACATGTGCTCGCACGTGTACAGTATGTACTATGTTTCCGTGTGTCTGTGTGCCCGTCTGGTCTCTCCAACTGGTTGATCTTTCACATTTTGCATGGGCAGGATAGACATGAGGCTGCCAGGGTGCAGCCGGAGCCTGGGTACAGTACGCTAGCAGTGCCCCGCATTCATTAGCACCTCTCAAGCTGTCTGCACTTTCACCAAACGCTCTCTAACATGCACTCACTGCCTCCCCGCTCCCTCCCGTCACCCTGTTCAAAGGCTTCACCACGCGTTGGCTTCACTGAGCCACAGCTGAGGCCTCCGTCTTTGGCTTGGTGCAAGTCAACTTTGGTGGAGTTCACCCGTCGCCACTCAACTTAATTTAAGTCTTTTGTGGTAGCGATCTTTCGTTGGTCAACTATGTGCTTCAATTCATCAGTACACTCCTGATCATCCAGGTATTGGCTTGATTTCTTGAAGTCTATATCTGATCAGTCACTCAGCCATCAACTAGGTAAACTACTCGCATTTCATTTTTCGTGTATACATTTTTTACTATTTACTTTTCACCACTTTACTGATTCGGTTAAACCACGGTCTCACTGCAACAACTAACAGATTCGAAAGTGTTGAAGATCGTGGCAAGCTTTCCTCAAATGCGTCTAAGGCACTCCCTTTTATTTTTTCCTCATTGCTGTTGTTATTGTCACATGGGTCAACATGTATGACAGTAGATTTATCATAACTGTAATTAAATGCAACAAATTAGAACTATCAAGCTGACAATGTTAATAACAATATTAATAGCCAAATTGGTTTCATTTGTGCAAATGGAAAAATATCTATTTTATTAAACCACAAGCCTCAATTGAATCCACCTGCAAAATACCCCAGTGTAGCAGCCATATAAACAACTTACCCATGCGCACCTCCCATTGTCACCCTTGACTGGTTGGAGGAGACTGTGACCTAAATCAACACTTACAGGTCCTTATAAACCGCTCTGGACTGTGGCAGCTTTGCTAAGAAAGAGGCCAAATCGGTGAAGAAAGGTGATTCACCCCGTAGAGTGAGAAACAGCGTTCACACACACATCTCCACCCCCTGCCGTTAACATTCACTACCAAGTCAACCAGGCTGGTGTTTTTAATGCTCTCATGATGCTGCCTTTGTGATGCGAAGGCTGACCTGAGGTCAGAATCTGCAAGCCCCTCACCCGGGGGCAGGGCGACATGGGCACACTTTGGGCTAGTGAGTAAGGTGTGTCTCTTCTTTTATTTCACTCCTCACCCCCGCTTTCCTCACCGGATCAACAGGCTGGGAATGCCTGTGAGGACTGAGACCGGGGTGCAAGGAAACACAGTGGGAGGGGTGTTTACCATAGTTATGGCAGCCTGCCAACCCAGGCTCCTTTTAACACCTGGATCGTGGCCACGGCGCCCAGTATCAAGTAGTATCTGTAGCGGCTAGTCACACAGTCCTATCACTGTTACCAGGATTAGGGAATTATCACATCATTGACAGACTTTAAAAATGAAACGCTGTGAGACAGAAACAGGCATTTTGCATTTTCTCCTAGTGCCGTTTGACTCGTTATGAAGAGTAGGTTAACTTTGTGTTTATACGGCTATATTTCAGATGCCCTTGATAATTTACTACGTTTTATTGAAGCATCCGAGATGAAGTACTAGTCAACTGGATAGTCAGTGGAATGTCTTCAAGTTATTTGATCCGAGCAGCGTCTGCTGATCCATGAAGTGCTGTAATTAATGTTCACTGTTAGTTGTCAGTGTCTCCGTAACAGCTCATATCCTTTGCTAGCCTGCGGGGCTAATGTAAATGCCAAAGGCTTGTAATGCTAATCCGGACTGAATGTTTTATCCATGGTCGCATGTTGCCTTATCTTAGCCGAAGCATATCCTGACTGTCCTTCCCTGCACTTCCGTCTTCCTAAATCCAGTGATACACACAGGGTACACTGACAGCTACTGGGTTGATATGTAGTTTCAGGCCAATCAGCTCAACAGAAGACATTCCCCCAGAATGCAGCAAGCTGTTAAGCTGTGTTCTGCTGAACAAGGGGTTAATGCTATTTGATATGTGGTGTATTTCGACGCTAGCCCATGTCGTGTTCAATACAATCATAATGAATAGGGAAGGTGGGCCCAGAGTCTTGGGGCCAATTAACGCCTGCAAACGCATCTCGTTAACTCCTCATGTGGAGGCTCAGTCTGTGTTAGCATATGTAATGATCTGGAATAACATTGGAATAGCATGATAAAGTAGATTATCATTGTTGTCATTTGTATCAATATATTTGATCGTTCGCTGGTTATGGATCTATGCATTGTGTTTGTTGTGTATTTATTAGCCCTTTACACTTCCTGAGAAAAAGAATGTAGCACATGGAAAAAGAATGCAGCATTTTAGCTTGAATGTATGCTTGATGTTCCCATTTCAACAGCAACATTCCTAATTACACCTGACCAGATAAAATGTATACACCCAGAAAAATGTGCAGCAAGATGACATATAAAGTACACAGATCATTAAGTTCTCCAAGAATGTTAAAGTAACTCAAAACACTGCCAATAATTCAGAATGTGATTTTGCTTGCAGAATTTTTTGTTTAATTTCAATACTAAAATCAACATGTATTTATGGCACAATTGCTTTTGGACCGACATTTTAGCGAACATCCTCAAAGGCAGAACTGCACTGAGGCCACCGCTGACTCCTAAATTTAGGAGTAGCCACGCGTTTAGGACAGCATGCTGTGTCCAACATGGGCCTTTTTTTTACCATGCCACGAAACAAACGAATGGTGGGCGAGAAATGGAAAATTGATAAAGCTTGCTCCCACGCCAGTTTTGTTTTCCAAATGAACAATACCAGCATTGTTCAGCAGGGGCTCTGGCATCACTGTCTCTGGTTCATTGTTTTTGCAGAAATCACCAACTTGGGCATCGGGTTCCAAAAGCGACTACACTTTTAGTAGTGGAAAATAATAGAAAGGCAAAAAAAACAACAAGTTTATTCTTTTAAAGAAAGCAATGTTGGGGCATGTGTTTGTAATGGAGTCTGATCCACCCTGACTGTTGAGGTTCTCCAGAAGCCTGTCTACCATTCAACCAGATCCTGGCACAATATAAACCATAACCGGCACAATGCTGTGCCCCTCAGGCTACATCATGCTAGTCCCTTTCTTCAGCGGCTCACCATGCTATGTTTGGGCAGATGCTAAACGCAAACGGCATATAAACTCCCGGACCCTCCTGCTCTCCACACAAACTCCCCCTCACCTCCCTCCTCACCTCCCCTCACATTCAGCGTGTGGGCCTTTGTCCGTCTTAATTGAGCTCACCATTTAATGGGCTGTTTAATACTTATTGAAACCGAGCTAGTGCTGCGGGTTAAATACATCTTAATGCAGCGACGCTAATTTGTTAATTAAAAGGAAATGTTAAGGCTGATCGAGGGCCGTAAGATTGGGGCCATTAGTTAAGGGTTGTCTTTCTATACTCCCGTCAGGACGTGGCGGTGGCCTCTGGTTTATGGGAGAGGAGCGGGATTCACTAGTTTGTTTAGGTCCCAAATTGTCAAAAATATTTGGTGTAATAATCAAATCTGGATCATTTGGTTAAGGTAAAGGTGAAGAAGGTATTACAATCCCAATTTATTTAATCAGACAGACAGGAAGAACCCTCTTGATTTCACAGCATCTTGAATGTTTAAATACGTCTGTGTTTGACAAATCTAGTATGCATAACGTTTATGAATGACGTAATATGAGACATTATACTACTATTATACTAAACTATAGCGCAGGTTTTATTTAACGGAAGGTGGAAGGTCTAATTCAACATAATGAATTGAAATGCATAAAAAATGAATTTGACGCATTAAAAATGCAATTGTTTTAAGTGTGGTTATGACTAGTGTAAATTAGTAAATATTGCCCAAATGCAACTTGAGTTTGTAGTGTCACTTGTCTTTACAGTATGCAGTAGGTTCTGTAGTGGCACGGTGCCGGTCCTCCCCAGGCTAATGTATCTGACTACATGGTGGTGAGCTGCTCTGTGGTATGTCAGGCACGGCCCAGCGTCTTTCTGTCAAGACTCTGAGCCAGGCTACATGGGACTGGGCAAGTGTTCACAACCCTCCTTTACCTTCCAATTCAGCCCCCAGAATGTCTACATCCCAGACTCCACCCCCTTCATCCACAACCCTCCTTTACCTTCCAATTCAGCCCCCAGAATGTCTACATCCCAGACTCCACCCCCTTCATCCACAACCCTCCTTTACCTTCCAATTCAGCCCCCAGAATGTCTACATCCCAGACTCCACCCCCTTCATCCACAACCCCATGAATTATATTTTACAATTGTGTCCTTAATGTGTAATCATAAGGCACTTGTTGTTTCTTTTCCGCATTTGTTTCCTCGCTTTTAGAGCTACAGTTACGACGTGAACCTGCTATTTGCGCTGATAATATATTTCTCCGTCCTACAGCTTGACAACCAAATTACATTGCACCTTTGCATTGGAAATGCTTTATAGAAAGTGAAGCTTTTTGTGGTAGAACTATTTTACGATCTTTCTCTAAGTGCTGACCCAGGCTTGCGTTCTCCCTAATGACGGCGTATATTAAAGCTCTTGAGTCTGGAGTCAAACAAGCAGATTGCAACCATGCTTATTGCTCAACCCACCCCCCCGTTCGTTCCCCACCCTCCGCGCAACCCCCTACCCGCTGTAGCACTGCGCTTTAATTTCCCGACACTTTGAGAGCTTTTCTCGCTGTATATTTTATCACTTTCTTTAAAGTGTGCTCAGCTACGCCTTGCCTCCTCTTAATAAACAGAGCCAAAAGATGAGAACGACTCGCTCTTAAGATTATAGATTTTTTTTCTCCGTTCTTTCTCGTATAAACCGAGCAAGCGTATATTGCTACGCACTTAATCAAACAATTTCTCACTGTATTAGTAAAATGTACATTTTCACACCTGTAAATATCATGCTTGGTTCGTTTGGTTTCCTGCTCTTGATGCTATGCCACGTCTTCTGGTTGAGATGACACTGGAGGCCACATTCTGTCAGCTTGTAGCAAACAAAATGGCTTGGTAGCTGTCATGCTATGGAACTAAAATTTAGCAAATACACACTGCATTCAGTTCAGATTAACAGCCATATTTAAACCCTTTAACCCAACGTATTCACAGTAAAAAATATTAGAGCCGTGCCCTTTAATCGTTATTAAAATATTTCTTCACGCTGTTGTAAAATTGCCTGCTTATTATGATTGTCCATTTTGAGTTGTTGAATGGACAATATGTTGGCACCTTAATGGGATGTCAATATCATCAGAGATGAATTATTTGTCACCTCACTGTATGTTTGCTAATGTTAGGAAATGGAAGTGTAATTGAAGTGTGACAGCAAGTCGGGAGTTCTCCTTTTTGATTGTAGAAGAGCTGGTAAAGATGTAGGCGTGTATTCGCACCAAGGTAGCTCGCTATTGACACTCAGAAGACACATTCTATTTGGTAGTGCCAACAAGTTCATGAGTGTAATCCTGTAGATGTCAGCACACGTATGGTTTTGGTAATGACACTGGAATTATAAAACATACACGTGAGGTCATGAGTGTAATCCTGTAGATGTCAGCACACGTATGGTTATGGTAATGACACTGGAATTATAAAACATACATGTGAGGTCATGAGTGTAATCCTGTAGATGTCAGCACACGTATGGTAATGGTAATGACACTGGAATTATAAAACATACATGTGAGGTCATGAGTGTAATCCTGTAGATGTCAGCACACGTATGGTAATGGTAATGACACTGGAATTATAAAACATACATGTGAGGTCATGAGTGTAATCCTGTAGATGTCAGCACACGTATGGTTTTGGTAATGACACTGGAATTATAAAACATACACGTGAGGTCATGAGTGTAATCCTGTAGATGTCAGCACACGTATGGTAATGGTAATGACACTGGAATTATAAAACATACATGTGAGGTCATGAGTGTAATCCTGTAGATGTCAGCACACGTATGGTAATGGTAATGACACTGGAATTATAAAACATACATGTGAGGTCATGAGTGTAATCCTGTAGATGTCAGCACACGTATGGTTATGGTAATGACACTGGAATTATAAAACATACATGTGAGGTCATGAGTGTAATCCTGTAGATGTCAGCACACGTATGGTTATGGTAATGACACTGGAATTATAAAACATACATGTGAGGTCATGAGTGTAATCCTGTAGATGTCAGCACACGTATGGTAATGGTAATGACACTGGAATTATAAAACATACATGTGAGGTCATGAGTGTAATCCTGTAGATGTCAGCACATGTATGGTTATGGTAATGACACTGGAATTATAAAACATACATGTGAGATCATGAGTGTAATCCTGTAGATGTCAGCACACGTATGGTAATGGTAATGACACTGGAATTATAAAACATACATGTGAGGTCATGAGTGTAATCCTGTAGATGTCAGCACACGTATGGTTATGGTAATGACACTGGAATTATAAAACATACATGTGAGATCATGAGTGTAATCCTGTAGATGTCAGCACACGTATGGTTATGGTAATGACACTGGAATTATAAAACATACATGTGAGGTCATGAGTGTAATCCTGTAGATGTCAGCACACGTATGGTAATGGTAATGACACTGGAATTATAAAACATACATGTGAGGTCATGAGTGTTATCCTGTAGATGTCAGCACATGTATGGTTATGGTAATGACACTGGAATTATAAAACATACATGTGAGGTCATGAGTGTAATCCTGTAGATGTCAGCACACGTATGGTTATGGTAATGACACTGGAATTATAAAACATACATGTGAGGTCATGAGTGTTATCCTGTAGATGTCAGCACACGTATGGTAATGGTAATGACACTGGAATTATAAAACATACATGTGAGCTCATGCGTAACGTTCCCCATCAAACATTACTGACACATTCTTGCTTTTGTTAAAACCTTTCTATATTCTACATTTTTTTAATTTATTTGCAAACCAGATCTTATTAGTAAATCCTAATTGCAACTACATGGGCAGATTCAATTCCCTCTGCAGCCCTCCCAGGCTCTGTTGTCACCCCGTGTTTACGGAGCAGTAAGCAAGCCTCTTTTGTCTGCGCACACAAGTCCTGACAGGGATCTATTGAACACTACTCCGAGCAGGTGGATCAATCCTCCGATCAATGTGACGCCTGTTGATGAGGCGCCAAGATTTGTGAGGGGACAAGTCAGGGCGTGTGCCTTACTGCGACCCCAACCAACAGCACTGTATAACCCCTCCTAAGATGGTATGGAGCCTTGTCTAATTGCCTGCCGCCACCCACCCACCCACCACCCAGCGACCCTCCTCACCCCACTGTGGGCCCCTTCCTCCTTTCCACATTTCTATACGGCCTCAGGCCATTGAAGCCCTTGTGGCGGTCGACTGGCCGCTCTTAAGAGGCTTGGGAGAATGTCCTTGGCTGGGGCCTTCACTCACACTCAACTGGATGTGTTAATAGATCCAATGCCATCTTATTTTCTCACCTCTGTTAGACAGCGAGGAGAGGCCAGGCGGCGAGTGGTGATCTGGGGGGGCAGCAGGGGGAGAGTGGGGGAGAGCGGGGTTGGGTAAAGGAAACCTGCTACACTCTACCAATGGGTTCATATAAGAGGCAGGGGCCAGGAGTTCATATAGGATTTGATAAGGAGAGGAATGAGAAAGAAAAGTGTGGAAAAACAACAGCAGTTTTCTCTTTTTATTTCTTAAATCAGACGCCTCCAGCGGCCACTTTAGATGATTTGTTGAAATGTGTCCCCACAGCGTCATCAATGGCGTCAACTTTCCTGAATTTCATTCACAGCGAGTCAGAGGAAGAGTGCTTGTCACTGTAACCATTGTCATCATCACGAGGTGATGCATGAAATCCAGTACAAGAATAACACCTGAAATTTTAACACTGGGTCGTTAATTAGTAATAACGACTGCTGTGATTGTGGTCGATGGTTTGAACGCCTAGACTGAAGAGTAGAGAATCATACTTAGGTATTTGCACGTGCTCTGTCTTGGTAAGAATTTAAAGTAAATCACATCAGACCACAGACCACTGTTGCAGAAACAATGTTAGATTAAAAAAAAACACTCATGAAAAAAGCACGAACACCAGAACACTGGGATCCCAGGCTTGTTTTGCACAGAACGCCCTCACAGTAACCAGCATGAGTCATGACTTACATCTGCCACTTGTTTTGTCTCTCAGTTCGTCTCTGAACGCTGTATTCCGTTATGGTTCATGGGTGTAAGGTGTGTATCTCACATATAAAATTAACCACCCAAGGAAAGCTGCAGTGCACAGGTGAATTTGATAAGGCCCAAAGGTTTACCCTAAAAAAGCAGATATTAACAATAATAGGGCTTATTTGATATTAATGAAATCATGGTAATTGTTAGTTTATCCGGCAAAATGTCTAAACTTGCCCATAATGATTGCATGCCTAATTTGAACTGGAATGTGAGTTCCTGTGTGTTTCACACAGGAAATAAACATTGCTGTCCATTTTGCGTTCTTCCCCAGGATGTAGAAGTTAGAAGGATCATAATGTATGAAGGTTCTTGTCAATGTGTGTCAGGAGCGAAAGAAGAAGAATGTCCACAGGCCACTGGGCAGGCATGGACTTGGCTCTGAGCTCGATGTGTCTTTAGCGTTTTGGTTCCTCACCTTCCTCCTGCACTGTCGCATTGGTCGCGACGCCCTTCTCCGAACGCCAGGGATGCGAGGTGACAGCGGGGATGGCTTCTGTGTCACAGAGGTGAAACCAGGCACTCCAGCTGGATGGCCTTACCAGGGGCTCCCCTTTGGGTTCGTCAAGTGTGAAACCCATACAACACACTTGTGTGTCTCGTGTTGATGATCTGGTCAAGATGAATCCCGGGCAGCACAAGTGTGCACGATATGTGATTTGTTGATGCATCCTACGGCACGGTCTACGTTGGTGTAGAGTTTACTGTGTTATTAGCTACTACATAAAGCGCCAGCTACTCTTCCAACACAAAACATACTGGCCTGTCTTTTGACGGGCCGGTGAATCAAGCATTGGAGATTAATTGAAGATTTTTGCCAAGAGGCAATCACAGCATTTGGAATGACAGAGCCCATCTCTGTGTAAGACGAAATTATATCACAGCATTTGGAATGACAGAGCCCATCTCTGTGAAAGACGAAAAGGGAACACAGATTTGTCAAAGGTCGCTGAGGGCCAGGGGTCATCTACAGTGTCACGGACAGTGATGCTGATGCACATGTGGTCAGTAAATACAGGGACACTCTGACTAGCAGTGATGGTTTGGATTGATCGATGGCTGGCACCAGTGTTGTGCCCTGTCTTCAGTTCACAGGTAAACAGCTTCTGGTTAGCTGGCACCAGTGTTGTGCCCTGTCTTCAGTTCACAGGTAAACAGCTTCTGGTTAGCTTGCACCATTGTTGTGCCCTGTCTTCAGTTCACAGGTAAACAGCTTCTGGTTAGCTGGCACCAGTGTTGTGCCCTGTCTTCAGTTCACAGGTAAACAGCTTCTGGTTAGCTTGCACCAGGCGTTCAACAGGGTCATTGACTTGTTAAGAAAATAGATGCTACTTTCAGAGAATGATTCTATTTGTGTGTGTCCTTTATCTGATTGTGTTTGATCTTCTTTGTACTGGCAGGTTGACTTGCCCTTTATTTTCTGAGGCAGTAGCCCCTTAACCGTCCAAGTTGTGTGTATAACCCATTTGACCTTCCAACCAAACCATAGGATTTTGCTACCATTCATGCGTGGATGGAACTGGATCCATTTGAGAAGTAGCTTTTATTATGCTATGAGGATTTGGCAACGGTCAGGGAAACGACTAGAAGTCCTCTATGATAAAAGCCATGCATGGTATTTCTGAGGAACTGCCAACACTGTTGCTTTCTCTCTCCTGAACCAGCCGGCACTGAGGGTGAACTAGGGGAAGTTGAGGTCACCTGTGATATGTTAGGATGGATACCAGGAGCATGTAAGTGAACTAGGAGGAGTTGAGGTCACCTGTGGTATGTTATGATGGATAACAGGAGCATGTAAGTGAACTAGGAGGAGTTGAGGTCACCTGTGGTATGTTATGATGGATAACAGGAGCATGTAAGTGAACTAGGGGCAGTTGAGGTCACCTGTGGTATGTTATGATGGATAACAGGAGCATGTAAGTGAACTAGGGGGAGTTGAGGTCACCTGTGGTATGTTATGATGGATAACAGGAGCATGTAAGTGAACTAGGGGAGTTGAGGTCACCTGTGGTATGTTATGATGGATAACAGGAGCATGTAAGTGAACTAGGGGGAGTTGAGGTCACCTGTGGTATGTTATGATGGATAACAGGAGCATGTAAGTGAACTAGGGGGAGTTGAGGTCACCTGTGGTATGTTATGATGGATAACAGGAGCATGTAAGTGAACTAGGGGGAGTTGAGGTCACCTGTGGTATGTTATGATGGATAACAGGAGCATGTAAGTGAACTAGGGGGAGTTGAGGTCACCTGTGGTATGTTATGATGGATAACAGGAGCATGTAAGTGCCTGCTGCCCTTCAGTGTTTTGGCCTGGTCCAGCACCTGCTGGGCCCCAGAAATGGCAGGGTTTGTGTTGGCCAGCTGGGTTTCTGTCGGCACAATCAGAGGGGTCAGTGCCCCTTCAGCAGGCGTTGGACAGAGGGATATTCACTCAGCAGGGGCGAGGGGCAGGGGGTACAACTTCCGAGTTCGGAGGGGTCCACTCCACACTCGTTCCACCTCAGATTGTAGTCGACATGTTCGCTGTTTACTGTAATGCCAAGATTGTCTGTCAGGGCCCCTTCTCTGTGGGCTCCGGCCTTGGCACCCATCTGTAAGGGAGGCTGGCGTCGGCCATGTTCCAAACTTCACCCTAGTACCTAATGGCTCATACGGTTGCGGTCAAACGTAGTGCGCTATGCAGGAAAGAGGCGTTCCCTTTTGGACTTGTGCATAAGCTTCCTTGTGGCGCCGCATATGATTAGATGGTCCATTGGGCAGCTTGGCTGCAATGCCCGCCTAGGACCTGGGCATGAGTCCACAGGGCAAGGGCATCAGGGACTCTGCCAAGGTGGAAGTGGATCCCAGGCTTGTTTACATTACATTGTGCTGACCTTCGGTTGAGAAACTCCCATTGCGTCAGATGGATACCGTTGGATACAGATGAATACTTTGCCAGAATTGACGTCTTACACTTGAGCGCTGTGTATGTGTAGGAGGGATAGCCTCCTGCTTGGTCCTTAAAAAGAAGATGTACAGGAAGTGCTGGGAAGTCTTTTGGACGCAACATTCTTCTGTCTACCTGTACTTTCAGGAGAATACAGCAAAATGTTCACATTTTAGTAAATACACAGACTCTCTAATCCATCTTGCTTGAGGAAACAATCAACGTAATGCTCTGGGTTTTGATCTACCAACGTTTTTATAGGTTTTCCGATGCTTTAGCCAACCGGCCACTCCAGCCCATTCAATAACATGTATGTTACGTGTATTCATTTACCTCTAGAAAATATATAGAGAATAAACTGATGTGTGCGTGTATATACACAAATGGATGTCTTTATTAACCATTATTTTGCTTGTACACTAAGCACTTTCCCATTTATTATAACACTTTCATAATATCTCTGAGGCGGAAACATTTTAATCCACTGTCTGAGAAGATGCATCCTCAACCTGATCAAGTGTCATCTTTTCACACCACCGACTTCGCAAGTGTGGAACTTCCGTCTGTTGCCGTCTCCAGCATTTTCTTTACTCCCTGACTCTCCAAATGTTTTCTACTTGCAGATCTAAACAGCGCTGTCCTTTAATAGCTAAATGTATCTTCTGTAATGGCACGACATTTACCTTCTTGCTATTAACACATGGCTTTGACATTCTCTTTTCTTCTTGACGCCACCATACCCCAACACTGACTCCGCCCCTCCCTCAGCCCCCCAGTATCCCCTATCCCCCTGCAACCCATTGCACCCCATCTCTCTACTATGCCGTTTCCCTCAGGGTGCTAGTGGTTGTCGCTTCTTCTCCACTGCCTGTCCTCCTCGGCCCAGTGGATGGCACCTTCCCCCCTCACGCTCTGCTGTGATTGAGCATTACGAGGTGTTTCACGCCTCTGTGCGTTAGCCCAGAAAGCGTTGAGGGGAGAGAGCGATGAGGGGGTAGAGGAGGGCTGTGGGTAAATGATACGTATGGATCGCAAGGGGCACAGAGTTCAACAAAGGGTCAGGTCAGCGCTGCCAACGCGCATGCACGCACACACAGGCACGGGCACACACACACACACACGGATACACGGGCACACTCACGCATGGGCACACTCACGCACGGGCACACACACGCACGGGCACACGCACGCACGGGCACACACGCACATACACGCGCGCACACACGCGCACACACACACGGATACACGGGCACACTCACGCACGGGCACACTCACGCACGGGCACACTCACGCACGGGCACACTCACGCACGGGCACACACACGCACGGGCACACACACGCACGGGCACACACACGCACGGGCACACACACGCACGGGCACACTCACGCACGGGCACACTCACGCACGGGCACACTCACGCACGGGCACACACACGCACACACACGCACGGGCACATTCACGCACGGGCACGCACACACGCGCGCACACACGGGCACACAGACACACACGGGCGCTACAGTACACTGGGGCTACAGTACACACACACGCTACAGTACACTGGGGCTACAGTACACACACGCGCTACAGTACACTGGGGCTACAGTACACACACACGCTACAGTACACTGGGGCTACAGTACACACATGCGCTACAGTACACTGGGGCTACAGTACACACACACGCTACAGCACACTGGGGCTACAGTACACACACACGCTACAGTACACTGGGGCTACAGTACACTGGGGCTACAGTACACACACACGCTACAGTACACTGGGGCTACAGTACACACACACGCTACAGTACACTGGGGCTACAGTACACTGGGGCTACAGTACACTGGGGCTACAGCACACAGGGGCTACAGCACACAGGGGCTACAGCACACAGGGGAGACTAAAACTGACACAGACACACCATAAATAAAGCGCTAATGTCATAGTAAATGATTAGCTGAGGCTTGCTGTCAGCTCAACCATATTCACATGTTTAAATAATGAAGCGTCTAATTAATGGATTCTGATGATGGCCTTCTGCACTGTGACAATGTCATACCACACACTGAGCTTTAATTCTGCTTGTTGTGGCTCCCAATACAATACTGTTTGCTCTGGGTTTAATTATGGACTAAACATAAGCCAGTAACGGCTAGAGAAGCCAAATCTCATCCAATAGTTTTCAATCGAATGAGGCCCAAATATTGCCTTAAAAAAGGGCAGTTGCTGAATCAACAATACTTCACTCGGGATCTGGCTGGATAAGTATGAAGAAAACGAATAACCGGACCTGAGGTGAACAGTCAAATAGCGCTCATTGTGTTTGAGGGACTGGGGTTGGCGTTGAGGTGTTGGGGGTGTTCGTGGAGTCAGAGCTCCATCGCTGACCTTTTCCCCGGGTCCCCTCCAATTAGCCCACGGCCTGTTGCACACTCATGAGCGGTGGGGACGTGTTCGATAATGCTCCCCTCTCGCCTGCTTAACCCCTTAGCTGCCTCCACAACTCACTCCATCCCCCACACACCACCCACAGAGAAAGACTGTTTTGTCTTAACTATTATTACCAGCTTACAAGTCTGCTAATAGTCATTTCAGGAAGTCAGTTGTACCTATTTCATAAACCCCCTTTAAATATAACCAATAACCCAAAAGGCCAATGAATTAGATGTTGAAGCACAGTAATTAGGAAAAACTCGGTTTGAAACGTATGAAAGCCTAGAATGGATCCGTGTTCCAAAACATGGACTGTTGTCTTCTGGCTGAGCTGGGTTATCTTTTAATTGAACATTTGCACTCGTACACGGCACATTAGATCTGATGCTGCATTGTTCGTCATTGCGTTCCACCTTGGACCCAGTACTCGTGACATTGTTGAGCCTGACACCCGGCCCTCCAGCTAGGGCCTGACATCCTCCTCCTGGCTTTGTTTTCTGGTGTCAGGACACGCTAGGAACATGGCTCTTTCAGCCTGAGTTAACAGACCACAGGGTCTTTGAGCCAACACGATCTCTACACTGATTACACAGGGCTGTACCTGCACTACAATGGGCTCCCAGCGCCCTCCCAGAGACTGTAGATAAGTATGGGCTTGTTTCCCGACCCAGGCACCTTGTTCTGTTGTCGGGAGAACCGATCCCCCCTTCCCTTTTTCGTCTGCTTCGGGACTTGCTCTCTGGCAGCTCATACATCCAGATCGATATCGTTCTCTAGACTGCTGCTGGGGTCTGTCTGAGAAGGTCATGTGACTGCTATTGCCCTATGGGGGTCTGTCTGTCGCTCTACTTCCAAAAGATAAAGAATTAAACAGTCACATGATGATGAATTTAAATTTCTAAACTGCTCCAAAAGCACACTGTTCTTTATATAGGATCTTACAGATCTTAAACATGACCTCACCCAGTGTCAGACTGGTCACCAACAATCAAAGCCAGAATACGATTCTGGTGCGCTGCTGGTTGTTTGGGTATAACAGATGTTTTAATTGGATAATTGGTTGTCAATTGGATTTTCTCTTCTAAACCAATCTTCTTGCATGGTTAGTCATTTCCCTTGTTTATACAACTTCCTCTTTATATAATAGAGTACCCTGGTGGTTAAAGTATCTGACCAGCGACCAAAATAAATATTGTTGGGCAAGACCGGTTGTCCCAATTAAAGACACAATGTAAATGTCTGCTTCTGCCCAAATCTTACGCTTCCATCTCAATTCTCCATTTACTCCCTATTCTTCCCCTGTCCGTCGTTGTCTATTTTCTTTTTGTCTTCCTCTGTCATTTCCCCCCTTTACTCCCTCTTCTCTCTCTCTCTCCCTCTCTCTTGTCGCCTGCAACCCTGGGGCTCGACAAGCTGGCCGGCCCGTCGCATCTGCCAGCACATCTTTAGCGGCTTGGCAGCGAACGGCGTCCGTCACAGGTTGTAATCAAACCTGCCTGGAAACAAACGGAGAGAGCCCTCCTTCTGGCTGATTAATCATAATGTAATTTTAATTAAAAAGCGCAGTGTCAAAGGGTTTAGCTGCCTGAGAAGTGAGCCCAGATTGGCGCGCAGCGGCGGCCCTCAGTTTGCGCGCAGGAAACACGTCCTGACAAATCCACACGGCTGCACCAAGAAAATGCAGAATGGCGGCCATTACTGGGATATTGTCATTGGGCGGGGGGGGCAGTAGCGTAGCGGGGGAGGTTGTGGGCGGGGATGGGTGAGGTGGGTCATGCTGTCATGGCAATTGGGCCTCGGCGCGACCCCATGACCCAAAGGGGCGAGATCCGGAGATTGTTTTTGTCAGTGGGAAGGGTGGGGGCTTGGTTTGGAGGAGGATATGATGACCTCGTGTGAGTCTTATTCACTTGGGGGTTGGTTCTCAGGTGTACGATCTGCTTATCATAAGAGGTCATGATGACCTCGTGAGTCTTATTCACTTGGGGGTTGGTTCTCAGGTGTACGATCTGCTTATCATAAGAGGTCATGATGACCTCGTGAGTCTTATTCACTTGGGGGTGGTTCTCAGGTGTACGGTCTGCTTATCATAGGAGGATATGATGACCTCCTGTGAGACCTGTTCACTTGGGGGTGGTTCTCAGTTGTACGGTCTGCTTATCATAGGAGGATACGATGACCTCGTGTGAGACCTGTTCACTTGGGGGTGGTTCTCAGGTGTACGGTCTGCTTATCATAGGAGGATATGATGACCTCCTGTGAGACCTGTTCACTTGGGGGTGGTTCTCAGGTGTACGGTCTGCTTATCATAGGAGGATTCGATGACCTCGTGTGAGACCTGTTCACTTGGGGGTGGTTCTCAGGTGTACGGTCTGCTTATCATAGGAGGATATGATGACCTCCTGTGAGACCTGTTCACTTGGGGGTGGTTCTCAGGTGTACGGTCTGCTTATCATAGGAGGATACGATGACCTCGTGTGAGACCTGTTCACTTGGGGGTTGGATCTCGGGTGTACGGTCTGCTTATCATAGTAGGATATGATGACCTCCTGTGAGACCTGTTCACTTGGGGTTGGTTCTCAGGTGTACGGTCTGCTTATCATAGGAGGATACGATGACCTTGTGTGAGACCTGTTCACTTGGGGGTTGGATCTCAGGTGTACGGTCTGCTTATCATAGGAGGATACGATGACCTCGTGTGAGACCTGTTCACTTGGGGGTGGTTCTCGGGTGTACGGTCTGCTTATCATAGTAGGATACGATGACCTCCTGTGAGACCTGTTCACTTGGGGGTTGGATCTCAGGTGTACGGTCTGCTTATCATAGGAGGATATGATGACCTCCTGTGAGACCTGTTCACTTGGGGTTGGTTCTCAGGTGTACGGTCTGCTTATCATAGTAGGATACGATGACCTCCTGTGAGACCTGTTCACTTGGGGGTTGGTTCTCAGGTGTACGGTCTGCTTATCATAGTAGGATACGATGACCTCCTGTGAGACCTGTTCACTTGGGGGTGGTTCTCAGGTGTACGGTCTGCTTATCATAGGAGGATATGATGACCTCCTGTGAGACCTGTTCACTTGGGGGTGGTTCTCAGGTGTACGGTCTGCACATCATCAATCATCAGACTACCTGGGCCTAACAGTCCTCCCGTAATGCGCTCCGGGTCATCCGCTAGCCGGGTGTGGATGATAGCTAACTGAGACAGGACGAGTCTCAGTACCCAGAGGCTTGGCTGGAGTCAGAAGGAGGGTTTGGCGTAGGCTTGTGTCAACACTGGAGGAGACCAGGCATTAGCACAGAGATGACATCAACTACGATCAACACAAACACGAGTATAAACCCTAAGATCAACACAAACACAAATAGACAAACACTAAAGGTATTGTAATTTCACATTTGTTGTTGCACTGTGTGAACTTTTTATTCCGGTAATGTTCGGTGAGTGCTTCTCCTTCAAGGAGCCAGAGAGAAGCTCCTGCAGATCCCCCTGCCTTGTCTCGACAGCTGAAAGCTGTGCCCTGTCCGGCCCTGGCCTTGGGACTGCGAAACAGGGACATGGCCTTTGTGATAACGGAAGGCAGAGAGCCAGCATGACCATGGGGAGAGTGAGATATACACACACACACACACACAGAGATGGGCAGAGATATAGATGAAAGAAAAATGGTTAGGTGAGACTAAGGGGGTAGAATAAAATCAGGGCAGTCTAGTTCTAGAGTCATATTTCTTAGACTCACCGCCTGGGGGAAGAAGCTGTTCTTGTGGCGGGATGTTTTGGTCTTGATTGACCTCAGCCTCAGTTCTGAATAGTCTGTTACCCGCAATGGAGAGGCCTGCCTCAATCTGTGCTGCCCGCCTCTGTGATCTGACCGGACAGTTCTTTGAGGGATGGCAGCTTACATCCAATGGTTCACTCCACAGAGCCGATGATGCTTTGCAGTCTGTCTTTATCCTTGACAGTGGCTGCCGCGTACCAGACAGTGATGGAGAAGGTCAGGATGGACACAATGATGGCTGTGACAGGGGACAGGGGTTAGAGGAGGGAGATGGGATGGTGTGGCTTTTATCCATCCACCTCTCTAGGGGTATGAATTGTACTCCTAAAAAGCATTAGGGACCCATGTCATCTAATTGTGTTTCTGGGCTGAGACCTGTGAGGTGCCAATTCCTCAGGCCCTCGTGTTACGTTGAACCCAGCAGTCCTTAGTGTTCTTGCACAGAGAAATAAATATATATCTTCTTCCCTCCTAATGTGTGACCTTTGGAGATGTGGGGGTCTACTCAGAGGAGAACCAGGGGCTCCTGCTCCTCAGGGTCCCAGGCGGGGGGGGTGAAGGTGAGAGACCGTGAGGGGACTTGTTCCAGCCGGTCACAACATGCATGTGATTTCTCCCTCCAGGTGTCGTGTTGCCTGAGTTTTACCCCCACCACGCAAGCCAAAGACCACGCATTAACGTGATCGCTGCCATCCCTGGTTGCTCCTGAGTAACATATCATAAGTTCAGAAGTATGGAGGTCCTGATATTACGTCACTGTATTAACAAAACGGTGTCACCAAAGAGGAAAAAGATAGACACTTTTTATTACGTTGGCAAGTTGTTGTTTTTGCAAATCATAGCCTTATCTAATATCTTACTATCTTTCAAACTCTCCAGTTAATGTGTTCGTAGAACTCAATCCATCCCAATCTGCTAACATTGTGAGACGAGCTATTCTGGATTAATGAGGTCCCCATATGATTTGATCAGAGCCATATTGTCTTGTGATCCAGGGAGACATGCTCCAGCCCTTTCCTCTGCCACTCTGCCACGAGCAACCAGACAACCCCTGTCAGTAGAGGCTAGACCAAACAAAAGGCTACGGCCGCCCCTGGGAAGGAGTGCTAAAAACAGTCATACCACATTGTTACCACAATTATCACACGCAGGTATTCCAAATCTGGTTTATCTCATTAGCATTTCAAAAGCCGGCACACATATTCATTTACAAATGGGCACAAGAGCGTATGTGCCAGCCTGAGTATAAGCTGGCGCTAGTGCACGCACGCACGCACACACGCACACACTAAAACACACATGCACGCACACTAAAACACACACACACTAAAACACTCACACACACACACACACACACTAAAACACTCACACACACACAGACACACTAAAACACTCACACACACACACTAAAACACTCTCACACACACACACACACACACACACACACACACACACACACACACTAAAACACTCACACACACTAAAACACTCACACACACTAAAACACACACACAAAACCACATATTGTAACCTCATCAAATAACACGAAGGCCAGTCCTTCTGATTACCATGTGTATAACATGAGGTGTATGAGGAGCTGTGTTTGGTAAGGAGTGTATGAGGAGCTGTGTTTGGTAAGGAGTGTATGAGGAGCTGTGTTTGGTAAGGAGTGTATGAGGAGCTGTGTTTGGTAAGGAGTGTATGAGGAGCTGTGTTTGGTAAGGAGTGTATGAGGAGCTGTGTTTGGTAAGGAGTGTATGAGGAGCTGTGTTTGGTAAGGAGTGTATGAGGAGCTGTGTTTGGTAAGGAGTGTATGAGGAGCTGTGTTTGGTAAGGAGTGTATGAGGAGCTGTGTTTGGTAAGTGTATGAGGAGCTGTGTTTGGTATGAGGGAGCTGTGTTTGGTAAGGAGTGTATGAGGAGCTGTGTTTGGTAAGGAGTGTATGAGGAGCTGTGTTTGGTAAGGAGTGTATGAGGAGCTGTGTTTGGTAAGGAGTGTATGAGGAGCTGTGTTTGGTAAGGAGTGTATGAGGAGCTGTGTTTGGTGAGGAGTGTATGAGGAGCTGTGTTTGGTGAGGAGTGTATGAGGAGCTGTGTTTGAGGAGTGTATGAGGAGCTGTGTTTGGTGAGGAGTGTATGAGGAGCTGTGTTTGGTAAGGAGTGTATGAGGAGCTGTGTTTGGTGAGGAGTGTATGAGGAGCTGTGTTTGGTGAGGAGTGTATGAGGAGCTGTGTTTGGTGAGGAGTGTATGAGGAGCTGTGTTTGGTGAGGAGTGTATGAGGAGCTGTGTTTGGTGAGGAGCTGTGTTTGGATGCAGGCCTGCCCGGTCCCCTTTCACCTTAACAACTGGCTATTGGACTCTCGGTTTACCCTAAAGGAACCACCCGCTGTTCACCTTAACTGCTTTTTAAGAACCCCATCTGTTAACTCATTATTGCCTCCACAGCCATCTGAAGTGGGGGTGGGCGTGTCGTGGGGGTAGCCAAACTCTGCACTGTAGTCCACATCCATATTGTTTAAAGGAGCCCAGTATGTGGGCTGTATCTCGGAAGACGTTGGCACACCGAAGGTTAAATCATGTAAAAAGAAGTAGAATTAAAGCCCAAAACTTCTATGCATTTTCATCCTCAAGTTCTGTGCTTTCATTTGCTGAAATTCCTGTATTGAATAAATGTAGATCCAATACGACCGCTAACGGTCAGTGGACATTAGTGAGTCAAATTATTATGGTGAAGGGAAATATGTTGATCATCTCCTAATAAGGGCACAGGTCTGGGTAGATTGGATCCTACGCAAAAATGTGTTCATGTGGTAAAGATGACTGGGTCAGAGCATCAATGAATCAGCAAGGCTTGTGCCCCCGGTCAGCTTGTGGGGCGCTCCCGGTCAGCTTGTGGGGCGCTCCCGGTCAGCTTGTGGGGCGCTCTTGGTCAGCTTGTGGGGTGCCCCCGGTCAGCTTGTGGGGCGCTCCCGGTCAGCTTGTGGGGTGCTCCCGGTCAGCATGTGGGGTGCTCCCGGTCAGCTTGTGGGGTGCCCCCGGTCAGCTTGTGGGGTGCTCCCGGTCAGCTTGTGGGGTGCTCCCGGTCAGCTTGTGGGGTGCTCCCGGTCAGCTTGTGGGGTGCCCTCGGTCAGCATGTGGGGTGCCCCCGGTCAGCTTGTGGGGTGCTCCCGGGCATTCGGGAGCAGTGACATTTAGGGTGAAACTTCCCCTTTAAAAGGAGAGTGACGCCCGACAAATGCTCCAGGGTGGATGGTGGGCCACGCCGCCCAGCAATGGCTGTCCTTACACAGCTCTGTTGGCACAGTTGGCATGGGCTGCCAGGCAAGGCTGGTGAGGCTTTAACTTGGCTAAGCTTTTTGCTGCCAGGTCCCTGGGAGATCTCACTGTGGGTTTATATTGAACTTTGTAGGCCAGGCCCCCCTGTCTACTACTGTAATATAGGTCCTGCTGGGGAGGTTGGATAAGGAGGTACCTCTCACTGATCACACTGGCTGGTGGTTATTACATTATACTGTGTGTGTGTATTCTGTTCATACAGTGGTTCTGTTTAGATAAACAGGTACGTGTGTGTGTGCGTTTGTGTGTGTGTGTGTGGCACCACTCAGCCTTGTCCTCTTCAGATCACACAATCACTATTATATACAGCCACTGACTCTGGCAGGTGTTGCACTGCTGTGCACAGATATGTTTCCCAACATGACACACACACACACACACACACAACCTACTACAGGGATTCCCCACAGGTGTGCCTTAGAGGGCAGAGTCAACACCTTCTTATTAAAATGCACAGACACTCAGAACACACACACACATAGACACACACACACTCAGAACACACACACACACTCACACACACTCAGAACACACACACACTCACACACACACAGACACACACTCAGAACACAGACACACTCAGAACACACACACACACAGACACACACTCAGAACACACACACACTCAGAACACACACACACTCAGAACACACACACACACTCAGAACACACACACACTCAGAACACACACACACACTCAGAGCACACTCAGAACACACACACACTCAGAACACACACACTCAGAACACACACACACACACACTCAGAACACACACACACTCAGAACACACACACACTCAGAAAACACACACACACACTCAGAAAACACACTCACACACTCAGAAAACACACTCACACACTCAGAAAACACACTCACACACTCAGAAAACACACTCACACACTCAGAAAACACACTCACACACTCAGAAAACACACTCAGAACACACACTCACACACTCAGAACACACACACACTCAGAACACACACACACACTCAGAACACAAACGCTCCCTGTTCTCCAGTTCTCCCTGACAGCTGTTATGGCTGTATCACACAGTGGCCAGTTCTCATACCCTGTAAGTCTCCATTTAGCTTATTATTAGGTAGTAAGTGTTTACTACCAGAATAAATCCTCTAACCAATTCCTTCCTAACAGTGAGATTTCGTTAGTTACCTCCCAGTAATA
The DNA here is from genome assembly GCA_029465975.1 of Dallia pectoralis. Taxonomy (NCBI): domain Eukaryota; kingdom Metazoa; phylum Chordata; class Actinopteri; order Esociformes; family Umbridae; genus Dallia; species Dallia pectoralis. The sequence goes on from CM055743.1 coordinate 19,243,570, forward strand.
ATTTCTGAGGTCAAAAGCGTTTAATCTTTTTCTTGCCGCATATTTTGGGGAACTCAAGATTGTATATCGTATATTTCCCTGAGTGTTTAAGACCGTAAATGAAACATTTTACATTGAAGTCCCAGAATGTAATGAAATGTATTAACATTATTAAAAATAAATATAATAAAATGAAGCAATATTGTTACAGTGCCTTTGTTTCAGTCAACTGGCAAACCAACAACAAGCAGTTAAGTCAATATATTAAGACACAAATCAAATCTCTGCAATTGACAGTGAAGAAAGATAAAGAGGGAGTTAATGTCTACAAAGCAGTGTGTTCACCCGATAGTGCTGTCACTCTGTCTGCTGTCCCTCTGTCTGCTGTCACTCTGTCTGCTGTCCCTCTGTCTGCTGTCCCTCTGTCTGCTGTCACTCTGTCTGCTGTCCCTCTGTCTGCTGTCACTCTGTCTGCTGTCCCTCTGTCTGCTGTCCCTCTGTCTGCTGTCCCTCTGTCTGCTGTCCCTCTGTCTGCTGTCCCTCTGTCTGCTGTCCCTCTGTCTGCTGTCCCTCTGTCTGCTGTCACTCTGTCTGCTGTCACTCTGTCTGCTGTCCCTCTGTCTGCTGTCCCTCTGGCTGCTGTCCCTCTGGCTGCTGTCCCTCTGTCTGCTGTCCCTCTGTCTGCTGTCCCTCTGTCTGCTGTCCCTCTGTCTGCTGTCCCTCTGTCTGCTGTCACTCTGTCTGCTGTCACTCTGTCTGCTGTCACTCTGTCTGCTGTCCCTCTGGCTGCTGTCCCTCTGGCTGCTGTCCCTCTGGCTGCTGTCCCTCTGGCTGCTGTCCCACTGGCTGCTGTCCCTCTGTCTGCTGTCCCTCTGTCTGCTGTCCCTCTGTCTGCTGTCCCTCTGTCTGCTGTCCCTCTGTCTGCTGTCCCTCTGTCTGCTGTCACTCTGTCTGCTGTCACTCTGTCTGCTGTCCCTCTGGCTGCTGTCCCTCTGGCTGCTGTCCCTCTGGCTGCTGTCCCTCTGTCTGCTGTCCCTCTGTCTGCTGTCCCTCTGTCTGCTGTCACTCTGTCTGCTGTCCCTCTGGCTGCTGTCCCTCTGGCTGCTGTCCCTCTGGCTGCTGTCCCTCTGGCTGCTGTCCCTCTGTCTGCTGTCCCTCTGGCTGCTGTCCCTCTGGCTGCTGTCCCTCTGGCTGCTGTCCCTCTGGCTGCTGTCCCTCTGGCTGCTGTCCCTCTGTCTGCTGTCCCTCTGTCTGCTGTCCCTCTGTCTGCTGTCACTCTGTCTGCTGTCCCTCTGTCTGCTGTCCCTCTGTCTGCTGTCCCTCTGGCTGCTGTCCCTCTGTCTGCTGTCCCCCGTCTGTTGTCCCTGTCTGGGGCCCAGCTAGACAGCACCAAATGTTCCAGTGAGGTAAGTGGCTGACGTTAAGTCCTCAGACAATACATGTTTGGTCCAACATCCACCCTGCTTTAGATGGCCTCACTAGGGGGGGTTAAGGGGGGGTCTGGGGGTAGGGGTTTGTCATGCGGGGGGGTCCTGTAGGAGGGCGTCTCAGTGGGGACCCATCCATGTTGCTTCACTGAGCTTTGTAGCGGAAGACATTTGAGAGGAATCCCAGACTTTTGTGTTGTAGGTCCACGTCCCCAGACAAGCCGAGGTGTCAGAAATGACATTACTGTATTATGCAGACAAAATAGACAAAAGAACGTGAAGATGCAATGAAAGCTGTTTGGAGTTCTCATACCTTAAGTGTGTATTGTGGTATGGAAACCAAATATCCCTTGTGTTCCATGACAGTGGGTCCAGCATTTTATACAAAGCATATCAAATTGATAGCTCCCGTTTTCAAGATGTCATAAAGATGCTAGAATCCCATGTTTAAAATCACTGTTTTGAATTGCTGTGTAATTTCATACAGACATTGTTTATGTTTACTTGTTGTCACCAATTGGACCTGACTGTGTAATAAAACGCTCCAATGAACTGCATATAATGTACATAGTTGTGTTTTTTATCATGTTATTCATGTGCATGTTTGCTAGTTTCCCAGTGCTTTTCCCTCTCATCCCGACGTTCCACACCCTGTACATAACGAGATAGAGCAGCTAAATGGCAGAGACACGCACAGATAAACGGTGGACTCCAGGCGCTAAACAAACACCCTTCAAACACGACGTTCCTGGTTTAGCCGGCCACGTTCCCCTCACTTGAAACCAAACTAGGTGTCCACTGTGATTAGCGCACTGCAATTAAGAAGGGGATGTAGGCTGGGGCTGGGGGGGGGGGCTGTCTAATGGGTGACACGCTAGGACATAATTGGGGAGAGTGGGCCTCACCTATATGTGTCACTATGACAGGCATGACAGGCAAAGGTCACAGTGGGCAAATCGCAATGGTGGCAGTGGGCAAATGACAATGGTGGCAGTGGGCAAATGGCAATGGTGGCAGTGGGCAAATGGCAATGGTGGCAGTGGGCAAATGGCAATGGTGGCAGTGGGCAAATGGCAATGGTGGCAGTGGGCAAATGGCAATGGTGGCAGTGGGCAAATGGCAATGGTGGCAGTGGGCAAATGGCAGTGGTGGCAGTGGGCAAATGGCAATGGTGGCAGTGGGCAAATGGCAATGGTGGCAGTGGGCAAATGGCAATGGTGGCAGTTATTTTAGTGGTGATCGAAGTGATAAATGGTCGTAGGTCAGCGTGTGTCCCATGGTGAGAAATCAGAGAATATTTGTGGATTACGTTTTCCTATTAAAAACACTATTTATACACATGTTTATTATCAGAGTTTCAACTAGGTTTCTGTTTCATTTTTTTTTGTATGTTTGACTCATTTTTGTAATTGTGTTGTGTCTCAGAGGGGTGGTACTGTAACGTACCAAAGAATAAATGCATGTGTCTCAGAGGGGTGGTACTGTAACGTACCATGAATAAATGCGTTGTGTCTCAGAGGGGTGGTACTGTAACGTACCAAAGAATAAATGCATGTGTCTCAGAGGGGTGGTACTGTAACGTACCATGAATAAATGCGTTGTGTCTCAGAGGGGTGGTACTGTAACGTACCAATGAATAAATGCATGTGTCTCAGAGGGGTGGTACTGTAACGTACCAATGAATAAATGCATGTGTCTCAGAGGGGTGGTACTGTAACGTACCAATGAATAAATACGTTGTGTCTCAGAGGGGTGGTACTGTAACGTACCAAAGAATAAATGCGTTGTGTCTCAGAGGGGTGGTACTGTAACGTACCGAGCATTGTGACCAGATGATAATGACATGAAGAGTTGTTCTCCCATGCCCATATATTAGCTCTGGCCCCAACGGCAGTTCCACAGCAAATCAAGGATCTATTTAGACTTAGGATGGGGCCTGTTTCTGTTTGAGGTGTAAACTGTCTGGGTCCAAAATATCACTAACTGCTGTTACTGCACCTTTTTGTTCAGTTATAAAATTGCTATATTTTTAGTGAGCGTAGCTTCTCTCTTCTGTTTTTTTTCTTCACCACTGGACTTCCAACTGCCACTGAGCAACGTGTGAAGATCACTAGTAACACTTAATGGAAATGCCTTTGAAATAAGTGAAATGGGGACGTTTGATAAGAATGTTTCTTGAATGTTAAACTGCTATTTTTATTGGCTCATGTGAGTAGTTTCTGATGTACATTTACAGTTCCAAAATACAAAAATGTTTTTCCATGCAGTTTTTGAAGATGTGTCAAGGTTGTAGGATTTCCGCGTGACTGCGCAATTCAATATTTTATTGTAATATTGCTCTAACTTTAACTCTTAAAGCATATGTAGTGATATTACCATAGAAGTAGTTGTAGACCGTTTCTCTGTTTCTATTCTTTACACAGGGATTCTTTCAAAAGCCAGTGAGCAATGTGCGAATATGACTTATAATAACTCTGAATTGATAATATACAATGGAAGAAGGAAAAGTGTTGTGAGTGTGTTAAATACATATGTGAACACCTCAATAGTTAATGTCACCTTTTAACATTTCATATGTTAGGGAAATAACAATATTTCAACACCACTGCTTATCTAAAATGACACATGAATAAGTAGAGAATTTTTTCCAAATGAGAAATAGTACTAGTATTTAGTTTTAAAAACCAATAAAAGTATTTGAACATTTGGTGCTTTAGAGGTGTTGTTCAGCTTAATTCAATGCAGTGAGAGGAACTCAAAACAGACGAAGGCTCTTAGCGATTATCTTTAGTCGGCGGCAGTGAAAACCGAGGCCGGGTGGCTTTGTAAATATCCGTCCCAGCTGTCTGGACGGTCCGGTGTGTCGCTGGAGTAGACGAGCAGTGCCAGACTCTTGTCTTCTGTTGGATAGTGTTCTTGTACCCGACCCGGTGAGTCCAAAACTGTAGCACGTCCTAATTTTGTGGCCCGGATAAAGGACAGTATGGAGGTGGCGTAAAACAACTATTTCCGTATCTGTAGTTCACATCTGTGTGTTCTCTGCTGTGGCTTTAAGCTCCTTTTGGTTAGGCTCCGTTTACCTGGTGTTTGTTAGGTGATGTGTCTTGTTTAGGTTATTTCAGTGCAGATCTACATCCAGGAGGGAATTTCTTCTCAACAATTGAGAGAACGTGGTCCAATATGACAGTTAAGAGTCTGCCCACACGTTGTCATCATTGTCATATCGTTCCCCCACAGCACATCATGATGTGGTGTCAAAATAAACGACTTGTCATCCTCTTGAGGCTACAGGGGACAAGCTTTTTGTTCCGGCAGGAGTTGGCGAGCAGGGTTGTTCCTTCTCAGTGCTGAAGGGGTATTTGTATGGACTCTCAGCATGACGTCTAGGTGTGGCATTCTGGGTAATTTAAAATGGCTTCAGACGTTTTTAGCCGCGTTGTGATGTGCTGTCCCTTGTATGTCTTTGAATCGTTAGCCTTCTGCTAATCAGGCTTGGGCTTTAGTGTGACCCGTGACAATGTCCATTATATGCAAATATAATGGCACATTTATATAAGAAGTTATTTGAAATCACTCTCTGTTCTGGCAGCCGGTGCCGTTCTGCTTCTCCAGCATCTGTCTGATTAGCTAATCCAACAGCAGTTTGGTATATTAGCGGCATAAAGGTCTGGGCAGGTGTTGCGTAACAATCTCTCACCTGGGCCCTGTTTAAAGCATGAGTGTATTACCTTTAGAGTAAATACATGTGTTTTGGTGTTTACATATTAGCACGTTCCGTGTGAGGTGCATAACTGCAGACACATATGAAGAATCGTTGTGTGTACAATTATTATTACCTACTGTTTTCTGACTTGGAATTATTTATCTTTTTTTCACTGTGACATATGAACATATTGACTAGCCTATAAACGAGTTGTGCTCTAAATAGTGACATTGGCCAGTTCTGCGGACTGTTGCAGACAGGAGAGGACAAAAGGACCTCCAGCAAACTGTACACATTTCCATGGCGTTGGTAAACAGAGAGACGGAACAGCTTATTGTCAGGAACAAGCATATTCTTAGTAGCTACTGATACTGTGAGACGTACCCTATAGTTCAGCAGAAGTAGAAAGTACAGAACGTCAGTAGTGCCTGCACCGTCAGACACCACGAGGGCTGTGAGATACACATTCTTCCACACCTCTGCGTGTTCTGCCTCAGGGCTTCTCACAGGTACAATTTCTTACCCTCGAATCGGGAGCCGAAAATGAGAAATCTCCAAATTAGAGGCACAGAGTCGTGTCGGAGCCTGACCTGGGCTTCTCACTTCCCATTCTCCTGGACCTGTGAACACTTGGGCTTGTAGCTCGTGATGCCAAGCAGATCCATGGCCTAAGAGTCGTTCTCCAGGTCACAGTCTGATCTGTGGAATATGTCTTGTGCATCTGTCTCTATATGATTCAGTCTGATCTGTGGAATCGTTTTGGTGCGTCTGTCTCTATATGATTCAGTCTGATCTGTGGAATCGTTCTTTCATTCATTTACATTGAAGTAATTTATCAGAAGCTCATATACTGAGCAATTGAACTCTTCTAATTGTGTTGGTAATTGCTTTATGAGACTATTTACACACCGTAACACCCTTTGGGGTTTGTGGTATTGCATGTGACCAATAGAGTCCTGTATCCAAGCACTGTATTTCATTGTGCTAAAGAATAGAGACCGTAGAATAGTGGCCGTAAGCACACAGCAAGCAACAGCTTGTATCGTCAGGTTCATCTGAGACATGGACAACTGCTTTGTAAAGAGACTTCACACAGATACAAGATCGTCCATCTGTGGTCTCAGACACGGGTCGGATCTGGAAACACACGGACCCGCTACCGGACATGCCCTTATAAGGAGCTCCACGACAGGGTTTAACGTCAGCCCTCCCGGGGTTTCTGTTTGGTGATGAGAGAGGAGAGAGGAGAGGAAAATAAAGGAGAGGTGGTGCTCTGGGACCGGGGGCGACCGGTGTGACACGGCCTGTCTGCACTCCGTCAGTGCTGGGTGGAGGAGCTCCCGAAGAGAGGAGCCTCAGTCTGCAGACTGCACCAATGCGATGGGGAGGTGGGCTTAGGAGGTGGGGAGGAAGTGGAGGGGTGTGGATGAGGAGGTGGGGAGGAGGTGGGGAAGTGGAGGGACGAGGAGGTGGGGAGGTGAAGGGACGAGGAGGTGGGGCGGAGGAGGGGTGGGGCGGAGGAGGTGGGGGGGGAGGGCTGAGGTGGGGGGGGAGGAGGGCTGAGGTGGAGGGGAGGAGGAGGGTTGAGGTGGGGGGAGGAGGAGGGCTGAGGTGGTGGGGAGGAGGAGGAAGGGAGGTGGTGGGAGACGATGGGGGTTTTCTAGAAAAGCCTGCATCAGTGGGTCCTGCTGGTTCACGGGCCCTGAACCGACCACAGCACTGATTTGACCATACAGCTTGAGGCTTTAACCTGGCACCTATTGACAGTGGCAGGGTGCCACTATGGCGCGGGGCATCCAGACACTTCTGCTGCATTACACAGCAATCGCTTGTCCGTCTATATTCAGCTGATTGAGATGAAGGTCTGAAAGACGATCATTTGTTTACCCCCCGCGGGGCTAGTGGAGAGACCGTGTTGAAGCTCTAGTACTCTGTATTGCATATTCGTGTCGCTTATTTCCTTGCTTTTGTAAATAATAATTGTCTTCCTATGTATACAACCAGCAAGGTGTGTATATATATAGCTAAAGGTTCAGAAGTCTTCAAAGGCCTTTAATTGTGCAATATCAACAGACACACACACACACACACACACACACTGTGTCCTCACCTTGAAACTTGTTTGAATGTTATGAGCAATGAGTAATACATTTATATTTAAAAACAGATGAGAATGGCGCCGGTCGTGCCTCCCTCTGTGCTCGGGGAGTACTCTCAGAAAAGGAAAAAAAAATATGTGTTATAGACACCTCCGTTAGCGTGTGACTGCAGCTCGTCTACTAATTAAAACCAACTAATGCAACTCCGAAAAAATGTATGTGCTCAATCTACATCTGTTTCATTTTATACGTTTCAAGTAAATGACGAGTCAAACCCAAAATGTATCGTGCTAAAATCTTTACATGAGACGCTTACAAAGATAATGAATTAATTTAAATATATTCTGCGAACCTAGTGAAAGGTAATGCAGGAATAAATGTATTTGACATTAAGACACGATTTATCTCTATACAAAAGACACCATGTTGAATTCTGGCCTGAGGGCATAATTTCTTCAGATCAACCGTAAGAGACCAGCCTAAGGCAGCTAAACTGGGCCTCAACCGTATTGCCACACATTTAACTGGGCACATGTCTATCTTTAGTTCTGAGAAATTCTGTTTCACCACAGTTTTCTCACCTTTGGAACAGTAGTTGATCTTACCAGGATAAGCAGACATCTATTTAGACTGTAAGCATGTTTTACTTTATTAACCTATTGACCTGTACATGGCAGGTTACATCAACATGATTTACTTGTTAGTGAGTGCTAAAGAACTAGATCACACAAAGTAATGTTGGCCTACCTGGTTAAATAAAGGTTAAATAAAATAAAAATAAATGTGTCATTAACTGCGTCATTGGATTTTGTCACATTTTGAATCTCTGCATATTTTCTATACATCTTATTTATTTTGGTTAAGACAATTCACCCCACTTGACAAAAATATGTTTGCGTGCAACCAGAGCGTGTTCCTTGAGTGAACATTGTCCAATGTGTGTGTGTGTGTGTGTGTCAGGGTTGTACACGTTCCCTTTTCTAACAGAATAATTATTTGCAGGCGTGGAGGTTTCTCCTCAGCAGGCGTTGTCACCAGAGCGATCCGTACATGTGAACGCGTTTGTGTTAGCTATTGTTAGCCATTGACAGACTCCTCTCTCTCCGTTCAAAAACATGCATCAACTCACTTTCAATACCGATAAAGCGGCGATTGTGGCGCAGACCTTCTGGTAATTACCCGACTCGAGTCTTCATTGACGGCGGCCATTTAACCGTATGTCGTTGGCCGGGGCCTCTGTTAGTTGATCTCATTTGCTGGCATTAATTAGCTTTGCTAGGATTCGCCGACACTTGGTGTTAACACAGGACAGGAGCCACCAGTTGGGATGACAAACAGGCCTATCTGTTGTAGAGGCGTAGGGAGGTTCTACCCCACCAATCTGCCCCCAACCCAACCCCATCAGTATATGACAGCTGGGGACAACACAGAGGGCACGACTGCTCCCCATTCATGAATGGTCCACATTGAACGAGCCATCCATGGCCGCACAAAAGCGGCCTGCCAGTTCCATTTGCTGGAGCCTATTCTACCTCAGTCGTAATTGGATCGGCCCCCACCCCCTTACGGCAGACAGGGGTGTGGGGGAGGGGGGGTGCGCTGTAGGCCTGTGGAGTTCTGTGAACTTGTTTTGCAGTGTGTTTTCAAATTGTAATGTATTTAGTGTGTGTGTGTGTGTGTGTGTGTGTGTGTGTGTGTGTGTGTGTGTGTGTGTGTGTGTGTGTGTGTGTGTGTGTGTGTGTGTGTGTGTGTGTGTGTGTGTGTGTGTGTGTGTGTGTGTGTGTGTGTGTGTGTGTGTGTGTGTGTGTGTGTGTGTGTGTGTGTGTGTGTGTGTGTGTGTGTGTGTGTGTGTGTGTGTGTGTGTGTGTGTGTGTGTGTGTGTGTGTGTGTGTGTGTGTGTGTGTGTGTGTGTGTGTGTGTGTGTGTGTGTGTGTGTGTGTGTGTGTGTGTGTGTGTGTGTGTGTGTGTGTGTGTGTGTGTGTGTGTGTGTGTGTGTGTGTGTGTGTGTGTGTGTGTGTGTGTGTGTGTGTGTGTGTGTGTGTGTGTGTGTGTGTGTGTGTGTGTGTGTGTGTGTGTGTGTGTGTGTGTGTGTGTGTGTGTGTGTGTGTGTGTGTGTGTGTGTGTGTGTGTGTGTGTGTGTGTGTGTGTGTGTGTGTGTGTGTGTGTGTGTGTGTGTGTGTGTGTGTGTGTGTGTGTGTGTGGCATATGACAAATACTTAATTCCTCTGTAGCGTGTTACCTAATGTAATGTGATAATTTGTGGGTAAGCTTGGGCTGACATATGAGTTTGACCATGTCAAGGAGTTTGGACACGTATCCTGGGAGTGAGCATACTGGAAAGTATTTCTTTAACATAATAGAAATGTGTGAATTAAGCATCAACAAGTAATTAAATTAAGTTACTTGTAAAAAGACAATTTACATAGTGTAATTCAGACAACAACAAATATCAGCATGCTTGGTGTCGTAGTTTCAGACTTGTGGGTTGCTGGTAAACATTTTTTTTTACCATAACGTTCCATTTAGATAGCATTCCCATTTAGATAGCATTCTGTAGAAGTGTTTATTGTACCCTGTAGAGGGTGGCAACACAAGCAATAGAACGAGTACCAGTGTTTAGGAACCTGGGAGGAATGTATTTACAAAGAGCAAGAGTCCAAACTTCACAGATGGAGCAGGTGGTGGGATGACTTGATGACTTCACCAATAGAGCAGGTGATAGGATGACTTGATGACTTCACAGATAGAGCAGGTGATGGGATGACTTCACAGATAGAGCAGGTGATGGGATGACTTGATGACTTCACCAATAGAGCAGGTGATAGGATGACTTGATGACTTCACAGATAGAGCAGGTGATGGGATGACTTCACAGATAGAGCAGGTGATGGGATGACTTGATGACTTCACCAATAGAGCAGGTGGTGGGATGACTTGATGACTTCACAGAGCAGGTGATGGGATGACTTGATGACTTCACAGATAGAGCAGGTGATGGGATGACTTGATGACTTCACAGATAGAGCAGGTGATGGGATGACTTCACAGATAGAGCAGGTGGTGGGATGACTTGATGACTTCACAGATAGAGCAGGTGATGGGATGACTTGATGACTTCACAGATAGAGCAGGTGATAGGATGACTTGATGACTTCACAGATAGAGCAGGTGGTGGGATGACTTGATGACTTCACCAATAGAGCAGGTGATAGGATGACTTGATGACTTCACAGATAGAGCAGGTGATGGGATGACTTCACAGATAGAGCAGGTGATGGGATGACTTGATGACTTCACCAATAGAGCAGGTGGTGGGATGACTTGATGACTTCATCCAGACTCGGTTCTGCAGTTCAGGCGTCATGCTCTTCCTTTTCTCATCTGCTGCCCCAAAGCTGCTTTTCTGGGGCCCTTTTATCCTCCCCCTGACGTTTGGGGAATGTGAGCTTTGTGGAGAGGTGAACGCTAAGTTGTATTTGAGGGCAGCAGCAGGACTGGATTAAACGGACGTATTTTGTCCCCCGCCCGATGCTGACACAGAAGAGGGAGCGTTCGGCCACAACAGGCTGTGAAAACAAACGTCTCCTTCTAAGAACAGCCAGTTCCTCTTTTTAGTCAATAGTTGTTCCATTCCTTTAAGTAGATGAGAAAGAACACATTATTTATAATACGATGTTACAAAACATTATTTAGCCGTTATTGTCACGAACCAGGGTGGTGTAGGGCAGGTTGAAGCCAATTGCAGAGCTTGAATATTCGTTTCGTGCCATTTATTCAAATAACACAAACACGACAACGAACGGTGGAACAAACTATACACTGTGTGAAACAAAAGTGCACTTACACAAAGCGACAACTACAAAACTAACACAGCGACAAATCCACATAGACAAACACTCACCGACCAACATAACTGTGTGACATAGAAACAATGAACAGCAAACAGTGACATCTAGGCAATCCCTTTATAACCCAGTGATTACAAATCCCCAACAGCTGTAACCAACATAAACCAGGAAGTGGGCACCCGAAACCAGACAGTGCAGTACCCTCACTCACCACTCGTGACAGTACCCCCCACTTAAGGCTAGCTCCCAGATAGCCAACAAGAACCAACATAACAACAACACACCAAAAAAAAACAAGGGAGCAACAGGCAAGGACCCACTGTCACACCCAAAGGGTTAGTCCCAGACAGCAGGTCCAGCCCTTAAAGGGCCTTGGTGGCCCGATCGCCGTCTTGTGCGGCAAGGCTTCCGCCATCTTGGTGGACGTGGCGGCGGCCATCGTGGTCGGCGTGGCGGCTGCCATCGACGTGGGCGTGGCGGCGGCCATCGACGTGGGCGTGGCGGCGGCCATCGACGTGGGCGTGGCGGCGGCCATTTCAGGCGGCGTGGCGGCGGCCATTTCAGGCGGCGTAGTCTCCGCCATTTCAGGCGGCGTAGTCTCCGCCATTTCAGGCGGCGTAGTCTCCGCCATTTCAGGCGGCGTAGTCTCCGCCTTTTCAGGCGGCGTAGTCTCCGCCATTTCAGGCGGCGTAGTCTCCGCCTTTTCAGGCGGCGTAGTCTCCGCCTTTTCAGGCGGCGTAGTCTCCGCCATTTCAGGCGGCGTAGTCTCCGCCATATCATGCGGTGACGCTCTGGGAGCTCTGGCAGGCGAGGACGCTCTGGGAGCTCTGGCAGGCGGTGATGCTCTGGGAGCTCTGGCAGGCGAGGACGCTCTGGGAGCTCTGGCAGGCGAGGACGCTCTGGGAGCTCTGGCAGGCGAGGACGCTCTGGGAGCTCTGGCAGGCGAGGACGCTCTGGGAGCTCTGGCAGGCGAGGACGCTCTGGGAGCTCTGGCAGGCGAGGACGCTCTGGGAGCTCTGGCAGGCGAGGACGCTCTGGGAGCTCTGGCAGGCGAGGACGCTCTGGGAGCTCTGGCAGGCGAGGACGCTCTGGGAGCTCTGGCAGGCGAGGACGCTCTGGGAGCTCTGGCGGAGGAAGGAGATGACACTCCGGGAGCTCTGGCAGGCAGGGACGCTCTGGGAGCTCTGGCAGGCAAGGACACTCGGGGAGCTCTGGCAGGCAGGGACGCTCTGGGAGCTCTGGCGGAGGAAGGAGATGACACTCCGGGAGCTCTGGCAGGCAGGGACGCTCTGGGAGCTCTGGCGGAGGAAGGAGGAGCCCCTCAGGGCACTCACACTGGAGTGGGAGGAGCTGGTCCGGGCACTCACGCAGAGGAGGGAGGAGCCGCTCAGGGCACTTAAGCAAAGGTGGGAGGGGTTCATCTAGGCACTCACCCTGGAGTGGGAGAGGCTGGTCCTGCAGGGTGAACCACACCCCCCACCATCTCCTTATCACTCCGGGCGGCTGGCACTCCAGGCCCTTAGGTGGTCTCTGGGCCCTGGAGGTTGGTGGCCGGAAAGGGTCATAGCCCTGTTGGAGCTGGGGTTGTTGCTGCAACTCCATGGCTTTTGCCGGCCCTGGCTGCAGCACCGGAGCAGTGGGGGGCTGCTGTTGCAGCACCAGGGTCGTGGGTGTTCTCTCCGCGGACCTCCGTGAACACCCCGTTAGCTCCCCCCCAAAAATTACTTTGGGGCGCCTCCGGGATGTCCTCTTGCCTTCATAGAAGGCCCGCGGACCCATTGTCACTGACCCTGAATGCTGCAAAGATGGTTCATATACAGCATACGGCCGGAGACGTAGCCACCGCTCCTGTGGTGTCTCCGGCCGATTCCACTCCCACCGCTCCGTGGGGTGACGGTGAGCTTCATCCGACGGGGCGCTATAGCTTGCCCCCCCGCAGAATCCACTCACCGTCCGACTCTGCTGGCTTCGGTGGCTGTTCATTCTGTCACGAACCAGGGTGGTGTAGTGCAGGTTGAAGCCAATTGCAGAGCTTGAATATTCGTTTCGTGCCATTTATTCAAATAACACAAACACGACAACGAACGGTGGAACAAACTATACACTGTGTGAAACAAAAGTGCACTTACACAAAGCGACAACTACAAAACTAACACAGCGACAAATCCACATAGACAAACACTCACCGACCAACATAACTGTGTGACATAGAAACAATGAACAGCAAACAGTGACATCTAGGCAATCCCTTTATAACCCAGTGATTACAAATCCCCAACAGCTGTAACCAACATAAACCAGGAAGTGGGCACCCGAAACCAGACAGTGCAGTACCCTAACTCACCACTCGTGACAGTTATGCTCAAGAGGCAGATTTAGATGCTGAAAATAAAAGCCAAAGGTGTCATAATCATTATTCACTTTTTCTCAGATGCAAAGTTGCAATAATGATATTTTTTCGAATATATTAATTGAAATTATTGGACCTCTACAGCAAAATTTGCATTGCAAGACAAAAATCCATTTAAATTGATTAGAAACGTAGCTACTTTGTGGTTTGTGGTGGTTTCAGGGTAAGTTTTATTTATATCGTGCTGAAAATATTGCTGGAATGTGGTTTCTCATACCAGAACGGTATTTAAAGCAGACAAATATAGCAATGGTAGAGTAGAGACAGGGGATCCATTGCTATAGTTCCTGGTTGCTGTAATTATACAGAGCCAACAAAATGTTTTACTCAATCCAGGAAAAAATGTAGTGGTAAATTTGTATCGTTTTAGAAATGGAGGACAAAGATTGTTGGTAAAATATAATAAATACATCTTACGTCTTATCACGCATCTACGCATCAAGTCTTCCCTTGAATTTAGCAGTATTTTATAGTGTAATATTAGATAAGTTGTAGTTTGGTACTAAATGAAGACAGTCACATCAATATGAAAGAGTATATTAACAAACTTATCCAAAGAAATTGTTGTAGTTCTCGTCAAAAGCTGTCATTAAGTTGAATACATTTTCCTGGAGAGAAAAAAGCATGACACAAATGTTAAAGTGATGACTCATTTGTCGTTTTATGCTTCAGAAAAATGTCTAAAGGTTTTGATTATATAGTCTTATTTTTAATGATTTGTTGTATGAATTTGATCCCCAGCGGTGGTGAGGCAAATCGATAAGAAGACTAAATAGAATTTGGTGTAATTAATTATTAGATGATTAATCTACAGCAATAAGGTTTGATATCACAACTGTAAGACTAGAAGCTAGCTAGCTGCTGATGCTGTTTAAAGTATGAATGAGCTGCAGTCAGAAGATTTAAGACAGCAGAAGCTTGTTGTAAGATAGCTTGATGCACGTGACGTCTAGGATGTGTGCTCCTGGTTCTCACAGGTGGAGCAGACTCACTGTGGGTGTAGCAGGTGGAGCAGACTCACTGTGGGTGTAGCGGGTGGAGCAGACTCACTGTGTGTGGAGCAGAGTCACTGTGGGTGGAGCAGACTCACTGTGGGTGGAGCAGGTGGAGCAGACTCACTGTGGGTGTAGCAGGTGGAGCAGACTCACTGTGGGTGTAGCGGGTGGAGCAGACTCACTGTGGGTGTAGCGGGTGGAGTAGACTCACTGTGGGTGGAGCGGGTGGAGTAGACTCACTGTGTGTGTAGCAGGTGGAGTAGACTCACTGTGTGTGGAGCAGACTCACTGTGGGTGGAGCAGGTGGAGCAGACTCACTGTGGGTGTAGCAGGTGGAGCAGACTCACTGTGGGTGTAGCGGGTGGAGCAGACTCACTGTGGGTGTAGCGGGTGGAGTAGACTCACTGTGGGTGTAGCGGGTGGAGTAGACTCACTGTGTGTGTAGCAGGTGGAGTAGACTCACTGTGTGTGGAGCAGACTCACTGTGGGTGGAGCAGGTGGAGCAGACTCACTGTGGGTGTAGCAGGTGGAGCAGACTCACTGTGGGTGTAGCGGGTGGAGCAGACTCACTGTGGGTGTAGCGGGTGGAGTAGACTCACTGTGGGTGTAGCGGGTGGAGTAGACTCACTGTGGGTGTAGCAGGTGGAGTAGACTCACTGTGGGTGTAGCAGGTGGAGTAGACTCACTGTGGGTGTAGCGGGTGGAGTAGACTCACTGTGGGTGTAGCGGGTGGAGTAGACTCACTGTGGGTGTAGCAGGTGGAGTAGACTCACTGTGGGTGGAGCCGGCTGAGGCTAGGTGCTGTACGGGGCAGATGGACCTGTCTTGCGCTGACCGAGCGTCCGTGCACCATGCTGGGGGAGCGGGAGGGGCCCGTGCAGATATGGGTGCACCCCACTGAGACCCTGGCACAAGACCCTGGCCAGCCTTGGCCTACACCCATCACCAACCCCCCACCCTCCAACACTGACCAATGCATCCGGGTGTATAGCCTAGTCTCCCCAGCTCACAATGCTCCAGACTCCAAGCTGGTCCACATACAGGCTGTGCCAACTGTGGATGCCATGGTCGGATGTAGGGTGGCAAGTGGGCTAGAATTATACAGCAGCAATTTCAGACTAACATTTGACATTGTGATATTTTTCACCAATTGCAGCGATTGTTGCTTTTTATATCTCTGAAACATTTTATTTTATTTGTTCAAATCAATGTTTATTTCTTCGGCTGGATTTCAACATCACAATGACGCAAAACGCTAGGGATGCACCGAATATTCGGCCACCGAAAATTTTCGGCCGAAAACCGAAAATGCCCTTTTGGGCCATTTTCGGCCGAAAATTTTCGGTGGCCGAAAAGTATTTCACACCTCATGGTGTGAAATACTTTTATCACCGAAACAATACTTGCAGTCACAATAAACAGTGGAAATGTTTCCTGTGTATATTTTGCTTATGTAATGTGGCCTATTTGGGATATCCCATTAGTAGGGGCGGAGTAGTGGCACCACCAGTGTCGCTACAATATATTGAATCTGACAAACAGCATTACCATCTAAAAGTTGAACGCCAGGTACTAGATAATGATTTTTGTCTGCACATGGATAGGCCTATGCTAGTTAAACTTTAGAGTAGTATAAAAGCAACAGGCTATTGTCTCAACTAAACGCAAAAATAATCACATTATTCTCAGTAAAAGTTCACTTGCCGGAGGGGGGGAGAGATGTCCCCACCGAAGCTGAGACCAAACCTACGCCCTTGGTGCCTCATATCCATAAATGCAATGGTACTAATAATTGGCATAATTTATTTCGGTGTTTCGGTTTTCGGTCTTAGTTTCCTCTTTTTCGGTTTTCGGTTTCGGCCAAGGATTTTAATTTCGGTGCATCCCTACCAAACGCTGTTGATAATCTTCTGTGCCTTCTATGTGCCTACAGTTATCCCATTGTCAAAACTCATATTCTTCTATTGCTTATTTATAAAGTCACAATAATTGTACAGAATGGCGTTATGTTATTAGGGCTGTAATTGTTCTTGGAGTGCAGCTGGTGATATTATCTGGTATGTTGTTGTTTGTTTTTACTATTAAATTAATTCCAACTGGGACAGTAAATGCATTGATTGATTTCCATCACTAATAGTGTCAGACATTCACTAATTAACATTGATATTTCAAACGCTCCGTGTACAAGCATCACGTTGGTATTTGTCCAGCTGAGCTCTGCCTTTACAAACAGGCAGTCAGTGATTTGTTGTCAACAACAACAGCTATACTAATGACTTAAACAGTTGCCGAAGAATCTCACAAAGGACTGCAATAATGAAAGAAGATTCCTGCCCAAACTCTTTCCAAAAATGTCCTCCTTTGGTTTACTTGGTCCCCTAATTCTCATTTCTGTACCTAGTTGTTTATACTTTTTCTTCAACTTTGTGCATGATTTACTCTAAACCCACAGAATTGGTAACAACAAACTTGTTATGTCAAATAAAAAAGCCTGATTCTGACAAGATTTCGTAGACAAATTTCAAAGTGGACTCAAAAAAGTGTTTGCATATTTTAAAGCAGCATTGTATTTCTACATATACAGTGTTTAATGTTTATTCATATCTCTGTCCTTCACCAGCTGTTCTCTACTGGAATAAGTGCACTGCTACATCAGTAACTTTCTGTATTCACTGTAGTTTGGAGCGATGGAGCATTTTGCATTGACTAAGCATTTGACCCTTAATTTGGATACTTATTGTCTTGTTTTTGTGTGTGTGTCTTTGCAGTAAACGTGTCCGGTTGTTCTGGGTTGCGCGGCAAACCCACAGTTTGAGCTGTGATCCTTCTTGTGAGGTGCAATTTCCTGCTTTATTTCCGACCATATGTGCTAACAACTCCGTTCTGAACCTAAAGGCCAAGCAGACATGACAAACCCACTGTCTTGTTGAGACACTGGACAGATGTATTGGACAACAGAAGGAATATCATTTGTATTGTTGTATGTGGGAGATATTTCCGTCACACATTTACCATGCAGACCTCCTCACGATCATCCCTTTTAAATCCACCTCGTGTGTCTCTATCTACATGAGTGTGGTTGTCTCATGGTGTGGCTCTACATGAGTGTGGTTGTCTCATGGTGTGGCTCTATCTACATGAGTGTGGTTGTCTCATGGTGTGGCTCTACATGAGTGTGGTTGTCTCATGGTGTGACTCTATCTACATGAGTGTGGTTGTCTCATGGTGTGGCTCTATCTACATGAGTGTGGTTGTCTCATGGTGTGACTCTATCTACATGAGTGTGGTTGTCTCATGGTGTGGCTCTATCTACATGAGTGTGGTTGTCTCATGGTGTGACTCTATCTACATGAGTGTGGTTGTCTCATGGTGTGGCTCTACATGAGTGTGGTTGTCTCATGGTGTGACTCTATCTACATGAGTGTGGTTGTCTCATGGTGTGGCTCTATCTACATGAGTGTGGTTGTCTCATGGTGTGGCTCTACATGAGTGTGGTTGTCTCATGGTGTGACTCTATCTACATGAGTGTGGTTGTCTCATGGTGTGTCTCTATCTACATGAGTGTGGTTGTCTCATGGTGTGACTCTATCTACATGAGTGTGGTTGTCTCATGGTGTGACTCTATCTACATGAGTGTGGTTGTCTCATGGTGTGACTCTATCTACATGAGTGTGGTTGTCTCATGGTGTGGCTCTACATGAGTGTGGTTGTCTCATGGTGTGACTCTATCTACATGAGTGTGGTTGTCTCATGGTGTGGCTCTATCTACATGAGTGTGGTTGTCTCATGGTGTGGCTCTATCTACATGAGTGTGGTTGTCTCATGGTGTGGCTCTACATGAGTGTGGTTGTCTCATGGTGTGACTCTATCTACATGAGTGTGGTTGTCTCATGGTGTGGCTCTATCTACATGAGTGTGGTTGTCTCATGGTGTGACTCTATCTACATGAGTGTGGTTGTCTCATGGTGTGGCTCTATCTACATGAGTGTGGTTGTCTCATGGTGTGGCTCTATCTACATGAGTGTGGTTGTCTCATGGTGTGACTCTATCTACATGAGTGTGGTTGTCTCATGGTGTGGCTCTACATGAGTGTGGTTGTCTCATGGTGTGACTCTATCTACATGAGTGTGGTTGTCTCATGGTGTGGCTCTATCTACATGAGTGTGGTTGTCTCATGGTGTGGCTCTATCTACATGAGTGTGGTTGTCTCATGGTGTGACTCTATCTACATGAGTGTGGTTGTCTCATGGTGTGACTCTATCTACATGAGTGTGGTTGTCTCATGGTGTGGCTCTATCTACATGAGTGTGGTTGTCTCATGGTGTGGCTCTATCTACATGAGTGTGGTTGTCTCATGGTGTGTCTCTATCTACATGAGTGTGGTTGTCTCATGGTGTGACTCTATCTACATGAGTGTGATTGTCTCATGGTGTGGTTGCTGATTGGTTGGGACCATCGTATCTTTACACAGACCTCATTCAGTTTGCAGTAAGATTTGATACGAAATGCATGTATTGTAAGCAAGCTCTTTGTTACTAATTTATCCAATGCAGTGATTGGGTATTTTGTATCGCTTTCAAATTCTGGGTCGAAGAACACCAGGGAAACGGTTATATACGTATTTTCTTTATTGATTCCTGACCTCCAATCCCTGACCTCCAATCCCTGACCTACACCCCCTGACCTCTAATTCATGACCTCTAATTCCTGACCTCCAATCCCTGACCTCCAATCCCTGACCTCCAATCCCTGACCTACACCCCCTGACCTCTAATTCATGACCTCTAATTCCTGACCTCCAATCCCTGACCTCCAATCCCTGACCTCCAATCCCTGACCTACACCCCCTGACTTCTAATCCCTGACCTACACCCCCTGACCTCTAATTCCTGACCTCCAATCCCTGACCTCCAATCCCTGACCTCCAATCCCTGACCTACACCCCCTGACCTCTAATTCATGACCTCTAATTCCTGACCTCCAATCCCTGACCTCCAATCCCTGACCTCCAATCCCTGACCTACACCCCCTGACTTCTAATCCCTGACCTCCAATCCCTGACCTTACCTCCAATCCCTGACCTCCAATCCCTGACCTACACCCCCTGACCTGACCTTCACCCCCTGACCTACACCCCCTGACCTACACCCCCTGACCTACACCCTCTGACCTCCAATCCCTGACCTCCAATCCCTGACCTACTCTGTAATGTTTGTGTAATAACTGAATTTGCAGTCCGAGACAACAACAAAGTTAATCGGATGCGTTCATAATATGTTCAGCATTTGGGAACAGAAAATGTCGTTCATGTAAACAGATAAGCTGGTTAATCAATGAAGAACACTGCAGAATGTTCTCCCAGTTTCATCTCTCTTTTGGCTTCCACGACCTACAGCCCTAGGGCTTCCTCTCTACGCAGGACTAGAAATGATCACCTGCTGCTTCAGATTTCTGCATCCGGTGTTCGTCTGGTTCCCTAACTATTTGTTCCTAATTATCACTGTGGTTTTATTAATGCACAGTTTTAAAACCACCATTTGGAAATATTAGCACTTTTACAATCAGCATTTATCTACAGCAATTAATGCAATGCTCATTTTATTCCAATATTTGAAAGACATCTTGAGATGTGATGTTATTATTATTATCTTGACTATTGCAGGAAGTCCACAGAAGCTCAACGGGAATGGTTCTCCGGTGCTGACCTCTGACCTTTGCCTTCTGGGCTTCAGAAACATTTTCGGGATGTAGTGCGTAAGTGTTGAAACCTGGATATGCTAAGACTCCCCTCCTCAGTTCCAGGCTGCAAGCAGGAGTCCTGGTAAATGCACTGCTCCTGTGTTTAGCTCCCAAGTGCCCCCCACCCCCCCCGGCTCTCCATCTAAATCTCCTCATTCCAAGAAAACAAGAGTCTAGCATCGGGCAGCATATTGACATGTGGCGTTTTGTGGAGGTGGATACACAACCTCTGTTCCGACGATTACCATTCACTAATGAGCGCCTTGCGTTTGCCGCTCTTCGTTTCTCCTCTCTCTCTCTCCGTGGTCCTCCTTTTCTCCCTGCCAGCTTTGTTCCGACCCGGCGGTGGCCCGGGGACCATAGGTGTGAGGCGCACATAGCAGTAATTACACCAGCAGGGGGGCTTGTACGCAGCCCTGATGTACCCCCTTTCCCCGTGTACCCCAGTCCACCAATCACCCCCCCCTGCACCCCTTCATTTCAATCCCCTCCGCCGAATTGATCATTGTGCCTCGGCCAGTTTGGCCCCTGGCAGTTTAGTCACATTCTAATGACGCCTTTTCAGAGCAGCGAGGCCTGTGTGCGCTACAAGCGTGGTGACCAGTTGGGGCCAATCAGAGTGTCTCACACTCACAAACCTCTAAACCCCAGTCAGCCTCACGTTTAATCGCACACACAAACACACAATTGAACGCACATATGTCAGCACGCCATATCGTGAGCACGTCCATATAACAACGTATTGCCTTCACCGCCACTGCTTCCATTTTTGTTTTGAAGTGGTCTTTTTAATCGGGTGTCCTTTGCACAACAAGCCCTGTAAACACACTGGGTGGTGTTCAGTGTGTGTGGTTGGATTGTTCTGCATTTTACGCAAATCAAAAAATTATATCTACTTTCTGCAGAACTTGCCTTTTTTAAACAATGTTTTAATATACAAATCACCATTTCCAGGCATCTCCATTTTGTCAAGAGACCAGTGCTCAGTGAATAAGGAAAAAGCTGTTTGGCTGTTTGGACCTGATCTTGTGTAATATGTATCGATTTAGTGGTGTTATACATTTCTGGTCAGATTAGAGGCTAGTATCTGAATGATTTGATGCAGGCATCTCCAGGAGTGGGACTCAGCAGGGAACCACAGCCCATTGGGAATGTCTCTCACCTCAGCTGATTGCCCGTACATTCTGTGTGACAGCTTAGAACCACAGCGCTAATATTACCGGGCCGTACTGCACTTACTTTACGGGCCGTTGGTGTAGCTGATACTCGATTTGCCTGATTTACAACACTTGCTTTTGAATAAGGTGCCAGGAAGCGAAATGTTACAGGAAGTGCCAAGAGTAGAAGCGTGCTACCGTGGTCCCCCTCCTCAGGGTTGCCCGTCTTCCTCTCTCCGTAGAGCAGGGGCTATAGTTGTCTCTGGTGTGCCACTTGTTCTCTATGTATTTATATTTGATCGCTGGTCGACTTGTTTGCACGCTATTAGCCACTCCGTAGGCCACGGCGTTCTTCCTGCCCTCTTCTGCATCTCCCTTCAGAAGCCCTCGAGTGTGGCGTTTTACATTTCTGTTTGTTAAACTGTCAACACTTGCACTGGCTCTACTAACGTGTGATTTAGCACCAACAGAGAGAAGGGATGGAGAGTGAGAGAAAGACAACTGCATGAGATCTTGCACATTCTCAAAGTGGATTTTTTTCCTTTTCCGTCCCCAAGAAGACGAGTTGTTTTGCAGAGAGTATTGTGTTCTCTCCCGCCCACAATGCATTCTGTTGCCATTCCCTCTTTCGGACCATGTTGGCTTTTTTTGTTCTATTCCATAGGCACTGCTCTCAAAACTGTAATACTAAGAACTGTAAGTTAACTCAGCTGGTGTAATGAAATGTGAATAGAAATAATATAGGCCGACTGAGCGCATAATTACTGGGACATTGATATAGGATTCAGTTAAGTATAAAGTGTGTACTTAATTTCATTTGGATAAAAGGTAATTACAACGGTCTATAGAAATCGTTGGGTCATGACAGATCCAGATATAGACCTCGTTCTGATGCAAACCGTAAATGTAGCTACAGTTCTAAACAGCAGCATGTTATTTCTCAAACCCCTCACTGGGATTTTAATCAGATGTACGAAAATCCCACCGGTTCAGAAATTAATTGGATTAGTGTGGAGGGCTGCCGAATTGTGTGAGAAATTTACACCTGTCACACTGTTCTCAAATCAGCCGTCGAGGCTATAATAGTTACCGGAGGGTATAGACGCGGCATCCTCAGGACTGACAAAACAGCAGCAGAGGAGATCAACACTATGAATGCTTGTTAACTAAACCATCATGTGTCCTCCACGCACAACGGAAACACAAACTCTGTACACATTATGGATACCACAATAACATTTGCCCTCGTGTTTCTCTCCCGTTTCCACAGGAGAAAATGTATTTCACACTGAAGCCACACAAATGCGATGGCCTACGTACATCTGCCTAGTTCATTTTCTTCCCTTTTTTGTCTCTCCTTGCGTTGCTTCAATTTACACCTCTGTTTTGCAGCTGTGATGGGGAATGCATTTTCTCTGCCCTCAGAGAGAACGGTGTCTGAGCAGGGAAGTTGGCTCATTATGAAGGCAACAGTAATCGTCTGCTTCGCGGATCGCCCTTGGTTGGAGTCTCTGCTCCACTCCAAATCATCGGGCTCCCCTGTCAATAACACACCAGTCAGTTTGTTATTGCTTCACAAGTCAGGCATTTATCTATTGGCCCCATCAGAGGATGTGAGACACGGGTCAGAACCGCCAATACCATCATTAAAATGTGAGTGTCGGTCCATATGATTATGTCTGGAAATGGAGGTTAAACTGGCAGAAGAGAGTGCAGGAATTCTACAAACACGTTGGTAAGATACATTTACGCCTTAGGGGCCTCGTCAAGCTGTTACTTGCATGTTAACTCATATTGTTAAATCTTCTCTGTAACTTACACTCATAAAAATGGGTACGAAAAAAGAAGTGCGATGCGATTTGAAGGCCCAGTTAAACGGGGAACTGTGTTTAGGATTAAAAAACAGCAAACATATGGACAATAATGATCAACAATCTCTGTCCAATTTACAGTTAATTTAGTGTTTATTTAAGCAGATTTAGATGTTTACAATATTTTAGTCTCTGAAAAGTGTTCTCTGAGGAAGTGCAACACTTCTGAGTGGCTGAAGAAGAAGCAGATGTGTTGCGTGTGGCTTTAGTGGCATTGCAGTTTATGATGTTTAATGTTGTTAACCAAGTAGTGAGTGGAAACACATTAAATGTCTGCCAAGCTGTTTAAAAACTAACACCCAGCAACACAAAGCTGACCGATACACACGGAAGGAATGGCAGATAAACTAACACGAGCATGTGGGCAACTGAAAGATATAAAAAGAGGAATAGACAAAAAGACACTACAAAAAAAGAAAGACAAAACCACAATCACTTGTCTAACCTTGTCCTCAGATCTACGCAAACCCCTTTGGCTGAGGAGAATCAAATTTTAATTGACCGAAACCTACGAGCAGACCTTGCCTGCTATTTGCATACATGTGAGACAAATGGCACACGAAGTGGTGCAGCAAAACCGGCTTCTTTATGACTGATAGCGCACTGAATGCCTTTAACACCTTCTTGCTTTTTCTGACCAAGTATGCCTCATTAATAAAAAACAAGTGGGGACAAGACTTACCCCTGTGGAGCGCCAAAGTTTCCCCACAACAACAGGCACCAACGTCAACAAGCTTCTGTGAAATCCGTTTCCCTTTAATGATCTGATCCCCTTCATTAAAACTGCAACTAACCCTGTTAAACTGGAATGGACTTGCTACGGGTATTCGTGAAAAACACTTTTAATCGATACACCACAACAGCAGAGACCTTGCTAGAACCCTTTTACTCCACTTAAAGGAAGCTGGTTTTAAAACACATATGGCAGTAGCAAAGACCTTGGTAAGAGTTGTCACACTTTTCCTAATCATGGCGAAACCTGCCTGTGAATCTCTCATGACAACTCATAAGACCTTGTTAGGCAGAATCCTAATTATTCAATCTAGCAATGAGACGACACACTTATACACGTGTATACACATATGCTATTGTATTTCTCTACTGCTTTATTTATTTGTAATATCACATTTACCTTTTGGCAAAAAGTATTTTTAATTGAAGGCCAGCAAATGCCTGCTCCTGATTGCCTGAACAACAATTATCACGTTCACTGACGTACAACTGATTACTTTCCTTCCTTTGAAGTTTGGATATTTTATTCAATTGTGAAGTTTTTTTTGCATTTGTGCAAAAAGTGTTAAATATAATTTGCATTAACACTAGTGAAGTAAAAGACTGAATAATTTGACCCCAAAACAAACCAGGAAAATAAATAATTATGGTCCCCTGTAATTTCTCATAATTCTTATTAAATATGACTAAGAAAAATGACCATTTGAAATTGGAACGTTGTATTGCTGAAAATGAAATTTTCACCGTGAAGCTAATTATGCAGTTGATATGGCCGGGTACACACACACACACACACGGGTTGATACATGTTGTCAGTCACGCTTACAATACATTGAATTTCTCAAAGACTGCAACTGCACACTGGTCTGGATAAGTTTGTCTGCTAAATGACCAACATGTCAATCTGAACACATTCAACACATTCAACCCTGCTATTTGTCCTTAAATGGTGCGCTTTTATATAGCGCTTTTATCCAAAGCGCTTTACAGATCCTCACACTCACCCATTCATTCACTCATACACTGACGACCTCATCTACCATGCAACCTGGGGGTTAGGTGTCTTGCTCATGGACACCTCGATAATTTCCCAGTAGGAACCGGGGATCGAACCACCAACCTTCCGATTGATAGACCGACTCAACCCACTGAGCAACTGCCGAACCAGATCATCTGTTCACTTTGATTGTTGACTAAGTATTTTAGAAAGTTTCAGACAAAACTGGTTGTCGTTCAGAAGTGTTGATTAGAATAAGCAGCAGCTGAGTTTTGAAGATGGTGTGGAATGTTGGTAAGCGTTTGCTGTGACCCTATCTTGTTGATCTGTGGGTTGACTGAGTCATTACGCGCGATGCTGAGTCATCATCACTATGTTGGAGTAGATGGTTCTGATGGTCATGACTCACGACTTGGTGATATGGCCGGGTGTAAACACACACACACACACAGTGATATGGCCGGGTGTAAACACACACACACACACAGTGATATGGCCGGGTGTAAACACACACACACACACACACACAGTGATATGGCCGGGTGTAAACACACACACACACACACAGTGATATGGCCGGGTGTAAACACACACACACACACACACCGTGATATGGCCGGGTGTAAACACACACACACACACACACACACACAGTGATATGGCCGGATGTAAACACACACACACACACACAGT
>CM055743.1:19274219-19366719 GCA_029465975.1 Dallia pectoralis
GCATGTACTCTATCACTATATAGCATGTACTCTATCACTATATAGCATGTACTCTATCACTATATAGCATGTACTCTATCACTATATAGCATGTACTCTATCACTATATAGCATGTACTCAATCACTATATAGCATGTACTCTATCACTATATAGCATGTACTCTATCACTATATAGCATGTACTCTATCACTATATAGCATGTACTCTATCACTATATAGCATGTACTCTATCACTATATAGCATGTACTCTATCACTATATAGCATGTACTCTATCACTATATAGCATGTACTCTATCACTATATAGCATGTACTCTATCACTATATAGCATGTACTCTTATCACTATATAGCATGTACTCAATCACTATATAGCATGTACTCTATCACTATATAGCATGTACTCTATCACTATATAGCATGTACTCTATCACTATATAGCATGTACTCTATCACTATATAGCATGTACTCTATCACTATATAGCATGTACTCTATCACTATATAGCATGTACTCTATCACTGAGATATACCTACTCCTCCTGTTCACTTTAAGAATTAAAGTTCGACCACATTGATGTTTTTATTTATGCGACGTCCATACTTTCTTGTTTATTTTTTCCAATTGAATTGGAGACTATGCCAGAAAGTTACCAAATAGTTATTCAGAAATAAACTGATATTGAGGGATAAACACTTTTCTATGCTATTCAATGTACCTCTGTCTTCTACTACGGTCGTCTGTAAAGTAACTGCAAGTTTGCTGTGAGAAGTATTCAAGTGCCCTCTAGTGGCTAAACTTTTCTTACATGCCTTACTGGTTCTCAAACACGCTTTAAAACCAAAGACTGAATAATGGCCTGATATTATGGCCATGGTCACAGTTAGTGTTAATTGCAGCTATTTCCCCCCTGTGGCTACTGATGTCTCTATGAAAGGCTCAGTTGGGGGGCAAAAGCCATTTCCTCAGCTCTAATCGTCTAATAAGTGTCTCTGTGAGTCCTGATCCATGTATCCTGCTGCAACAGACCAGTGCATGATATCTAAATGGTAAATGGTAAATGCTGCGCTTTCATATAGCGCTTTTATCCAAAGCGCTTTACAGATCCTGCGTCTCATTCACCCATTCATTCACTGACGACCGCGTCTACCATGCAAGGCGACTGTTTCCCAGGAGGAACCGGGGATCGAACCACCAACCTTCCGATTGATAGACAACCGACTCAACCCACTGAGCCACTGCCGCCCCATATCTACAGACACACAGTTACATTTGGCAAAGAAATACCATCAGAAATTAACTACATGATATAAAATACACTTGAAATACATTGTTAATAATAAATCACGTGGAAATAGAGAGGGCATTATGTCATTGGTGGTGAGAGCTTCTTAGATCCCACCCACTTGCTGTATTTATTATTATTGTGTCTATTGTGTCATTTGAAACCACATGGAGGATGGGGGAATACTGGACGCTCCACCATGTTTAACTGCCAACTGCACATATCCATCCATCCCTGTATCCTTGGGTTCTCCCTGGCACCTCCGTCCTCTGGCTGCTTCAGACAGAAAACAATTACCAACAAAACCTGGAAATCACCGGTCTGTAGCGGATAGAGGCATATCTGTGTCCCTGCTGCTTCGAACCGGGCACAGACGGATGGTCCAGAACACAAATATACACCAGACGCTAGACCACCACAGATCTCAAATTCCATACCGAGGAAGTCTCGTTGGCGATGGCCGTTGTCAACACAGACGAAGGCCCAAATGTTGGAGCAGTTGTTTATTTGGGTTCCTTCCGTTTGGATGAAGCATCGGTATGAAAGGCCCCTGAGTACATACAGACAACATATTCCCTATAAAGCACACTATTATCAGAAGTGGTGTACTCTATATGAATAGGGTGCTATTTGGGAGATGCAGTCATGGCTGCAGTCAGTATGAACAGATTATCTGAGTTCCAAACGATGTACGACTCCTTATTTGGTTCACTTCTTTCAACTAGGACCAATAATCAGATGGAGTGCATTAAATAAGGGAGGGCCTCTGCCCTGATTTTTGGAATATTACTATACTAACTGCTTCATGTATAATGCTTGAGTTATTGCGTTTAGATATGAAGTCAACAATTTCAAACACGCACAGGCAAATAAATAGATCTAGTATCTGAATATTAAGGCGTGGAAATATTTTAAAGCTTTGACAACAGCAAGAAGTTGTGTCCCCAATGAAACAAGATAATCATTTGGTAAAACCTTAATATTTTAATAATTCCAACCGATCACCTTTGACACGCAATAGCTAATTCCACACAAATGATTACAATCGTTCCTATTTTTACAGCTAATTCGGTGGATTTAATAGGAACAATAAAAATGTCTGCAAAAATTGCTAAATTGCTGTCAGTTTTGGGAAATTAGTGATGTTGAAAATATGCAGACAACAAATTGCATTGGTCTTTCTGAAGGTTTCTGAGTTGCTGCTGTTCTTCATAAGAGTTGATGTCGCCACCTTGTGGTTGTCACTTGCAGTATTGCACCTTAAACAAGTACTTGATAATACCGCAAATAATAAAATAATGGAATGTGAACTTGACAGATTGTCATGGTTCCCTCCCTCTGTCCCTCTCTATGCGGGAGTTGGCACTCCCCCGACCAGCAGAGAGAGGGAGTAATCACAGACATTCTAGACACCTGAGTTTTTCCCACACCTGGGTTCAGGTTTTCATTAGTGTCCCTATTTAGTTCTGTGCTTATCAGTTGTTTAGTGTCGGGACATTAATTCAAGGTATGTGGTGTTTAGGATTTTAGTTGTGCTGTTATGATTTAATGCAGGAGTGTTTGCATGTTGTTTAGACCAAGTTAGAGTTGGTAATGTGAACATTCAGTTTTGTTGTTGATGGGTTGGGTTTTATGTATACCGGGTTATTTGCACGTTCTGGTTTATGTTCCTTGTGTATGAGTTTCCTCTGTCTGATTTTGTGTTTTGTTAATTCAAGTTCCCAGTTCTTGTGCCTGTCTTGCCTGTCCTGGATGAATAAAACCCATTGTAAAAAACAAGTTCTCTGCGCTTGTGTCCTCTGTCGGCTTGAGAGCCG
Organism: Dallia pectoralis; assembly: GCA_029465975.1. Lineage (NCBI taxonomy): Eukaryota > Metazoa > Chordata > Actinopteri > Esociformes > Umbridae > Dallia > Dallia pectoralis. Next base: position 19,277,323 of record CM055743.1, read on the forward strand.
AACCCTGACACAGATAAATTCACAAAATCCGTTCTTACCAAGTTGAAAGCCTTCACGTTTACTATAGAACAATAACTTTACAATATTTATAAAAACACGGTATTTTAAAGAGGTTTAAGTTGTTAAGTGGACTCTGTAAACCCATCACAAATACCAACCACATTAATTACAATATTGATTCAGCTTTAAAGCACAGCTGCTTGCATGTATGTGTTATCTTACAAAATGCTTTGGCCACGGTTGTGTTAAAATATTTGTGATTCATTTCAGACTGGCATCCATAATTACTGTACAGCAAAATGCCATCTAATGCCGCCCAAATACACATTTAAAGTGGTAATTCCACTGCTCTGGCTGGAGGTCTGCATGCTACTTGAAATTACTCACTCTCTCCACTCTCTATGGTCTTCACCACTATGACTGCAACCCCTGATCGCCCTCTCTCCGTTTTGAACATGTCAATCATGGGGGCCTGACAGAAACTTTATCCCTCCTCTGTCAATCATCCCAGAGACAGCAGACATTGGTGGATATGAGGGCAGTCCTTTATAGACACCACAGTAAACAGAACACAGTGCTGTTGGCTCTGGTGAAGTCAGTCCTGCCACGGTCATTGATTTAAACGGATATATCAGGATATTGGCAACTTCTTCGAAGTCAAATTAACTGATGGATAGAATATGTGTGTCTTTTGGGTGCAGTATAAAGTTAGTGTTCAGTACGCCAATGGTCCTCCGTCTGTATTATCGGCCTGTGGCGTTTAAATGAATATGTTTGTGTGATAAGGGTGTGTTGGTGGTGATTTGTTTTAGTGCTGCGCATGGGTGCAGGTCGTGGTCCGGTTTCTTCAAATACAGAAGAGACACTGCGGCCAGTTTAGTCTGGCAGCACCATCGATTGGTTTTGTACAGTTTATTTATCATGCTGTCATCACTGGGAGTGGACCAATGTTTTGTCCCTCGTTAAACTGGACCCTGGACTGTCAGCCTGTTTTTATTTGGTTTCAGCCTTGGTTCGGATTCTGACTCCGCTGCAAGGACGACATAACCGGGATAAAACACATTCCTGATGATGATGATGATCCAAATGTTACTTGGCTGATCCATACTGATGATCCAAATGCTAAATGGCTGATCCATACTGATGATCCAAATGCTAAATGGCTGATCCATACTGATGATCCAAATGCTAATTGACTGATCTATATTGATGATCCAAATGCTAATTGGCTGATCCATACTGATGATCCAAATGCTAAATGGCCGATCCATACTGATGATCCAAATGCTAAATTGCCGATCCATACTGATGATCCAAATGCTAAATGGCTGATCCATACTGATGATCCAAATGCTAAATGGCTGATCCATACTGATGATCCAAATGCTAAATGGCTGATCCATACTGATGATCCAAATGCTAAATGGCTGATCCATACTGATGATCCAAATGCTAAATGGCTGATCCATACTGATGATGCTAACTTGGTTATCATTATGAGAGCACCATACAGGGTCATCCTAATAATTTAAAACGTAATAAATCGACAATACCTGGATAAAATATTATGGATAACATTAACCTTCTAAAGGTTAACCAGAAGATCTCAGACCTAATGCCCTAATGGCTTAACCTTAATTCTTACTTCTCCCTTCAAGTGTAGTCCACTAATTAATCTACATAATTTCCCCTAGGGGAGTTTGAATGAGATATGTCTATCACTGTTACGGTCTGGACTTGAGTTTCTGTCTCATTATTTCAGACCGTCTTTGCTCAGATCACACTGTTTCAGACTAGCTGGCCACTGTGCTCTGCTGAGTTCTGTTTCTGTTTTGGAACGTTGCTATAATTGGTGTCATAACAGTCTGACCTTTAAATCATTAGCACACTGAAATGCCCAATGTTCCCCAGTAAGCACATAGCTTAAAAACACAACTGAGTTGAGCTGATTCTGCAGTTTTTCTATAATTATGCTTCATTTTTGGTGTGTGTTTTATATTTGTTCTCACAGAGATAATGTATTTAGTTCTCTCTCATACGGGTGGAATGGAGGGAACATTCCCATCATTAGTTATTTGCTGTGTGTTTTCATTAAGAACGACTCATTAGAGGAAAGGATATTGAACACACAGTGGTATTATATTATACCGGCAGATTGGTTTGGTCAATGTGATTACCAAGATGATAAACATGCTATATTTCCAAAATAACATTTTAAATTAAAATACTCACCACGGACTAGGCAAGATGTATGTATACATTCAGCTAGACAAAATTAATATGAGACCAGGGGAATTTGTTATTTCCTGGATGGTGTGTTGGGCAGATGCTTTGAATCTTTTCTTTTTGCCTTGTATGTCTGTAGGCTACTGGTGGTCTCACATCACAAATATTCCATCTTTTTAAAAGTTTTAAAAAGATTATCTCCACTTGGTACTTTTTACCTAATTATGTCGGTTCTAGAGTTTAGTTCCCAACGCTACATGTCTGTATCTGCAGGGTTCTTGAACATAAGTTGCTCTGAATGGACCTATTGAAAGTGAATATACTGAATAAGAGAGTCTGAATGACTAATAGACAAATTTAAATTGCGAGTCCCAGAGGAGAGGTTTGAGAACCAGTGTGATACTGTATTTTCCTTTCCTCAGACACGAGAACAGACACTCTGCACAAGCTAACTTGATTAGCTGCTGTCACAGCTCATCTGTTTCTCAAAGCAAGCTGAAGCAAATGGTTGCTCTCCACCAGAAAGTGGCAAAATAGGCTCCTATTAGCATTTTTAATTCGCTTTTCATTCGCTTTAATGAAGATTGAAGGCTGCGACCAGCCAACCCAGAGGTTCGTCCAAATCAGTGATTTTTTTTCTTACCTAAAATAGCTGTGTTGTCAGCTCGCCTTAGGAGCCCTGGTCTCTGTGACCAAGTTAACGTATGTAATTCATAGAGATTAGACAGATGTCATTCACAGAGATTAGACAGATGTCATTCATAGAGATTAGACAGATGTCATTCATAGAGATTAGACAGATGTCATTCATAGAGATTAGACAGATGTCATTCATAGAGATTAGACAGATGTCATTCATAGAGATTAGACAGATGTCATTCATAGAGATTAGACAGATGTCATTCATAGAGATTAGACAGATGTCATTCATAGAGATTAGACAGATGTCATTCATAGAGATTAGACAGATGTCATTCATAGAGATTAGACAGATGTCATTCATAGAGATTAGACAGATGTCATTCATAGAGATTAGACAGATGTCATTCATAGAGATTAGACAGATGTCATTCATAGAGATTAGACAGATGTCATTCATAGAGATTAGACAGATGTCATTCATAGAGATTAGACAGATGTCATTCATAGAGATTAGACAGATGTCATTCATAGAGATTAGAGACTCCCATGTTTGCCTCCATTGCCAACCATCAACAATAATTTTCAAACTGCGCATAGCTGAAGTTGTCCACTTTGTATGTTTACGTGACATTATCGGTCTGAAGGGGGCGCTAGAGAAAGCATCGTAATGCATCTAGAACGGGATGTGTCATGATTATTAATCATGTCTTCCGTTTTACTTCACACACCAGAGAAAGTGTGTGAGTGTTTGCGGCCTCCGTCCACATTTCTGCTGTTCGAGGCCTCGTTGAACCACTTATAGGATTCTATTTACCGGGTCAGCCGAGCAATTAATCAAGGGTTTAATTAGATGCCTGAGTGAAGTGACAAGATTTATGCAAATGTGTCCCCTTAATATGCAGGCGTGCGCACGTAGCTGAAATTAAAATGGCTCATCTCGCGTGCGCTGGCTCGCGGTTTCATTCCGGTAAATTAGAGAGTGATAATAACTACACATTTATTTTTCAGTTGGCCAACCAAAGCTACAGTCAGTGCCTGCAGGGAGAAAATATAAACGGTTTTACTGCTAGTTAATCAGTAACGTAGTTAGTCCAGGTCAACACAGGCCCTTTTCTATATTGTGCACTACATTTGACAGGAGGGCTCTGCTCAGAAGTCGTGCACTTTAGCTAATAGTGTGCCATTTGTGACGATACCTGCAGTATTTGCATTTCAGGTGTCAGCGTCTAACGAATACTTTTAATTTGAGCTAATTAGAAACCAGGTGATATCCACAGGGCTTTACTTTTAATTGCATCGCTGAGATATTTAAACTGCATTTAATTGCTTTTTTGTGGTTCTTTTAAAGAAAGTGTGGCAGCAGCTAGCATGTTTCCTTACACACATAGTGCACTACATAGGGAACATGTTTCCTTACACACGTAGTGCACTACATAGGGAACATGTTTCCTTACACACGTAGTGCACTACATAGGGAACATGTTTCCTTACACACGTAGTGCACTACATAGGGAACATGTTTCCACACACGCGTAGTGCACTACATAGGGAACATGTTTCCTTACACACGTAGTGCACTACATAGGGAACATGTTTCCTTACACACGTAGTGCACTACATAGGGAACATGTTTCCACACACGCGTAGTGCACTACGTAGGGAACATGTTTCCATACACGCGTAGTGCACTACGTAGGGAACATGTTTCCATACACGCGTAGTGCACTACGTAGGGAACATGTTTCCATACACGCGTAGTGCACTACATAGGGAACATGTTTCCCTACACGCGTAGTGCACTACATAGGGAACATGTTTCCCTACACGCGTAGTGCACTACATAGGGAACACGTTTCCCTACACGCGTAGTGCACTACGTAGGGAACATGTTTCCGTACACGCGTAGTGCACTACGTAGGGAACATGTTTCCCTACACGCGTAGTGCACTACATAGGGAACACGTTTCCACACACGCGTAGTGCACTACATAGGGAACACGTTTCCACACACGCGTAGTGCACTACATAGGGAACATGTTTCCACACACGCGTAGTGCACTACGTAGGGAACATGTTTCCTTACACACGTAGTGCACTACATAGGGAACATGTTTCCTTACACACGTAGTGCACTACATAGGGAACATGTTTCCTTACACACGTAGTGCACTACATAGGGAACATGTTTCCATACACACGTAGTGCACTACATAGGGAACATGTTTCCATACACACGTAGTGCACTACATAGGGAACATGTTTCCACACATGCGTAGTGCACTACATAGGGAACATGTTTCCATACACGCGTAGTGCACTACATAGGGAACCTGTTTCCACACACGTAGTGCACTACGTAGGGAACATGTTTCCACACACGTAGTGCACTACATAGGGAACATGTTTCCACACACGCGTAGTGCACTACATAGGGAACATGTTTCTATACACACGTAGTGCACTACATAGGGAACATGTTTCCATACACACGTAGTGCACTACATAGGGAACGTGTTTCCTTACACACGTAGTGCACTACATAGGGAACACGTTTCCACACACGCGTAGTGCACTACATAGGGAACATGTTTCCACACACGCGTAGTGCACTACGTAGGGAACATGTTTCCTTACACACGTAGTGCACTACATAGGGAACATGTTTCCTTACACACGTAGTGCACTACATAGGGAACATGTTTCCTTACACACGTAGTGCACTACATAGGGAACATGTTTCCATACACACGTAGTGCACTACATAGGGAACATGTTTCCATACACACGTAGTGCACTACATAGGGAACATGTTTCCACACATGCGTAGTGCACTACATAGGGAACATGTTTCCATACACGCGTAGTGCACTACATAGGGAACCTGTTTCCACACACGTAGTGCACTACGTAGGGAACATGTTTCCACACACGTAGTGCACTACATAGGGAACATGTTTCCACACACGCGTAGTGCACTACATAGGGAACATGTTTCTATACACACGTAGTGCACTACATAGGGAACATGTTTCCATACACACGTAGTGCACTACATAGGGAACGTGTTTCCTTACACACGTAGTGCACTACATAGGGAACATGTTTCCTTACACACGTAGTGCACTACATAGGGAACCTGTTTCCACACACGTAGTGCACTACGTAGGGAACATGTTTCCACACACGTAGTGCACTACATAGGGAACATGTTTCCTTACACACGTAGTGCACTACATAGGGAACATGTTTTCTTACACACGTAGTGCACTACATAGGAAACATGTTTCCTTACACACGTAGTGCACTACATAGGGAACATGTTTCCATACACACGTAGTGCACTACATAGGGAACATGTTTCCACACACGTAGTGCACTACATAGGGAACATGTTTCCATACACACGTAGTGCACTACATAGGGAACATGTTTCCATACACACGTAGTGCACTACATAGGGAACCTGTTTCCACACACGTAGTGCACTACATAGGGAACATGTTTCCATACACACGTAGTGCACTACATAGGGAACATGTTTCCATACATCCAATCCATACTCACAACCAGGTCCTGGTGATGCTCAAACGCATCTTATGCTGTTCCTGTTTTGCCATAGGGATGGTTCCCATAGGGATCGTTCCAATAGGGATGGTTCCCATATGGATGGTTCCCATAGGGATGGATCCCATAGGGGTGGTTCCCATAGGGGTGGTTCCCATAGGGGTGGTTCCCATATGGATGGTTCCAATAGGGGTGGTTCCCATAGGGATGGATCCCATAGGGGTGGTTCCCATAGGGGTGGTTCCCATAGGGGTGGTTCCCATAGGGGTGGTTCCCATATGGATGGTTCCCATAGGGGTGGTTCCCATATTGATGGTTCCAATAGGGGTGGTTCCCATAGGGGTGGTTCCCATAGGGGTGGTTCCCATATGGATGGTTCCAATAGGGGTGGTTCCCATATGGATGGTTCCCATAGGGATGGATCCCATAGGGGTGGTTCCCATAGGGGTGGTTCCCATAGGGGTGGTTCCCATAGGGGTGGTTCCCATAGGGGTGGTTCCCATATGGATGGTTCCCATAGGGGTGGTTCCCATATGGATGGTTCCAATAGGGGTGGTTCCCATATGGATGGTTCCCATAGGGATGGATCCCATAGGGGTGGTTCCCATAGGGGTGGTTCCCATAGGGGTGGTTCCCATAGGGGTGGTTCCCATATGGATGGTTCCCATAGGGGTGGTTCCCATATGGATGGTTCCAATAGGGGTGGTTCCCATAGGGGTGGTTCCCATAGGGGTGGTTCCCATAGGGGTGGTTCCCATAGGGGTGGTTCCCATATGGATGGTTCCCATATGGATGGTTCCAATAGGGGTGGTTCCCATAGGGATGGTTCCCATAGGGATGGTTCCCATATGGATGGTTCCCATAGGGGTGGTTCCCATATGGGTGGTTCCCATAGGGATGGTTCCCATAGGGGTGGTTCCCATAGGGGTGGTTCCCATATGGATGGTTCCCATAGGGGTGGTTCCCATATGGATGGTTCCAATAGGGGTGGTTCCCATATGGATGGTTCCCATAGGGATGGTTCCCATAGGGGTGGTTCCCATAGGGGTGGTTCCCATAGGGGTGGTTCCCATATGGATGGTTCCAATAGGGGTGGTTCCCATATGGATGGTTCCTATAGGGGTGGTTCCCATAGGGATGGTTCCCATAGGGATGGAGCATGCCCCAGACCTTGCCTGGTCCTTGTCTCTAAGAGTGTCCTGCCCACTCAGTCTCACGTTGTGCCGAAGACGAAGGAAAAGAGAAAGTTTGCAGACAAGAGAAGGATGAGGCGTGGAAAAACCTAGCCTTCTTTTTTCCTAATCTGTGTTCCTCTAGCTCAAAGGTATGTAGCACAATCAATTGTCATGCTTGGACGTGATACATTTGTATTCACGCCTTTAGTTTTCTCCCAAATTTGCACGTGTACAATAGTATAGACTCCGGACAGTCCACGACTGAACACAGGACGTGTTCTGGTTCTTATCGTACTACAAAATTGATTACATTTTTTTAATTTTTGGGGCGATATCTGATCCAGGGTTTTTGGCCAGTATCGGACCAATTAGAAATACCAAATATCTGATTGGTGCGTCTTAAGAGGTCCGGTATATTGTCCTAACCCTTAATGACGTATGTTGGGAGCCGTTCATATAACCAAACTTGATTGGATAGTCAGACACACACACACACACACACACACACCTCTGTAGACCTGCTGACTACATGGAATCTTCAGTAATTACCCCAACAGGTACCTAGCAGGCACCAGGCTTTCTCTCACATAGCAGATGTTCCAACACGCTGTTGCCACATCGGGTAACCGTGACTACCGCCTCCCCGGCAGTTTCAGAATCCCAGCATCCTGTTCACCTACTGACTCCTGGTAACAGGAACTCGGCCAATTTGTTTACATTTTTCAGGCCTATTTACAAAGAAGCATCATATTTCAATGTTAAAACTTTAAAAGTTTAAAGATACTTTATACGTTTTTATGTATGCATTGCTTGTTTTTAATGCTCTGGAAGGGGTTAAATGATCAAGTTCGATGAGGAGTTGGATCAAATAGGCGAAGCGTAAAAGCGTAGTAGCGTAGGAGCATAGGAGCATTGGAGCATTGTAAATGCTTAGAGAATAATGCTCTCTATAGTGTCTGTTGCCTTTGCATTGTCACAGTAAGAATGGCTATTCAGGAGACCATAGGTTCTGCCATCCAATAATGCTCACAGATGACAGGCAGTGGATATCCACAGCTTCATACTTATTCAATAATTGGACATCCTTTTTGTAACATTTGATTTTGTCCTTTAATTTACAGGACATTAAGATTCAGAAGCAAAAGCAGTATGTCAGGAGATAATTTATTGTGTTGTCCCATTGATTGCAGCTGTTTGTATGCAGAGGTTTTGTATTCCTAGAATGTAGTCTCAGATCAGTTTGCACGGCTCACTTGTTCTCTTCCGTTCAGCTCTAGTCTTCATGAGGCTCTAGATGTTTTGAGGTAAACACTGTATTTTTTATTTTCCGTGAACTTGATTGGAACAGAAATGAGCTTTCCCTCCATACCAAATGTATCGAAATAAACCTCACCAGCATAACAGGTGGAAACCAGTCAACGGCAGTACCTTTAAGTGCCAGAAGGAGGCAGTGTCACACTGGCCAGAAGAGTCAACTAGTATTTCCATTGTTGATTTGAATATCCAAGCAACCAATCACACTTTGATTAACACAGGGTATCAGATGGCAGCTTTGATCCAGGTACTTTTGTCCTGGTTTTTTCACAACTACTGCCCCACTGCTCTCTGTCCAGTTGTCTGTTTCACTCCCTCTCTGGGAAGATTGTTCGTGTCTTTACTTACTCAGCTAGAGGCCGCAGAAGTTTTTTAACTCGTCTCTACAACTGCTAACAGGAAATCAACGTATACAGATTACATACACAAGTGGAAAGCATCCAAATTGTTCACGTATGTTGTTTTCTTAGCAACAAGTATAAACACACCTTCTCCTCCACCACCTCCACCACTTCCTCCACCACCTTAACTGTCAAATAAAACCTCCTGAGCTGCTTCACCGAAAAAATGCTTTCAATAAAGTAATCCCTGTTTTTGGTGGACGACGACCCATGCTGCTTGTTACTTCTACAGTCAATCCTGTTCGCCGATTCACTCACCTCTCAGTGCCAGACAGGCACTGCATGCTGGGAGGAAAATAACTGCAGTGATTCCAATCTCCAGTTCTGTTTGGTGTGAAGAGCTTACAAAGGCCCAGCTGCCCGGGCCATTGGTGCTTAACAGTTCTCACTGTACCCAGAGATCGATGGTGGATTTGGAGAATTACCGGGGCTAGCATATAACTCCATGCACCCCTCGCGTTCATAAATGTTCCTTTGAATCTGTGATCCGTTTCAGCCGGGAGAAATCGATGGTTGTCCGGTACACCAGCTGTTGGGATTTTATGACTTCTTAAATCAAATCATAAGTCTCTGCTGCAGCTACAAGAGAAGCTAAATGCAACATTTCCACTGGTTAGTTCATGCAAGTAACATGTTTTCCCGACCTCAACCTGAGGTAAATGTATTAAGTTATAAAACCCTGGTTTTTGCACGGGTCTAAATAGCCTCTATGGTACGCCCATTGCTATTAGATTACTGTCCTTTTGTAGACACAGAACAATTTGGATAACAAGCCCAGAGCACCTGGTTCAGACCGACTACATTTCAGTTACTTGCTCCGACGCTCTGACCGTCTGCCCGATGACCTTTAGAGATTTTCTACGTTAGAGTAGAGTACACACTCAGGGGTTTTGGTTTAAAAGACATCAATACTTTGGATAATTTCTAATCATATTGCGTTGGATTTGACCCAAATAGAATGTTTATTGGTTTCTCTGGACACCTACGTCAGATGCCACAAAAATAAATCAATATATTAAAACCAGTTTATTAGGTTTTTGACCTTCTTGACTTGACACAATACTTTGCTCCGCTTGCCGTATGACCAATCGTTAAACGGCTGATGTTGGAACAACATTTGGCCGTGAGTTGTCCTACACATCGTGCCTCTCAGATGGATGACGTTCCCCTGTGTGCCGGCCACTAATCCGCCAGTCATCCGCATCTGAAACCCTCGTCCTGCCAAGGTCGAAGTAAAAGGAGCACCCTCCAGCATCTCGCCTGGCCGCGTGTTACAGGAGGGAGGAAGGGCGCTGGCGTTTGTGCGACATGTCAGTGCTTTGCTTCTGAAGCCGGACGCGTCAAAGGATTACTGTCCGACTCGTGGCCTCGGCAGGACGAGACTGCCAGAAAAGACCTGGTAATCTCACAGCATCAGCTTCGGTTTCCCCCAGAGACACGCCGTTGCCCGGTACAGCAGCTACACACCAGGAATCGAGGCTTGTTTGGTGACAGGTTTTTACCAGACGCCTGTTGTTTGTGGCAACGTTGCTTCATATGAGATGGGGATTATCCGCTTTGAATTCCCGCTCAATGCCGGCAGAAAAAGACCAAGATTGAATGATGTAATTTGGTGAAGTGTACAACACACATTTTGTGATGTTTCTTCTGTCCAGCCCCAGCATTCACTTTGCTAATTAGCTCCTGCTAATCTTAAACTGTTGTCATTTTACGGACCTGTTCAGATTGTGTCGTTTGGGTGTTGCTAGTCTCTGTGTGTGACTGATTCACAGACAACAGTGATGGAGTATTAGAGGGTTACCTACTCACATCATCATTTAGTTTCATGTTTAGTTGTGTGTGTTTGTCTGGAGACACGACATAAATACATGCTGATGGTGTGGCTTAGGGAACCAGTGCTGTGATCATTCATTTCAGTCTTACTGTTGGCGTCGTGTGTTCGGGGGCGTCGTGTGTTCGGGGGCGTCGTGTGTTCGGGGGCGTCGTGTGTTCGGGGGCGTCGTGTGTTCGGGGGCGTCGTGTGTTCGGGGGCGTCGTGTGTTCGGGGGCGTCGTGTGTTCGGGGCGTCGTGTGGTCGGGCGTCGTGTGGTCGGGCGTCGTGTGTTCGGGGCGTCGTGTGTTCGGGGCGTCGTGTGTTCGGGGCGTCGTGTGTTCGGGGCGTCGTGTGTTCGGGGGCGTCGTGTGTTCGGGGGCGTCGTGTGTTCGGGGGCGTCGTGTGTTCGGGGCGTCGTGTGTTCGGGGGCGTCGTGTGTTCGGGGGCGTCGTGTGGTTGGGGACGTCGTGTGTTCGGGGGCGTCGTGTGGTCGGGCGTCGTGTGGTCGGGCGTCGTGTGATCGGGGCGTCGTGTGGTAGGGGGCGTCGTGTGTTCGGGGCGTCGTGTGTTCGGGGCGTCGTGTGTTCGGGGGCGTCGTGTGGTCGGGCGTCGTGTGGTCGGGCGTCGTGTGATCGGGGCGTCGTGTGGTAGGGGGCGTCGTGTGTTCGGGGGCGTCGTGTGTTCGGGGGCGTCGTGTGTTCGGGGGCGTCGTGTGGTAGGGGGCGTCGTGTGTTCGACGTTAAATCAAGCATTTTGCTGCAAATGAACAGAACGGACAAATAGGAAAATCATTCTCAATTTGAGGAGCTGACAAGGCAAGAAATAAGAGCAGGGCTGAGACCAGTGCTGTATTCTTCATTAGGTCTGCTGTCCTCCACTCACACAGCAAACCACATCGTGGTTGTTGGACTGAAACAGCGTGGAGTCAACTTACCCCAGGTCAACTTACCCCAGGTCAACGTACCCCAGGTCAACGTACCCCAGGTCAACGTACCCCAGGTCAACTTACCCCAGGTCAACGTACCCCAGGTCAACGTACCCCAGGTCAACGTACCCCAGGTCAACGTACCCCAGGTCAACGTACCCCGGGTCAACGTACCCCAGGTCAACGTACCCCAGGTCAACGTACCCCGGGTCAACTTACCCCAGGTCAACGTACCCCGGGTCAACGTACCCCAGGTCAACGTACCCCAGGTCAACGTACCCCGGGTCAACGTACCCCAGGTCAACGTACCCCAGGTCAACGTACCCCAGGTCAACTTACCCCAGGTCAACGTACCCCGGGTCAACGTACCCCAGGTCAACGTACCCGGGTCAACGTACCCCGGGTCAACGTACCCCGGGTCAACGTACCCCAGGTCAACGTACCCCAGGTCAACATACCCCTGGTCAAGAAATATCATTTTAATGGGCCCAAGTTGCTAGAACATAGACATAGACTGGTAGGAGCCAACCAGCATATCAGAATAAGAGATATCCATCACATCCCTTGACAGCAGCACTTTCACTTCCTCTAGTTTCATTTGGATATTTCCTCATAATAGCCCCCTCTGTTTACAGGCCTTAATTTCTCGCTCTTGAACGGAGTCTCATCAGTCCTTTATTTACAAGCCGTTTTATAAATGCGCCGCAGGCATTGTGAACGCAGTTTCATCATAAACAACTGATTGAAGTATTGTGTTATGCCCACGTCTTTGGGAACGAGAGAGAGCCCTCTCAGACGACCGGCGGGTTTTACAGAATGGGCGGACATGATCTGAATCCGAAACGTTTGCACAGAGCAGAGCAGGAATATGGCAATTCTCCGGCAGTACTTATGGCGACAGGTTTGACAGCGTGTATTTTTCTTTTACCCTATCTGCATCAAGGTCGCCCTGGCAATTACAGCCGTGCCGAAATGCCGGGAAACTGCCTTAAATATACAACAAATCACCTGAGCCGTTTTGGGCAGGGCCATGCTGAAATAGGTGAAATAAAGCACGTAGACGATGCAGAATGATTCAGTAGGGCCCGGGACAGAGTGGGTTATAAACGAGCGTGGGTCTTTGCGTGGGATGTGGCTGTAGAAGCACCTTTATTTATATCCCAACTCGTAGCGAGCAGCGGCCCAGCTGACAGTCCGGGCCAAAGCAATTAACGCCGATTCTCAGACGGACGTCATTAATATGGAGAAGCCAGCACGGCTCATTGTCTCAGTTTACTGCTGAGTGTTGACTCCGCTCACCTGAGAGGACGGCGCGTCGCTGTCCCACATCCCCCTGGCGCCGGGCGTCCTTTCAAAATCCTGCCCAAGTTCGCTCAAAAGCCGTGGATGCGGCCGCCGTCTCGCCCAATTGGCATTCGCGGCGTGTCTGCAGGACACAACCTCCTGCCCGATTTGCTTTCCCATTAAAATTCTTGTGCCAGGTCCCCGGTGGAGTGAAAGTGTAGCAGGGTTAGCCTTCCTCCCGTCCTCCCTAATGAAGACAACGCCTGGTGGGTTTATTATTAAGCAGAGCTAATAACGGCAGGCGCGGGCGTGTTCAAGGGGCCCGGAACCGTCCGGATATTGAATAAGATGTGGCAGTTAAAGGACCTCTCTCACACAAGGACCCCCCCAACCCCTCACCCCGTATTTCACTACGAAATAAATCAGAGGGACAACATCAGAATACATGTCGGTCGGCTGTGCTGTTTTTATGTGACTTGAATCAGGAATGGTACTCCCATCACTGAGATGTACACGCTTCTAACCGGGACCCATTGGATGAAATACAATATAATATCCCCTAATTAGGTGCTGTTTAGTATGGAGCATGGCAGCTTAGGGAAATAGAGTTCCTACAAGGGGAGTTCTCAAAATGGCCAAAAGAGGGTGCCCACTAAACACTCCGCTAGTTGGCAGTGCAAATCCATTCGCGCCGTAGTCAGGTCCTGCATTAATCACACCCCTGTCAGAGGAACGCTTAATTACACCGGAACTATTGTGTATCAACCAACTGCACACTCACACGGTCAGGGGAAATCACCATAGAGATACTGGCTTTATGTGGGGGTCCCTACAGCAGATGAGTGTGTGGGTATTATGGGTGTGACCTCACCTCTGGGTCCTCACCCTACAGCAGATGATAGTGTGTGGGTATTATGGGTGTGACCTCACCTCTGGGTCCTCACCCTACAGCAGATGAGTGTGTGTGGGTATTATGGGTGTGACCTCACCTCTGGGTCCTCACCCTACAGCAGATGAGTGTGTGGGTATTATGGGTGTGACCTCACCTCTGGGTCCTCACCCTACAGCAGATGATAGTGTGTGGGTATTATGGGTGTGACCTCACCTCTGGGTCCTCACCCTACAGCAGATGAGTGTGTGGGTATTATGGGTGTGACCTCACCTCTGGGTCCTCACCCTACAGCAGATGAGTGTGTGTGGGTATTATGGGTGTGACCTCACCTCTGGGTCCTCACCCTACAGCAGATGAGTGTGTGGGTATTATGGGTGTGACCTCACCTCTGGGTCCTCACCCTACAGCAGATGAGTGTGTGGGTATTATGGGTGTGACCTCACCTCTGGGTCCTCACCCTACAGCAGATGAGTGTGTGGGTATTATGGGTGTGACCTCACCTCTGGGTCCTCACCCTACAGCAGATGAGTGTGTGGGTATTATGGGTGTGACCTCACCTCTGGGTCCTCACCCTACAGCAGATGAGTGTGTGGGTATTATGGGTGTGACCTAACCTCTGGGTCCTCACCCTACAGCAGATGAGTGTGTGGGTATTATGGGTGTGACCTCACCTCTGGGTCCTCACCCTACAGCAGATGAGTGTGTGGGTATTATGGGTGTGACCTCACCTCTGGGTCCTCACCCTACAGCAGATGAGTGTGTGGGTATTATGGGTGTGACCTCACCTCTGGGTCCTCACCCTACAGCAGATGATAGTGTGTGGGTATTATGGGTGTGACCTCACCTCTGGGTCCTCACCCTACAGCAGATGATAGTGTGTGGGTATTATGCTGGGTGTGACCTCACCTCTGGGTCCTCACCCAGGTCAGTGTGGGGCTCCCAGGTGTGGATATTTATCCCTGCATTCCCCCTCCATCTGTCTCTCAGGTGTCCTTCCTGTTTGACCGCCGTTCTGCATAGAATTCATGCAAATCACAAGCTATAAACAGTCATCCAGGCAAAGGAATGAAGGCAGTAAACCAGGTGGATCTGGATTGGATGTTACTTGTGATGAGTTGCACCTCCTCCATCCGGAGGAGAGAGCTTCAGCGACACATCAGATTGGAGTGCAGTTTTTGTTAGTTTTTTTGTGGCTGCAGCAGAAGCGTTAATGTTTGTGGACGTTTTCATGGTCGTTTGGTCCGGTTTTCTGCTGTTCTGAGGCTCCGCATCAAAAGGAGATTGATGTCTGACTGTTGATTGAGGCGGATTTAGAGTCGGTTTGCACAACAATGAGAAATATGTTAACAGAGTCAAATGTATGGAAACCACATCATCTCCATTTTAATTCATAGTATGTTTCATTCAACTGGAGCGCTGGTTCCTGTGTGGTCCAAATGGGAGCCTATTCTGCACATAGAGCACACAGAGCCTGGTCAAACGTAGTGTGTTATAGAGGGTATAGTTTGGGATTTGGGAGTCAACTGGGAAAAGAAAGACCTAGTTTAGCATAATAGCCTTTCCTGTCAGATCACATCAGCTTCTGGTGTTTACAGACAATCATCTATGGACTGATAAGCTCCCCAGATCATGTCTGCTACAGCAAAGCTCTTGAAGACGTCGTGAATTCTAGAGGACTGAGACATAAATCCGACCGATTCCAACAGAGTTTTCAACATCGATTCTTTCCACCGATGAGCAGTGAACAGACCTAATGTCACGGCCTGCATCATGTCCTCCTCCGCGTCATGTTCATCTAGATCATTCTAGACCGTGTTTCCATGCACACGTGTTCTGATCTCGTTTCTGATTGGATGGCTCGTTTCTTCACCCTGAGTGTAAATCCAGCAAACAATCGGCCAATGGTTCGTCCCGGTGTTTACAGAGAGACGCCAGTCAATACTCACGAATCGTCCGACTAAGCAAACCGTAAAAGCCGTGCTTCCACTGGCCTCAGAGATCCATGCCGTAACGATGATTCATGTTTACAACCTCAGCTAATTGTCGAGCAAACTTTAGTTAACAACCAGCATGATATGGCCCTGGGTACTTTTCTCCTCTGTAATGAAAAATAATGAAGGATGGAATTACTGCTGGTGTCTGGATTCGTTGAGGAAGTCGAGAGCCGGGGGAAGTCCGGGTCTGCGGATGAAGAGGGAACCGTGATGTGTTGTTGTTGTGATGGCTGAACCCTGCTTGTCATTTCACTCCCATGTGAGGCAGATTACAGTGTTGTTGTCCCTCTGATGGTAGTGAACGCTGTGTATCATCTGTCTTCCTCAGTGAGGAGGACTACAGTGTCTGTTGTCATTGGGTTGTCTCCAGCTATGAAATGGAACCTCTGGCAGAAGAGTTCTTCTCTTGCCGTAGCTTAAGCACCTCTTTTTATCCACACTGTCCTAATTTATGCTTTGGTGCGAGAAAGGAGGGAGGTATAAGAGAGAGGAGGCTGCCTGCTCCTGGGTTCTGCTGGGTTCTGCTGGGTTCTGATGGCCAGAGGTGCGAGGGCGGGAGGCCGGAGGTGTGCGGCCGGAGGTGCTGTTTTTTTATTGTGTGCACTGCTGATCTTGTTTGGGATGATGTATTGACATCAGATAAATCTAGTGCCTGTTAATATCTTGTTTTATTCCCTTGTGTACGTTTTCAGAAGTACGTTGGCTGTGTTGAACAGAATATATCTACACGCTTTATAATGGCCTTATTAAAATATTAGAAGATATCTTACTCTCTTTATTGGAATGTGTTGCATGTTATTTCATCATACCATCTGCAGTGACATAGACATGACATCTCCTTAATAAGGTTTACCATTTTAAAGGTGGCTATTCCTTTGGAACGCTTTAGGTCACACGACGAACAGGCGACACATCCTAAATGATTCGGTCTAGGGATAAACCTTTTGGTGCCACACACACTTCTTCCAAGGAGACGGTAAATGTATTTATTTAAGCACATTGATGCACGCATGCCTTTAGCTGTACAATTCATTAAGCCAACCAGAATGAATTACAAAGGAGTAAGATAGGAGAGAGTCCTGCTGTGAAGAGCCTCTGTTCCGTCTCACATTAGTTAAATGAATCATTTGAAACATGCTAACTTCATATATGCTGTCATATCACTCCGTTTTAGCGTGTTTTGGGGCTATCTCAAAAGCTTTTGCATAGAAATGCAGTGTCTGCGGCGTTTGGATTTAATTAATTTCTGTCACCTCAGGGGGTTCCAGGGAGTCTGCTTTGTTTTCTAGCTGAGATGTCAATTTTTCGACCCAGTCTCTACTGATAAACAACTCAGTTTGCTGTTGTGTGAAAACAGTGTACATAGACAAATATCTCTCAGCCTTATTTGAAGCATCTTCATTGTGTATATTAACTATATAACTATTAATAGCTTGTTAGCTTCTCTCGGGATATTATATCAGTCTAATGGTTTATATTATATATCACTGTATTTGCCTGACCTCGCTTCTCTGTTGTCTTGGTCCACTGCTGGCCTGTTTTGGTGAGGAATTACCATCTCAACCCTGTTGGACCCAGCTGGTCACAGGCTTGTCATTATGGTATTCATATTTGGTCATATCTGGTATTGTTACAGTATGTTTTGGTATTCAGGGTATGTTGACCTTAACAATGTGCCATTTATGTTACATTTCTTTTTTTTAACATATACGACCTATCCCAATTTGTCTGTAAAAGCTTGAGACAAAGTCCTGTGATTGGTTCATTGAATTCTGAGTCCTCCTCTTTGGCCTATGTGATAAATAGAGGCCATTAAAACGCTCTTGAATCCAATCAGACTGTTCGCAGGCATCCGAAACAGACAGACTGGGAACTTAACAGTGCTACACTACGGTCTAATTAGAACCATGTTCTTCTATTGTGTGTTTTCAGGAATTAATACAGTCTGCCAGTTCTGATAATGATGTTGTTTGGCAAGCTGCCCACACTGATTGTGTTTCACACTAGAGTTTCCCCTCAAAATAAAGAGCCTTAATGTCTGGGACCGTAAAACAGCTACACTTTAGCCCCACTCATTCTGTCTTTACCCTAACTCTAACCCTCCCACAGCAGTAGGACCTTGTTTCGCCCTGTAGTCTAATGTTCAACACAATCATATTGTACAAAATGTACAACACTTGTAGCCTTGCACACTTTTTGCACAAGGTTTGTCATTGTATGTCTTTAGCCTTCTCTTTCAAACTTCTTGCTTAGATTGTTTGACCTGCATCCTGCATTGCAGAAAAGCTGTCTGAGAGAGGCAACGTAGAGACGAAGGAGATTCATTCTCTCAGTACCCTTTAAGAGCACATTTCAATAGGTTTCCCTGTAGGTCACACCTGGCACTCAACGAGTAATCTTACAGTAAAAATATAACTATTTTCCTCCTCAGAAATGAAAAATAATTGCTCCTTTACCTACCTGAGAAACTGCTAGTTGCTCGGCTTGTATTAAGAGTGCCAGAAGAATTGTTAAGATCTGGCAAGAATTAGGTAATAGAAAAGGGGGATAGAAAACAAGAGTGAATCTAGAACTGGAATGGGAAACATTCATGAAACACAGAAATAATCAAATGTAGGAGCAGTGTGTGGAATGAATAAAGGAAACCCCACTGATAGCTGACAATCGAGTACTTAGGAATGTGTCATTATCCTTTAACAGTATGATGCATCATGTGGAATTTATATGTTACAAAATATTCTCAACAAAATTACTTTGTTTTGTGTTTAATAGATGTTCCGGTACATTTCTTTGCCACGGTTTAGCATCTTCGGAGGGACTTTCCGTTATGAACGCGAACCACTGGTGTGGCAAATGTTGTTTGGTTTAGTTAGAACCCATTAGAATGGAACCCGCGTTCTCAATGGGAACAACTGAAGCTTCTGAATTATTCTGTTGGGCGAGGCTGGAATTCAATCAGTTGGTCTCTAGTAGTTGAAGGAAGCTGGGCACAGTTCTGCTTGATCTCTTTCTAATTTTGGTTTGGCCTGTCGCAGTCTCTGGTCTCTAGCTTAGCACAAATGAAAGTCACATGAACGGCGGCTATTCAATAGTGATTTTCATAGCTGCGCAGGAGGCTAATGTTCCTACCCGTCACCTGTAGAGATGTTCCCCTTATACACTCTGATTAATACAGCTGGAGGTCACTCTCTAGGTTTGGACCTGCTACACACGGTACAGCTGGAGGTCACTCTCTAGGTTTGGACCTGCTACACACGGTACAGCTGGAGGTCACTCTCTAGGTTTGGACCTGCTACACACGGTACTGCTGGAGGTCACTCTCTAGGTTTGGACCTGCTACACACGGTACTGCTGGAGGTCACTCTCTAGGTTTGGACCTGCTACACACGGTACAGCTGGAGGTCACTCTCTAGGTTTGGACCTGCTACACACGGTACAGCTGGAGGTCACTCTCTAGGTTTGGACCTGCTACACACGGTACAGCTGGAGGTCACTCTCTAGGTTTGGACCTGCTACACACGGTACAGCTGGAGGTCACTCTCTAGGTTTGGACCTGCTACACACGGTACTGCTGGAGGTCACTCTCTAGGTTTGGACCTGCTACACACGGTACAGCTGGAGGTCACTCTCTAGGTTTGGACCTGCTACACACGGTACTGCTGGAGGTCACTCTCTAGGTTTGGACCTGCTACACACGGTACTGCTGGAGGTCACTCTCTAGGTTTGGACCTGCTACACACGGTACAGCTGGAGGTCACTCTCTAGGTTTGGACCTGCTACACACGGTACAGCTGGAGGTCACTCTCTAGGTTTGGACCTGCTACACACGGTACAGCTGGAGGTCACTCTCTAGGTTTGGACCTGCTACACACGGTACAGCTGGAGGTCACTCTCTAGGTTTGGACCTGCTACACACGGTACAGCTGGAGGTCACTCTCTAGGTTTGGACCTGCTACACACGGTACAGCTGGAGGTCACTCTCTAGGTTTGGACCTGCTACACACGGTACAGCTGGAGGTCACTCTCTAGGTTTGGACCTGCTACACACGGTACAGCTGGAGGTCACTCTCTAGGTTTGGACCTGCTACACACGGTACTGCTGGAGGTCACTCTCTAGGTTTGGACCTGCTTCACACGGTACTGCTGGAGGTCACTCTCTAGGTTTGGACCTGCTACACACGGTACTGCTGGAGGTCACTCTCTAGGTTTGGACCTGCTACACACGGTACTGCTGGAGGTCACTCTCTAGGTTTGGACCTGCTACACACGGTACTGCTGGAGGTCACTCTCTAGGTTTGGACCTGCTACACACGGTACTGCTGGAGGTCACTCTCTAGGTTTGGACCTGCTACACACGGTACTGCTGGAGGTCACTCTCTAGGTTTGGACCTGCTACACACGGTACTGCTGGAGGTCACTCTCTAGGTTTGGACCTGCTACACACGGTACTGCTGGAGGTCACTCTCTAGGTTTGGACCTGCTACACACGGTACAGCTGGAGGTCACTCTCTAGGTTTGGACCTGCTACACACGGTATTCAACATTTTCCATGTTATTTTAAATTAAAGCTCAGCATAATCTGAAGAAACGTACTTTAGTCAGAATAAACGCTCCAGCGTTCTGTTTAAGAGACCTAAACTGTGGGATTCAACAGATGAATGAGGGTTGACTGGTTAAATTGCGTTGCAGTCAGGCCATCTCCAGCTCATTAGTTTCCTTGAATAACACATTGTACTAATTTATCTGTGATTATTTATCGATACGTTCCTTTCCAATCTTACCTCCTCACCCTGGCACTTAACCCGACCCATTCAACTGCCTCGATCTTAATCATATTGTTTGTTTTCGTGCAGAGGAATATGTTGTTTATAAGAGGTCACGGGAAACTCTCCAAGCCTGGGTCATATCGAATGAGATGGATGTGAGATACTTTGACCTCAGATACTTTGACCTCAGATACAGTCTCAACACTGACCCTTTGTTTAGATCACAAATAGTATGCTCTGATGACCCCTAAAAAGGGGAAGCCAACTATGCCCCGCCAGGCCTGTGGACTCATAGACATTTGACCTGTAGCTGGTGTTAAAATAAAGCATGATCTCCAACAAGGAAAGTGTAATATTAATTCTAGTGCATAAAGCATAACCTCTAATTATGAAATCTTTGGCTTTGTTCATTGGTCTCACAGTGACACCCTTTGTGAGTTTACTGGGGTGAATTTCCAGTGTCTTCTCTCTTCTTTCCTCATTATGGTCCCAAGCCAACTCGTAAAGTGATTGACTTCAGTAGTGTACGTGTGTGTCCTTATCATTTCAGACGTCCTTATCTTAATGTTGTTGTTTTATGTTTTACTATGATGTCTGTTTTAAATGACATTTCACAACTGCCAGCTCTTATCACAATTTTCATGTCCAGGCAGGAATCCCACTCATTTTGAGTTGTAAAGAGCGATTGAAACCAGTGTCTACATGGACTGTGTGTACTGACCCAATCGATAGGAGAGATGGAGAGATGGAGAGATGCAATATTCATTTGGCACACATGCTCACAGAGACACGTGATTGCTTTCTCTCTCCAGTCTCTCTCTCTCTCTCTCTCTCTCTCTCTCCCTCTCTCTTTCTCCAGTCTTTCTCTCTCTCCAGTCTCTCTCTCTTACACACACACACACACACACACACTCCCACCCCGTTGGATCTGACAGGTGTGTACTCGGTGAGTAATCCTTTTTTCCCTGGCACCGGCCCGCTCCCCGTTCGACCGGCAACGTGCGGGACGTGTGGAAACTGTGAAACTCATCCAGCCGTGCTGCAGTTGGTCGTCACCGCTGAGCGGTCAAGAGAGACATGCTGCGATACGGAGACGCGACTAGACACTGGATTTATGGGAATATACATACTGTGCAATGAAAGTTATTGCACTGCCAAAATGATAGGGACCAAACATAAACTAGTCCTCACTCATGATGGCTTTAGTGCCTCTACTACTCTACTACCTTGATGAACCCCTCGGTTTTAGTCGGAGCATTTGCGATTGAAAAAAACCTAGTTTTATAGATATATCTGCGCAGTGTCCAATAAATTGTCTACGCCCGGCGATTCCCTCGGTTCTGATTTATTGGGCATTTTCAGAATGTTCTGGAAATGCTCCGTTGTGCACCAAGTCATCAGCCCCGAGTGTGATGCTGTTTGGATTGCATCTGATGCTCAATTGTTCCCATGTCATTCAACCTCCGGCTGCAGACAGATGATTTGTTGTGCCCCCCCGTGTGATTCCAGAAACAAATTACAATGATCCAGCACCACTGTGCCTTAAATGAAATGTCTTCGTATGACTTCACGCTATTATTAGCCATTAAAACGAGCCATCATCCCCACATACATCAGGAAGGCTATGAACACGCCGGAAAGCGCATGACAGTTCAATCATGCGGTTTGAATTCCTATCGATTGAAAAAGTGTTTCTTTAGCTTAATTGCTCTGACAATTATCCCCATAACTATTATTTACTGCAAGTCATGCTGGGTAATTCTCCCGTGCTTGTTTTTGTCTTTCCTGGGTTCCTGTTTCCTAGCTCCTAGCTTCCTACTGCTAGCATAGCTTGCGTGTCTCTTGTGTGTTTTGGGCTCAACCATCGTACATGTCTCTGAGGGCACTTGACATGTGGTCTCTCGCTAATCCTCATCCTGTCACTTCTTCTCAGACAGTTCTGATGGAATCTCTGTGCTGTCATCTGAAGCGTGAGAGAGCCTGTCTACTTTACGTCTGTGCCCCTACATGTCTCTCCTAAAGAACGTGTCACGGAACCATTTTGTGCTGAAAATGTATCTGCCTCTCGAGTGTCTTTTAAGCATCGACCAGATCGGATAAAACGATAACGTCTTTCTCTGTCAAACTTGCGATGTTGAAGACTTAAAGAAATGTAGGATGTACGAAACCACGTTCCTGTCCCACCTGGCTTGTCTCTGGGCACACGGATTAATCTCCGTTCAACTTTCTCTCTCCTTCACTCTCTCACACAGTTTTCACTCTGTCCATCAATGAGAAGCACGACCAGATAGGTGGAGTTGAGTGACTAGCTGCTGTCCTTAAAAAAGAAAAATAAAGAAAGGATGTGTAGTGAAGCATGGAGACACACCAAAAGACAGCGTTCCCATTTCCACTGTGATCTATTAAGACACACCAAAAGACAGCGTTCCCATTTCCACTGTGATCTATTAAGACACACCGAAAGACAGCGTTCCCATTTCCACTGTGATCTATTAAGACACACCAAAAGACAGCGTTCCCATTTCCACTGTGATCTATTAAGACACACCAAAAGACAGCGTTCCCATTTCCACTGTGATCTATTAAGACACACCAAAAGACAGCGTTCCCATTTCCACTGTGATCTATTAAGACACACCAAAAGACAGCGTTCCCATTTCCACTGTGATCTATTAAGACACACCAAAAGACAGCGTTCCCATTTCCACTGTGATCTATTAAGACACACCAAAAGACAGCGTTCCCATTTCCACTGTGATCTATTAAGACACACCAAAAGACAGCGTTCCCATTTCCACTGTGATCTATTAAGACACACCAAAAGACAGCGTTCCCATTTCCACTGTGATCTATTAAGACACACCAAAAGACAGCGTTCCCATTTCCACTGTGATCTATTAAGACACACCAAAAGACAGCGTTCCCATTTCCACTGTGATCTATTAAGACACACCAAAAGACAGCGTTCCCATTTCCACTGTGATCTATTAAGACACACCAAAAGACAGCGTTCCCATTTCCACTGTGATCTATTAAGACACACCAAAAGACAGCGTTCCCATTTCCACTGTGATCTATTAAGACACACCAAAAGACAGCGTTCCCATTTCCACTGTGATCTATTAAGACACACCAAAAGACAGCGTTCCCATTTCCACTGTGATCTATTAAGACACACCAAAAGACAGCGTTCCCATTTTCCACTGTGATCTATTAAGACACACCAAAAGACAGCGTTCCCATTTCCACTGTGATCTGTTGAGACACACCAAAAGACAGCGTTCCCATTTCCACTGTGATCTGTTGAGACACACCAAAAGACAGCGTTCCCATTTCCACTGTGATCTATTAAGACACACCAAAAGACAGCGTTCCCATTTCCACTGTGATCTATTAAGACACACCAAAAGACAGCGTTCCCATTTCCACTGTGATCTATTAAGACACACCAAAAGACAGCGTTCCCATTTCCACTGTGATCTATTAAGACACACCAAAAGACAGCGTTCCCATTTCCACTGTGATCTATTAAGACACACCAAAAGACAGCGTTCCCATTTCCACTGTGATCTATTAAGACACACCAAAAGACAGCGTTCCCATTTCCACTGTGATCTATTAAGACACACCAAAAGACAGCGTTCCCATTTCCACTGTGATCTATTAAGACACACCAAAAGACAGCGTTCCCATTTCCACTGTGATCTATTAAGACACACCAAAAGGCAGCGTTCCCATTTCCACTGTGATCTATTAAGACACACCAAAGACAGCGTTCCCATTTCCACTGTGATCTATTAAGATACACCAAAAGACAGCGTTCCCATTTCCACTGTGATCTATTAAGACACACCAAAAGACAGCGTTCCCATTTCCACTGTGATCTATTAAGACACACCAAAAGACAGTGTTCCCATTTCCACTGTGATCTATTAAGACACACCAAAAGACAGCGTTCCCATTTCCACTGTGATCTATTAAGACACACCAAAAGACAGCGTTCCCATTTCCACTGTGATCTATTAAGACACACCAAAAGACAGCGTTCCCATTTCCACTGTGATCTATTAAGACACACCAAAAGACAGCGTTCCCATTTCCACTGTGATCTATTAAGACACACCAAAAGACAGCGTTCCCATTTCCACTGTGATCTATTAAGACACACCAAAAGACAGCGTTCCCATTTCCACTGTGATCTATTGAGACACAAAAAAGACAGCGTTCCCATTACCAGGAGCTCTTTGTCAGGTCGACTCTATCTGGGGTTGGTAACACTTGCGTTCTCCCACTTGCCTTGGCTTCTTATCCAAGCGACACCCAGTTTACAACAGAAATGCTGTTCATTCAATAGGGCCCTGTGAACCTATTGGGCTCTGATCAGAAGTAGTGTACTAACTAGAGAATAGGGTGCCAGTCAGGACACAGGTTACTGGATGGTCTCTGAGGCAGAGGGGCTGCCAATCTTCCGGCGAGTCCCTTGGCTGTCACCGGGCCGTGGCTGTAGTGTGTTCTGGCCTGTGCAGGCATGGTCGGTTCCGCTCTGCCGGCGAGATGATTGGCTGGTGAGAATCTGCTGGTCAAATCCAGACGCCAGATCGCTCTCCGATGAGAATAAACGAGGAAAACGAGGGAGTTAACCAATGGGATCGGCCGAGATGTCGACAGGACATTGTGTTCTGGGAATTCAGCTCTGTCTTGTTAACGCTTTGCTTCCTGGCACAACAAGAGTAGGCAGAGAAGTGTTTGTGGAAATGGTCGCAACGAACAGGCAGTCTGAATGTCATAAGTGGAGTCAAGTGCTGGTTGACCACTTCAGTAACATGTATTAGTAATTCCAGTGCAAGGCCAAGTGAGCCTGGTGGTGCCAGAGGACTGGGCTTCTAGAACATTCCTCTGAGTTAGAACAGGGATGTTGAATAACGTCCTTCATGGTCGGCTCTTTGTTACGAGTATCTGCAATAGCGTCTGAACATCTTGATGGAACAAAAAGAGTGATTCATTGAAGTGAAATCGTGAGTGGCTGTGCTCAAATATATGAAACGCTTATGACAGATGTATTCAGTACCGAGGCAATGTGTGATATGAACAAACATCAAAGAGGCTCTCAGAAATAACATTTATGTACAACCGTCTCTATGTGAGCTATAAGTGAGTCTGGTATTTGACAAGTGTGAAGCTTCAACTATAAACTATACAGTTTTCGTATGGGCACGAAAACATTATTCAACTTAAAAGAAAGGGATAAAATGCTCACCCAGTGGTGAGAAAATAGACTTCTATCAGGAACTGTTATTATTGGAGAGCGTCAGTATTCATCAAACTTGTTTTCTCTTGCTTTTGTCCCTAATTCTTCATTTCCCAGCCTTTGTGGGGATCTGATGGTGACAGCAAAACACAGAGAGACAGAGAGGGTCAAGGTGTTTTCATTCTATATTCAACCTTATACTCTACAGAGCTCTGTTCAAAGCAGTGTACTAAATACAGAATAGTGTTCCATTTGGGTCACGGCTAGATGGAAGATTTTCAGAATGAATGACAAGCTTCCTGTAGGATTATGGTAGTGACAGGTTTGTAATATGACGTTTAGGATCACACGTGTGTCTGTCAGGCTCTCATTCTTCAAAAGTGGATATGTTTCTTATATTATACATACAGTGACCTCTGTAAATATTTGGACTGTAAAGTAAAAAATGATATGACCTATGAAACGTTAAAAGTTCCCACAAAAAATAGTATATATGAGGTACTGTTGGAGTAATAAGCTAAGCATAAATGATACACAGTGACGAGTTAGAGACACAGGTGGAACTGATTTAATTTGTGCCTGACTCCCCACCAGGGCGTGTCGAAAGTTGGAAACGGAATGATTAGCGGCGACAAATCATTTACTTCAGTGGAGATTAATTCCATCTCAGCGCATTTCATTCTGTCTGAAAAAGCAGGTAGAAACGTTTAGAGAAACCGCTCTGTGAGAACCGACTACTGAGTGTACTGCAGGACATGTGTAGTTGTAATGGGATGACCCATCTGCTGAAGGAGAGATGAGAAAAGGTCCAGGATGCTTGGGTTCTTCATATCCGGCCTCACAGAGATAGCCCCTCTCCTCTCACAGCTAACCTCTCCCTCACCCTCGGCCCCGGTTCCTCTGCGAATGAACACGTCAGGGCCAAGGAAAATATTTTTGGTTTGGATGAATAAGAGTCAGATGTGGGGGGGGGGGTGGGAGGGTTCCTTTGTAGAACGGCACGTCTTGGTTCACCAAGACGCGGGTCATCGACTATCTGCTAAATCATTCTATCGTCGCCTCTTCAGAGAGCTCCACAATGTTGTCCAGTTTAAAAAACCAAATCGGCGAATGGGAGTTGTTTTCTAATTGAACAGGGACATAGAAAGTATTGTCAAACTGTACGTCTATACGGCTCCACACTGTACGGCTCCACACTGTACGGCTCCACACTGTACGGCTCCACACTGTACGGCTCCACACTGTACGGCTCCACACTGTACGGCTCCACACTGTACGGCTCCACACTGTACGGCTCCACACTGTACGGCTCCACACTGTACGGCTCCACACTGTACGGCTCCACACTGTACGGCTCCACACTGTACGGCTCCACACTGTACGGCTCCACACTGTACAGCTGTACGGCTCCACACTGTACGGCTCCACACTGTACGGCTGTACGGCTCCACACTGTACGGCTCCACACTGTACGGCTGTACGGCTCCACACTGTACGGCTCCACACTGTACGGCTCCACACTGTACGGCTGTACGGCTCCACACTGTACAGCTGTACGGCTCCACACTGTACGGCTCCACACTGTACGGCTGTACGGCTCCACACTGTACGGCTCCACACTGTACGGCTGTACGGCTCCACACTGTACGGCTCCACACTGTACGGCTCCACACTGTACGGCTGTACGGCTCCACACTGTACGGCCATACGGCTCCACACTATACGGCTCCACACTGTACGGCTCCACACTATACGGCTCCACACTGTACGGCTCCACACTGTACGGCTCCACACTGTACGGCCATACGGCTCCACACTGTACGGCTCCACACTGTACGGCTCCACACTATACGGCTCCACACTGTACGGCTCCACACTGTACGGCCATACGGCTCCACACTATACGGCTCCACACTGTACGGCTCCACACTGTACGGCTCCACACTATACGGCTCCACACTGTACGGCTCCACACTGTACGGCTTTACGGGTCCACACTGTACAGCTATACCGCCTGTGTGGAGACGCTGTCAGGCATTTACCCCACGCACGATGTCGCCTTCTGACCCGGTTGCCTTGGTTACACCCCTCCGACGTGTCTTCAGCCGACTGAAGTCTCGGAACTACCGCACGTTTTCTGTCCCCGAAACCAGGAAGAGAATGTTTTCTTCCTTTTTGCTCCCTGCACTTTCTTGTTCTACAGAAGGAGGCCCCGGGATCAGTTCTCCCTGGGGTTAGTCCTCCCTGGGGTTAGTTGTCACTGGGGTTGGTTCTCACTGGGGTTGGTTGTCACTGGGGTTGGTTCTCACTGGGGTTAGTCCTCACTGGGGTTAGTCCTCCCTGGGGTTAGTTGTCACTGGGGTTGGTTCTCACTGGGGTTGGTTCTCACTGGGTTTGGTTCTCACTGGGGTTGGTTGTCACTGGGGTTGGTTCTCACTGGGGTTGGTTCTCACTGGGTTTGGTTCTCACTGGGGTTGGTTCTCACTGGTGTTGGTTGTCACTGGGGTTGGTTGTTACTGGGGTTGGTTGTCACTGGGGTTGGTTGTCACTGGGGTTGGTTGTTACTGGGTTTGGTTCTCACTGGGGTTGGTTCTCACTGGGGTTGGTTCTCACTGGGGTTGGTTCTCACTGGGGTTGGTTGTCACTGGGGTTGGTTGTCACTGGGGTTGGTTCTCACTGGGGTTGGTTCTCACTGGGGTTGGTTCTCACTGGGGTTGGTTCTCACTGGGGTTGGTTGTCACTGGGGTTGGTTGTCACTGGGGTTGGTTCTCACTGGGGTTGGTTGTTACTGGGGTTGGTTCTCACTGGGGTTGGTTCTCACTGGGGTTGGTTGTCACTGGGGTTGGTTCTCACTGGGGTTGGTTCTCACTGGGGTTGGTTGTTACTGGGGTTGGTTCTCACTGGGGTTGGTTCTCACTGGGGTTGGTTGTTACTGGGGTTGGTTGTCACTGGGGTTGGTTCTCACTGGGGTTGGTTCTCACTGGGGTTGGTTGTTACTGGGGTTGGTTGTTACTGGGGTTGGTTGTAACTGGGGTTGGTTCTCACTGGGGTTGGTTCTCACTGGGGTTGGTTCTCACTGGGGTTGGTTGTCACTGGGTTTGGTTCAACAACCCATAGAGAGGCGTGAACTTGCCAGACTTCCCACACGCAGCATCACAAGGGGTTTGGTGGCTTGTTGCCTTGGTTACGCTCAAACCCATATGCAGTTGTCTGTCTCAGTTGATGGTGAGAGTGGGAAAGGGTGGGCGAACTGAGAGTACTTAACAGAGAGTTGGTACGGTTGGTACAGCAAATAAATGTGGAACAGCAAATAAATGTGGAACAGCAAATAAATGTGGAATAGCAAATAAATGTGGAACAGCAAATAAATGTGGAACAGCAAATAAATGTGGCACAGCAAATAAAGGGAAGGTCCAAGCCTTTGAGGTTGTACTTTATCTTCTTTGATGGAGGGCCTAGGCAAATTAAAGCAAGCCGACAGTTAACTTTGCCCGGGCATCTCTGTCTAGGTTCTGCCTGTGTTATGGAAGTCACTAAAGCCCACTCTCTCCAGTAAAGACTCCCAGACACACTGACCTAGAATACAAACACAGCCTTCAGACTCGTCACAGTCCAAGTTGTCCCAGCAGCAAGACAGGTCCAAGGACACGGACAGAATTGTCTATAACAGAATAAAACATAATACAGAACAACCGGGAAGAACATTTACATTTACACAATTTATATTCGGCATGAGTCCTGACACCTGAAAAAGGTGAAATAACTTTAGGGAGAAAAAGGACAGTAGCTTGAGGCTGTTAGCGTCTCACTACGAAACAGTAAATAACTCCAATACAACCGGAGGATCAGAAGAGTTGTACAGAAACTATATTTCTGTTAAATCAACCCAATACTAAAGCAATCAGACATCTGCGATAGGCTGTCGTTGGTTTTCACACCACTTCCAAAGCGCTTGTTTTCAGTTTGTTTCTGGGATTTCATGGTCCCGTATTTTTCCCGGAAAGCCAGGGATTGTTTTGTCAGATCGTATTCTTCTGAGCGGGAACCACATGGTGAGATTAACCAAAGGGTTCTGCTATCGGTACTCGGGTCGTAAAAAATATGTGCTTTTTGAATTAGAAAGCCGTATTCACACTCTTTGGTTAATTCTGTGGACTTCCATTTGTCTACAACAACCATATATGTACTGACTCTGTGGGTATATATACTATATACTCTAACCATATATGTACTGAGTCTGTGGGTATATATACTATATACTCTAACCATATATGTACTGACTCTGTGGGTATATATATACTATATACTCTAACCATATATGTACTGACTCTGTGGGTATATATATACTATATACTCTAACCATATATGTTCTGAGTCTGTGGGTATATATACTATATACTCTAACCATATATGTACTGAGTCTGTGGGTATATATACTATATACTCTAACCATATATGTTCTGACTCTGTGGGTATATATACTATATACTCTAACCATATATGTACTGAGTCTGTGGGTATATATACTATGACCTGGAACACAACGGAATGGAAGCTAGAGAGAATCGGAGATCATTCATACCTAGAAATAAATCCGACATATATCGTATGCTGCATACTGTTTGTGTGAAGGCAACATATTCTCCGTAGTGCTTGTCATTTTGACCTAAACCCTACAGGCTTTAAACCTAAAGGGAATTGGATAGGAGATACTGGTAACCCAATATCTGTAACGTCCAACCAACGTGGGTATTTGATTACTTGAGGGAGCGTTGGTTTCTTGAGCGAAACAACGAACAGCCTATTTCGAAAATGAAAAAGCGTTGTTAGAAATTAAATGAGATTGGCCTTGTGACTTTGTTACCCACAAGGATATACCATGACATTTGAAATGCTTAATTTAATAAAACAACAAACTTTTCATTATAGTTTTTTTTGAATAACTGTGCACATCTAGCCCTCTGCTGTGTCCTGACCTTGTGATGCTATTTCCCGCACTTCAAATAGCAATTACAGCCCATGTGCGTAGTGGAGTTCCCACAAGGCTTGACACAGATCAATGCAAAACACTCAACAGAAAATCTTTTTGTAGCGATCAGTTTTATAATAATGAAAATCAAGCATCTCGTTCATGAATGCTTTTAGGTCTGCTACTGTTTCAAATCACCTCAAAATTGCATCAAAAGATTCAATATATATATATATATATATTACATTTTGTCTGAATAGCAAAATCCTGTTAATTGGGTCAGGGTTAGAATGATATTGTTTTTTTGGATGCCGTCTCTGTGTTTCCTAACATGGTTTAACTACACCTAACTTTTTTTAAAAACAGTTTTTTACATTTACATTTTGCGCATTTAGCAGACGCTCTTATCCAGAGCGACTTACAATAAGTGCAGCGATTTCACATATAGCTAAAAGACACATCAAAAAGGCAATAAGTACATTGTTCCTGGGTGGGTGCAGGGGGAAGTGCTAGAGATAGAAGGGGTGCTAGGAGAGGAGGAATGGGTGATAATCGTAGAGGAATGATTCGGTTGTGAAGTTTCGAACAGGCGAGAGTTGTGGAGCTCCATTCAAGGAGCTACTGGAGGTACAGTTTGAAGAGGAATGTTTTTAGACGTTTTTTGAAGATTGGTAGAGGGTCCGATGATCTGATCTCCAGAGTGGAGTTGTTCCACCATTGCGGGGCAAGCACGGAGAACAATTTAGATTGAGCAGATCGGGAGTTGCCCTCCCGTAGGGATGGCACTACCAAGAGGCCTGAGGTGGCAGAACGAAGTGCTCGCGTGGGTGTGTACGGCTTGATTAGTGACTGGATGTAGGAGGGGGCGGTTCCTCTTGTTGCCCCATAGGCTAGCACCATGGTTTTGTAGTGGATGCGTGCTTCGACCGGGAGCCAGTGTAGTGTGCGGAACAGCTGAGTGACGTGGGAGAACTTTGGTAGATTGAAGATCAGGCGGGCTGCTGCATTTTGAATGAGTTGCAGGGGTTTGATGGCGCACACTGGGAGACCAGCCAGAAGGGAGTTGCAGTAGTCGAGACGGGAGATGATAAGTGACTGGATCAGCACTTGTGCGGCGGCTTCCTGCGTAAGATACGGCCTTACTTTCCGAATGTTGTAGAGCATGTACCTGCAAGACCGGGACACCGCCTTGATCTGTGCAGAAAATGAGAGGGAGTTGTCAAGGATCACGCCAAGGTTTTTCCCACATTGGGTAGCGGGGACTGTGGCGTTGTCCACCGTAATGGACAGATCCTGGAGCGGGCAGGCTCTTCCTTTGAAGAAGAGCAGTTCAGTTTTACCTAGGTTGAGTTTCAGATGGTGTGCAGACATCCAGGCCGAGATGTCAGTCAGACATGCAGAGATACGGGATGCTACCTGGTTGTCAGACTGTGGGAATGAGAAAAATAGTTGGGTATCATCTGCATAGCAGTGATAGGAGAGGCCATGAGAGGATATGACAGAGCCAAGAGACCGGGTGTATAAGGAGAAAAGGAGAGGGCCTAGGACCGATCCTTGGGGGACCCTAGTGACAAGGGGCTGCATGTTCGACGGCGAGCCTCGCCATACCACCTGGTAAAAACGGTCCGACAAGTAGGAGGAAAACCAGGAATGCACCGCTCCTGAGAACCCCAGGTCAGAGAGGGTGGAGAGCAGGATCTGATGGTTTACTGTGTCGAAGGCAGCAGATAGGTCTAGTAGAATGAGAACAGAGGAGAGAGAGTTGGCTTGGGCCTTGCGTAGGGCTTCAGTTACACAGAGCAGCGCTGTTTCAGTTGAGTGGCCCGTCTTGAATCCTGACTGGTTAGGGTCCAGGAGATTGTTCTGCGAGAGGTAGGAGGACAGTTGGTCAGCTACGATGCGTTCAAGCGTTTTGGAAAGGAAGGACAAGAGGGACACAGGTCTGTAGTTGTTGACATCCGACGGGTCGAGAGACGGTTTCTTGAGGAGCGGGGTCACTCTGGCCATCTTGAAGTCGGAAGGGACACATCCTGAGGTTAGAGAAGTGTTTATTAGAGATGTGAGATATGGAAGAAGGTCCGTGGAGATGGACTGGAGGAGTGGGGAAGGGATAGGGTCAAGCGGGCATGTTGTCGGACGGCTGGATTGGACCAGTTGCAGGGTGTCTTCCGGACCGAGCGTGGAGAAGGTACTCAGACCAGGGACAGAGTCAGTGTGAGGGGAAATAGCGATTTCTGGCGGATGGGTGAATGATGCTCGAATGTTGTCCACTTACTGTTGAAAGTGGGTAAGAAAGTTGTCAGCTGAGAGGGACAATGACGCAGGAGATGGAGGAGGGGTGAGGAGTGTGGAGAAGGTGGAGAAGTGCTTTTTTGGGTTGGAAGCGGAGTCCTGGAAGTTTTTCTTATTGATGATGGGGAAACATTTATTTCCCCTGTGCTTTGGGATTTGTATTTTTAGGAGAACAAATGCCTCCGATGGAAATGTCGAATATTAAGCATTACCTTGTTTTTCTCACTCAGACTGAAGAAATATCTTGTTTCATCAAGACAACTGCTTACGTCTATGTAGAAGGTATTATAAGATAACACATGAGTTGCTGTGATAATATAAATCCACACTTCTGTTCTCGGCCCTTCAGCATATTGTTTTCTATTGCGTGAACTAGTTTAGAATGGATGATGGCTGGATGTAATTCTTCAAAACTGACATAAACTGACAAGTTGAAAACCCTGTCCTTCTGTCCCTGAAAACAGCAGTTCATTCTAATTTCTCCCAAGTCATTGCTCTAAGTTAGAATATGTCCTATCTATATATTCCTGGTGCGATGATGTATACAATTTTTTTATGGGAACATCTTCATTTTGATGTATTTAAAGTAATTTTGCAGCATTTATCTAAAGTGAATTACATTTAACACGATCGTCTTAAAATCTCTGTGTTGAACAACAACATAATAACCCAGTAATAGTAATGACTTTTACTCAATAAAGAGGCTGTCAGAAAAGTGAGTGCTCAAACGGCAATCAGGTGTTTGCTTGTTCAGGAGAGCAACGTTATGGGCTGGAGATGCTGAAGACATCGTGTACCTGAAGAGATTTAGCCAAGAAATTGTGAAAAGAGCTTCAGTGTCCCATCATTTCCTGACCTATTTGTAATTGAAGGTTTTGAGGTGGAAGTCATTTGGTGTTTTTTTGTTTTATCTTCATTTTCACACAGCTGTCTATCGTCTTTTTCACAGTGCTGTATTCTATACACAACAGTACTCCTCGTACACTGACTCTGAACGCTGACTCTGAACGCTGACTCTGGACGCTGAACGCTGAACGCGAACGCAGAACGCGAACGTTGAACCTGAACGCTGAACCTAAATATTGTTTGTTTTGTATATTACACCATGTGTTTTTGCCATGTGTTGACAGCATCATATAGAGATGCAACTGAAACGGAGGAGTCACGAATGTGATAAGAATATTTGCTGTTAAAAACAATGACAGATTTTATCAAGTGGTCACGCGTTGTAAAACCATGTACACACTCATTTCAATGGAACTGTTTTACTCAAAGAAAACTATTTTACTTTAGGGGATTTTTGTTTTTGCTTGCTCTGCTGTGGCCTCAAGGAATTCAGGCATGCGATATTGATGTAGTTGTATTTACCTGCGTGAAGTTGGCCCCCCACCCAACGCAAAAAGTCGGGAAATTAGTCTCAATCGTTTGTGCTCCGTTTGTGCTGGTTAGTGCAGCAAATATTTTCGTTTGTGCTGCTTTAGTTTTTTTTATACAAACGGAGCACAAACGATTGAGACTAATTTCCCGACTTTTTGCGTTGGGTGGGGGGCCAACTTCACGCAGGTGTTGTATTTGGCATATAACTGTGAATCCACGGCATTACACAATTACTGTTGTTAAAGAAACACGTGTTTAAGGAATCGATGAGCGATTGCCAGTTTTAACCAGTATATTTAGAGGTCAGATTGGAAGAAGTTACAGGACAAAGGCTTGAGCGTTTTAAGAGACTGTCCACCATTCTGTTTTCGTCTATAAGGTGTTCGTCATCTAAGCACATGCACATCTGTTCAAACGCATGTCGAACATGTCCCTCAGAACAGGAAGAGGCTTGTGTAACAAGAGTCGATTGGCCCTCATATAAAATGGAGAAATATGCGCAGAGTGTAAGCTTGTGATGCGCTGCAGAAAGCCTGTGACACAAAGCTGGAGTCTGGGGAATAATCGCACATTCCAGTCTGGGGCTGTCAGAACCGTTAGATCTCCCCTTCATGAAACAGGCCTTTTCCCTCAATCATATGTGGCTGAATATATCCACATGTCTGCAGGAGCTTTAGTTCATGTCAATGACTCTAGTCTTATTTTAGTCCTATATCATTTATTACTACTAACATGTTTAAAACGTATCGGTAAAACCTGATCAACATGAAGTTCTGCCTCAGTATAACTCATTTTTCTCGCTGTTGGCGCCACTTAAACTCCAAGAGCGGGTGAATACTGCCCGTAAAACATTGCCAATGCCAGTCATGGTTGAATGCTTCGGTCTCCTCTTAATGCCACTGTTCCAATTATGGCTGTTCGATTGGCTGTGTAACGGTGATGGCTGATCTGGGTACTGCGTTTGTTCTCCCCCACTGACGCTAAATGTGTGTTCATTGCAATCTCGTGTCTACGCAGATCCATCGTAACATCAGCAGGGGGTCCCAGTTACTATCACTGCAACTAGAGTATCTCATTGTTTACTCAGATCCAGATGGCCGCATCAGTAACCGCAGAATTACAATGGAACCGAGTAAACCTGCTGTTTATTAGCACACCAGTTTATAACCCGTTGCTTTGGATCATATTTATTGAACTGAACTCTGACCTTTACCCCCTAATAGTGTCCTCTGAGTTCCAGCAAACTAGAATTCACACCAATATACCCGTTTTTAATCTTTCTCCTGTTGTCTTTTCTTTTCAGTAATTTGGGGAGCAGTCGTTTTTAGGTCCTCCTTGCATCAGTGGTCGTTATGAGCTTTGCCTGTCAGCTAGTTTTACCGCTGTGCTTCTTCGTCCTGTTAATGCCCACACATCATGCCAAAGGGCGGCATGTTGCCAGGCATCTCATCCAACCAATCGGCACATTTCTTACACAACACATTTTGACTGTGATTGGTTGGGTTATGAGGTCTGCACATCACCAGAGAAACTGAGAACATTCCAGAATCCTGTGACTGGAGATGTATCACCCCCTGTTCTGTGTTATCGGGTCAATATCAGGCTGTACGGTCCAGTCAAACGCATGATAGTGGCTTCAGTACCAGCTGGAGTCACCAACAGAAACATGTTTATTTCACTTCTAGTTCCTGGTAGTCCCATTGGCTAAATAACATTAATGAATGCTGATTGGCTGAATACTCATTTATATAATAGCCCTATGTATGTATTTGTACTGTTATAATTACAGCTATGGGTTATGGCTCGACACAATGTGCCTAAGAACCGCCGTGGTATATTAGCCATACGTAATTCCTTATTGGGTAAATAAGAACAGCACTTAGCCGTGCTATATTAGCCATACGTAATTCCTTATTGGGTAAATAAGAACAGCACTTAGCCGTGGTATATTAGCCATACGTAATTCCTTATTGGGTAAATAAGAACAGCACTTAGCCGTGCTATATTAGCCATACGTAATTCCTTATTGGGTAAATAAGAACAGCACTTAGCCGTGGTATATTAGCCATATGTAATTCCTTATTTGGTAAATAAGAACAGCACTTAGCCGTGGTATATTAGCCATACGTAATTCCTTATTGGGTAATTAAGAACAGCACTTAGCCGTGGTATATTAGCCATACGTAATTCCTTATTGGGTAATTAAGAACAGCACTTAGCCGTGGTATATTAGCCATACGTAATTCCTTATTGGGTAATTAAGAACAGCACTTAGCCGTGGTATATTAGCCATATGTAATTCCTTATTTGGCAAATAAGAACAGCACTTAGCCGTGCTATATTAGCCATACGTAATTCCTTATTGGGTAAATAAGAACAGCACTTAGCCGTGGTATATTAGCCATATGTAATTCCTTATTTGGTAAATAAGAACAGCACTTAGCCGTGGTATATTAGCCATACGTAATTCCTTATTGGGTAAATAAGAACAGCACTTAGCCGTGGTATATTAGCCATACGTAATTCCTTATTGGGTAAATAAGAACAGCACTTAGCCGTGGTATATTAGCCACAGGTAATTCCTTATTGGGTAAATATAACCTTATTTCTAATGACTAACACTTGTTGGAATACTTTCTGTTCATTGTAACTGTAATATGAACATAAATATGAAAGCTTGTGTACAGTCTGTACCCGTGATGTACACGTTTTTACATGATTCAGAGATGCCGTCTCAACCATGACTCATCAAGTCCTCATGTGGAGTTTTTGGTTTGTCCGATCTGCTATTCGGGATTCCAGTCTCCCGCTAACTTGTTTCTGTAATATCCGAGCCAACGAGTCATCAATACCCGGCTTGGCCAATCAGATCTCTTGCCCTCGACCCGACCCGACCTCACATGGACACATACTTTTACTCTGCTGCTTTTACAGGAACATATATCGGATGGGTTTTATTTTGGAGGGGGGAGTCCATGAAGAAAGCAGTTTCTCTCCCACCGTGACACAGCTTCAAGCCAAATCACTGCTTTGAATCCTTTAGAGGTTTTCACATTGCCTAGAAATGTTTACGCCAGACGATCCTTGCAAACAAAGCACACTGTCACCCCTCCATCTGTCACGGTTTGTGTGTTTTCTCAAGGCCTCTCATTTAAAACACGCATGAGGAATAAATATAGCTTGCTCAGCACATTACGACAAAACATAGAACACAGTGCAGTATGTACTCATCACAGTGCAGTATGTACTCATCACAGTGCAGTATGTACTCATCACAGTGCATTATGTACTCATCACAGTGCAGTATGTACTCATCACAGTGCTGTATGTACACATCACAGTGCAGTATGTACTCATCACAGTGCAGTATGTACTCATCACAGTGCATTATGTACTCATCACAGTGCAGTATGTACTCATCACAGTGCAGTATGTACACATCACAGTGCAGTATGTAGTCATCACAGTGCAGTATGTAGTCATCACAGTGCAGTATGTACTCATCACAGTGCAGTATGTACACATCACAGTGCAGTATGTACTCATCACAGTGCAGTATGTACTCATCACAGTGCAGTATGTAGTCATCACAGTGCAGTATGTAGTCATCACAGTGCAGTATGTACTCATCACAGTGCAGTATGTACTCATCACAGTGCAGTATGTACTCATCACAGTGCAGTATGTACTCATCACAGTGCAGTATGTACTCATCACAGTGCAGTATGTACTCATCACAGTGCAGTATGTACTCATCACAGTGCAGTATGTACACATCACAGTGCAGTATGTAGTCATCACAGTGCAGTATGTACACATCACAGTGCAGTATGTACTCATCACAGTGCAGTATGTACTCATCACAGTGCATTATGTACTCATCACAGTGCAGTATGTACTCATCACAGTGCAGTATGTACACATCACAGTGCATTATGTACTCATCACAGTGCAGTATGTACACATCACAGTGCAGTATGTACACATCACAGTGCAGTATGTACACATCAGAGTGCAGTATGTACACATCACAGTGCATTATGTACTCATCACAGTGCAGTATGTACACATCAGAGTGCAGTATGTACTCATCACAGTGCAGTATGTACTCATCACAGTGCAGTATGTACTCATCACAGTGCAGTATGTACACATCACAGTGCAGTATGTACTCATCACAGTGCAGTATGTACTCATCACAGTGCAGTATGTACTCATCACAGTGCAGTATGTACTCATCACAGTGCAGTATGTACTCATCACAGTGCAGTATGTACACATCACAGTGCAGTATGTACTCATCACAGTGCAGTATGTACTCATCACAGTGCAGTATGTACTCATCACAGTGCAGTATGTACTCATCACAGTGCAGTATGTACTCATCACAGTGCAGTATGTACACATCACAGTGCAGTATGTACTCATCACAGTGCAGTGTGTGCTCATCACAGTGCAGTATGTACACATCACAGTGCAGTATGTACTCATCACAGTGCAGTATGTACTCATCACAGTGCAGTATGTACTCATCACAGTGCAGTATGTACTCATCACAGTGCAGTATGTACTCATCACAGTGCAGTATGTACTCACCACAGTGCAGTATGTACACATCACAGTGCAGTATGTAGTCATCACAGTGCAGTATGTAGTCATCACAGTGCAGTATGTAGTCATCACAGTGCAGTATGTAGTCATCACAGTGCAGTATGTACTCATCACAGTGCAGTATGTACTCATCACAGTGCATTATGTACACATCACAGTGCAGTATGTACACATCAGAGTGCAGTATGTACACATCACAGTGCAGTATGTACACATCACAGTGCAGTATGTACTCATCACAGTGCAGTATGTACTCATCACAGTGCAGTATGTACTCATCACAGTGCAGTATGTACTCATCACAGTGCAGTATGTACTCATCACAGTGCAGTATGTACTCATCACAGTGCAGTATGTACTCACCACAGTGCAGTATGTACACATCACAGTGCAGTATGTAGTCATCACAGTGCAGTATGTAGTCATCACAGTGCAGTATGTAGTCATCACAGTGCAGTATGTAGTCATCACAGTGCAGTATGTACTCATCACAGTGCAGTATGTACTCATCACAGTGCATTATGTACACATCACAGTGCAGTATGTACACATCAGAGTGCAGTATGTACACATCACAGTGCAGTATGTACTCATCACAGTGCAGTATGTACTAATCACAGTGCAGTATGTACACATCACAGTGCAGTATGTACACATCACAGTGCAGTATGTACACATCACAGTGCAGTATGTACTCATCACAGTGCAGTTTGTACACATCACAGTGCAGTATGTACTCATCACAGTGCAGTATGTACACATCACAGTGCAGTATGTACTCATCACAGTGCAGTATGTAGTCATCACAGTGCAGTATGTAGTCATCACAGTGCAGTATGTACTCATCACAGTGCAGTATGTACTCATCACAGTGCAGTATGTACTCATCACAGTGCAGTATGTACTCATCACAGTGCAGTATGTACTCATCACAGTGCAGTATGTACACATCACAGTGCAGTATGTACTCATCACAGTGCAGTATGTACTCATCACAGCGCAGTATGTACTCATCACAGTGCAGTATGTACTCATCACAGTGCAGTATGTACTCATCACAGTGCAGTATGTACTCATCACAGTGCAGTATGTACACATCACAGTGCAGTATGTACACATCACAGTGCAGTATGTACTCATCACAGTGCAGTATGTACACATCACAGTGCAGTATGTACACATCACAGTGCAGTATGTACTCATCACAGTGCAGTATGTACTCATCACAGTGCAGTATGTACTCATCACAGTGCAGTATGTACTCATCACAGTGCAGTATGTACTCATCACAGTGCAGTATGTACACATCACAGTGCAGTATGTACACATCACAGTGCAGTATGTACTCATCACAGTGCAGTATGTACACATCACAGTGCAGTATGTACTCATCACAGTGCAGTATGTACACATCACAGTGCAGTATGTACTCATCACAGTGCAGTATGTAGTCATCACAGTGCAGTATGTAGTCATCACAGTGCAGTATGTAGTCATCACAGTGCAGTATGTAGTCATCACAGTGCAGTATGTAGTCACCACAGTGCAGTATGTAGTCATCACAGTGCAGTATGTACTCATCACAGTGCAGTATGTACACATCACAGTGCAGTATGTACTCATCACAGTGCAGTATGTACTCATCACAGTGCATTATGTACACATCACAGTGCATTATGTACTCATCACAGTGCATTATGTACTCATCACAGTGCAGTATGTACACATCACAGTGCAGTATGTACACATCACAGTGCAGTATGTAGTCATCACAGTGCAGTATGTACTCATCACAGTGCAGTATGTACTCATCACAGTGCAGTATGTACTCATCACAGTGCAGTATGTACTCATCACAGTGCAGTATGTACTCATCACAGTGCAGTATGTACTCATCACAGTGCAGTATGTACTCATCACAGTGCAGTATGTACTCATCACAGTGCAGTATGTACTCATCACAGTGCAGTATGTACTCATCACAGTGCAGTATGTACTCATCACAGTGCAGTATGTACACATCACAGTGCAGTATGTACTCATCACAGTGCAGTATGTACTCATCACAGTGCAGTATGTACTCATCACAGTGCAGTATGTACACATCACAGTGCAGTATGTACACATCACAGTGCAGTATGTACTCATCACAGTGCAGTATGTACTCATCACAGTGCATTATGTACTCATCACAGTGCAGTATGTACTCATCACAGTGCAGTATGTACACATCACAGTGCATTATGTACTCATCACAGTGCAGTATGTACACATCACAGTGCAGTATGTACACATCACAGTGCAGTATGTACACATCAGAGTGCAGTATGTACACATCACAGTGCATTATGTACTCATCACAGTGCAGTATGTACACATCAGAGTGCAGTATGTACTCATCACAGTGCAGTATGTACTCATCACAGTGCAGTATGTACTCATCACAGTGCAGTATGTACACATCACAGTGCATTATGTACTCATCACAGTGCAGTATGTACTCATCACAGTGCAGTATGTACTCATCACAGTGCAGTATGTACTCATCACAGTGCAGTATGTACTCATCACAGTGCAGTATGTACACATCACAGTGCAGTATGTACTCATCACAGTGCAGTATGTACTCATCACAGTGCAGTATGTACTCATCACAGTGCAGTATGTACTCATCACAGTGCAGTATGTACTCATCACAGTGCAGTATGTACACATCACAGTGCAGTATGTACTCATCACAGTGCAGTGTGTGCTCATCACAGTGCAGTATGTACACATCACAGTGCAGTATGTACTCATCACAGTGCAGTATGTACTCATCACAGTGCAGTATGTACTCATCACAGTGCAGTATGTACTCATCACAGTGCAGTATGTACTCATCACAGTGCAGTATGTACTCACCACAGTGCAGTATGTACACATCACAGTGCAGTATGTAGTCATCACAGTGCAGTATGTAGTCATCACAGTGCAGTATGTAGTCATCACAGTGCAGTATGTAGTCATCACAGTGCAGTATGTACTCATCACAGTGCAGTATGTACTCATCACAGTGCATTATGTACACATCACAGTGCAGTATGTACACATCAGAGTGCAGTATGTACACATCACAGTGCAGTATGTACACATCACAGTGCAGTATGTACTCATCACAGTGCAGTATGTACTCATCACAGTGCAGTATGTACTCATCACAGTGCAGTATGTACTCATCACAGTGCAGTATGTACTCATCACAGTGCAGTATGTACTCATCACAGTGCAGTATGTACTCACCACAGTGCAGTATGTACACATCACAGTGCAGTATGTAGTCATCACAGTGCAGTATGTAGTCATCACAGTGCAGTATGTAGTCATCACAGTGCAGTATGTAGTCATCACAGTGCAGTATGTACTCATCACAGTGCAGTATGTACTCATCACAGTGCATTATGTACACATCACAGTGCAGTATGTACACATCAGAGTGCAGTATGTACACATCACAGTGCAGTATGTACACATCACAGTGCAGTATGTACTCATCACAGTGCAGTATGTACTCATCACAGTGCAGTATGTACACATCACAGTGCAGTATGTACACATCACAGTGCAGTATGTACACATCACAGTGCAGTATGTACTCATCACAGTGCAGTTTGTACACATCACAGTGCAGTATGTACTCATCACAGTGCAGTATGTACACATCACAGTGCAGTATGTACTCATCACAGTGCAGTATGTAGTCATCACAGTGCAGTATGTAGTCATCACAGTGCAGTATGTACTCATCACAGTGCAGTATGTACTCATCACAGTGCAGTATGTACTCATCACAGTGCAGTATGTACTCATCACAGTGCAGTATGTACTCATCACAGTGCAGTATGTACACATCACAGTGCAGTATGTACTCATCACAGTGCAGTATGTACTCATCACAGTGCAGTATGTACTCATCACAGTGCAGTATGTACTCATCACAGTGCAGTATGTACTCATCACAGTGCAGTATGTACTCATCACAGTGCAGTATGTACACATCACAGTGCAGTATGTACACATCACAGTGCAGTATGTACTCATCACAGTGCAGTATGTACACATCACAGTGCAGTATGTACTCATCACAGTGCAGTATGTACTCATCACAGTGCAGTATGTACTCATCACAGTGCAGTATGTACTCATCACAGTGCAGTATGTACTCATCACAGTGCAGTATGTACTCATCACAGTGCAGTATGTACACATCACAGTGCAGTATGTACACATCACAGTGCAGTATGTACTCATCACAGTGCAGTATGTACACATCACAGTGCAGTATGTACTCATCACAGTGCAGTATGTACACATCACAGTGCAGTATGTACTCATCACAGTGCAGTATGTAGTCATCACAGTGCAGTATGTAGTCATCACAGTGCAGTATGTAGTCATCACAGTGCAGTATGTAGTCATCACAGTGCAGTATGTAGTCACCACAGTGCAGTATGTAGTCATCACAGTGCAGTATGTACACATCACAGTCAGTATGTACATCACAGTGCAGTATGTACTCATCACAGTGCAGTATGTACTCATCACAGTGCATTATGTACTCATCACAGTGCAGTATGTACACATCACAGTGCATTATGTACTCATCACAGTGCAGTATGTACACATCACAGTGCAGTATGTACACATCACAGTGCAGTATGTACACATCAGAGTGCAGTATGTATTATGTACTCATCACAGTGCAGTATGTACACATCAGAGTGCAGTATGTACTCATCACAGTGCAGTATGTACTCATCACAGTGCAGTATGTACTCATCACAGTGCAGTATGTACTCATCACAGTGCATTATGTACTCAT
The DNA here is from genome assembly GCA_029465975.1 of Dallia pectoralis. Lineage (NCBI taxonomy): Eukaryota > Metazoa > Chordata > Actinopteri > Esociformes > Umbridae > Dallia > Dallia pectoralis. Next base: position 19,321,677 of record CM055743.1, read on the forward strand.
CACAGTGCAGTATGTACTCATCACAGTGCAGTATGTACTCATCACAGTGCAGTATGTACTCATCACAGTGCAGTATGTACTCATCACAGTGCAGTATGTACACATCACAGTGCAGTATGTACTCATCACAGTGCAGTATGTACTCATCACAGTGCAGTATGTACTCATCACAGTGCAGTATGTACTCATCACAGTGCAGTATGTACTCATCACAGTGCAGTATGTACACATCACAGTGCAGTATGTACTCATCACAGTGCAGTATGTGCTCATCACAGTGCAGTATGTACACATCACAGTGCAGTATGTACTCATCACAGTGCAGTATGTACTCATCACAGTGCAGTATGTACTCATCACAGTGCAGTATGTACCATCACAGTGCAGTATGTACTCATCACAGTGCATTACTCACCACAGTGTATGTACATCACAGTGCAGTATGTAGTCATCACAGTGCAGTATGTAGTCATCACAGTGCAGTATGTAGTCATCACAGTGCAGTATGTAGTCATCACAGTGCAGTATGTACTCATCACAGTGCAGTATGTACTCATCACAGTGCATTATGTACACATCACAGTGCAGTATGTACACATCAGAGTGCAGTATGTACACATCACAGTGCAGTATGTACACATCACAGTGCAGTATGTACTCATCACAGTGCAGTATGTACTCATCACAGTGCAGTATGTACTCATCACAGTGCAGTATGTACTCATCACAGTGCAGTATGTACTCATCACAGTGCAGTATGTACTCATCACAGTGCAGTATGTACTCACCACAGTGCAGTATGTACACATCACAGTGCAGTATGTAGTCATCACAGTGCAGTATGTAGTCATCACAGTGCAGTATGTAGTCATCACAGTGCAGTATGTAGTCATCACAGTGCAGTATGTACTCATCACAGTGCAGTATGTACTCATCACAGTGCATTATGTACACATCACAGTGCAGTATGTACACATCAGAGTGCAGTATGTACACATCACAGTGCAGTATGTACTCATCACAGTGCAGTATGTACTAATCACAGTGCAGTATGTACACATCACAGTGCAGTATGTACACATCACAGTGCAGTATGTACACATCACAGTGCAGTATGTACTCATCACAGTGCAGTTTGTACACATCACAGTGCAGTATGTACTCATCACAGTGCAGTATGTACACATCACAGTGCAGTATGTACTCATCACAGTGCAGTATGTAGTCATCACAGTGCAGTATGTAGTCATCACAGTGCAGTATGTACTCATCACAGTGCAGTATGTACTCATCACAGTGCAGTATGTACTCATCACAGTGCAGTATGTACTCATCACAGTGCAGTATGTACTCATCACAGTGCAGTATGTACACATCACAGTGCAGTATGTACTCATCACAGTGCAGTATGTACTCATCACAGCGCAGTATGTACTCATCACAGTGCAGTATGTACTCATCACAGTGCAGTATGTACTCATCACAGTGCAGTATGTACTCATCACAGTGCAGTATGTACACATCACAGTGCAGTATGTACACATCACAGTGCAGTATGTACTCATCACAGTGCAGTATGTACACATCACAGTGCAGTATGTACACATCACAGTGCAGTATGTACTCATCACAGTGCAGTATGTACTCATCACAGTGCAGTATGTACTCATCACAGTGCAGTATGTACTCATCACAGTGCAGTATGTACTCATCACAGTGCAGTATGTACACATCACAGTGCAGTATGTACACATCACAGTGCAGTATGTACTCATCACAGTGCAGTATGTACACATCACAGTGCAGTATGTACTCATCACAGTGCAGTATGTACACATCACAGTGCAGTATGTACTCATCACAGTGCAGTATGTAGTCATCACAGTGCAGTATGTAGTCATCACAGTGCAGTATGTAGTCATCACAGTGCAGTATGTAGTCATCACAGTGCAGTATGTAGTCACCACAGTGCAGTATGTAGTCATCACAGTGCAGTATGTACTCATCACAGTGCAGTATGTACACATCACAGTGCAGTATGTACTCATCACAGTGCAGTATGTACTCATCACAGTGCATTATGTACACATCACAGTGCATTATGTACTCATCACAGTGCATTATGTACTCATCACAGTGCAGTATGTACACATCACAGTGCAGTATGTACACATCACAGTGCAGTATGTAGTCATCACAGTGCAGTATGTACTCATCACAGTGCAGTATGTACTCATCACAGTGCAGTATGTACTCATCACAGTGCAGTATGTACTCATCACAGTGCAGTATGTACTCATCACAGTGCAGTATGTACTCATCACAGTGCAGTATGTACTCATCACAGTGCAGTATGTACTCATCACAGTGCAGTATGTACTCATCACAGTGCAGTATGTACTCATCACAGTGCAGTATGTACTCATCACAGTGCAGTATGTACACATCACAGTGCAGTATGTACTCATCACAGTGCAGTATGTACTCATCACAGTGCAGTATGTACTCATCACAGTGCAGTATGTACACATCACAGTGCAGTATGTACACATCACAGTGCAGTATGTACTCATCACAGTGCAGTATGTACTCATCACAGTGCATTATGTACTCATCACAGTGCAGTATGTACTCATCACAGTGCAGTATGTACACATCACAGTGCATTATGTACTCATCACAGTGCAGTATGTACACATCACAGTGCAGTATGTACACATCACAGTGCAGTATGTACACATCAGAGTGCAGTATGTACACATCACAGTGCATTATGTACTCATCACAGTGCAGTATGTACACATCAGAGTGCAGTATGTACTCATCACAGTGCAGTATGTACTCATCACAGTGCAGTATGTACTCATCACAGTGCAGTATGTACACATCACAGTGCATTATGTACTCATCACAGTGCAGTATGTACTCATCACAGTGCAGTATGTACTCATCACAGTGCAGTATGTACTCATCACAGTGCAGTATGTACTCATCACAGTGCAGTATGTACACATCACAGTGCAGTATGTACTCATCACAGTGCAGTATGTACTCATCACAGTGCAGTATGTACTCATCACAGTGCAGTATGTACTCATCACAGTGCAGTATGTACTCATCACAGTGCAGTATGTACACATCACAGTGCAGTATGTACTCATCACAGTGCAGTGTGTGCTCATCACAGTGCAGTATGTACACATCACAGTGCAGTATGTACTCATCACAGTGCAGTATGTACTCATCACAGTGCAGTATGTACTCATCACAGTGCAGTATGTACTCATCACAGTGCAGTATGTACTCATCACAGTGCAGTATGTACTCACCACAGTGCAGTATGTACACATCACAGTGCAGTATGTAGTCATCACAGTGCAGTATGTAGTCATCACAGTGCAGTATGTAGTCATCACAGTGCAGTATGTAGTCATCACAGTGCAGTATGTACTCATCACAGTGCAGTATGTACTCATCACAGTGCATTATGTACACATCACAGTGCAGTATGTACACATCAGAGTGCAGTATGTACACATCACAGTGCAGTATGTACACATCACAGTGCAGTATGTACTCATCACAGTGCAGTATGTACTCATCACAGTGCAGTATGTACTCATCACAGTGCAGTATGTACTCATCACAGTGCAGTATGTACTCATCACAGTGCAGTATGTACTCATCACAGTGCAGTATGTACTCACCACAGTGCAGTATGTACACATCACAGTGCAGTATGTAGTCATCACAGTGCAGTATGTAGTCATCACAGTGCAGTATGTAGTCATCACAGTGCAGTATGTAGTCATCACAGTGCAGTATGTACTCATCACAGTGCAGTATGTACTCATCACAGTGCATTATGTACACATCACAGTGCAGTATGTACACATCAGAGTGCAGTATGTACACATCACAGTGCAGTATGTACACATCACAGTGCAGTATGTACTCATCACAGTGCAGTATGTACTCATCACAGTGCAGTATGTACACATCACAGTGCAGTATGTACACATCACAGTGCAGTATGTACACATCACAGTGCAGTATGTACTCATCACAGTGCAGTTTGTACACATCACAGTGCAGTATGTACTCATCACAGTGCAGTATGTACACATCACAGTGCAGTATGTACTCATCACAGTGCAGTATGTAGTCATCACAGTGCAGTATGTAGTCATCACAGTGCAGTATGTACTCATCACAGTGCAGTATGTACTCATCACAGTGCAGTATGTACTCATCACAGTGCAGTATGTACTCATCACAGTGCAGTATGTACTCATCACAGTGCAGTATGTACACATCACAGTGCAGTATGTACTCATCACAGTGCAGTATGTACTCATCACAGCGCAGTATGTACTCATCACAGTGCAGTATGTACTCATCACAGTGCAGTATGTACTCATCACAGTGCAGTATGTACTCATCACAGTGCAGTATGTACACATCACAGTGCAGTATGTACACATCACAGTGCAGTATGTACTCATCACAGTGCAGTATGTACACATCACAGTGCAGTATGTACACATCACAGTGCAGTATGTACTCATCACAGTGCAGTATGTACTCATCACAGTGCAGTATGTACTCATCACAGTGCAGTATGTACTCATCACAGTGCAGTATGTACTCATCACAGTGCAGTATGTACACATCACAGTGCAGTATGTACACATCACAGTGCAGTATGTACTCATCACAGTGCAGTATGTACACATCACAGTGCAGTATGTACTCATCACAGTGCAGTATGTACACATCACAGTGCAGTATGTACTCATCACAGTGCAGTATGTAGTCATCACAGTGCAGTATGTAGTCATCACAGTGCAGTATGTAGTCATCACAGTGCAGTATGTAGTCATCACAGTGCAGTATGTAGTCACCACAGTGCAGTATGTAGTCATCACAGTGCAGTATGTACTCATCACAGTGCAGTATGTACACATCACAGTGCAGTATGTACTCATCACAGTGCAGTATGTACTCATCACAGTGCATTATGTACACATCACAGTGCATTATGTACTCATCACAGTGCATTATGTACTCATCACAGTGCAGTATGTACACATCACAGTGCAGTATGTACACATCACAGTGCAGTATGTAGTCATCACAGTGCAGTATGTACTCATCACAGTGCAGTATGTACTCATCACAGTGCAGTATGTACTCATCACAGTGCAGTATGTACTCATCACAGTGCAGTATGTACTCATCACAGTGCAGTATGTACTCATCACAGTGCAGTATGTACTCATCACAGTGCAGTATGTACTCATCACAGTGCAGTATGTACTCATCACAGTGCAGTATGTACTCATCACAGTGCAGTATGTACTCATCACAGTGCAGTATGTACACATCACAGTGCAGTATGTACTCATCACAGTGCAGTATGTACTCATCACAGTGCAGTATGTACTCATCACAGTGCAGTATGTACACATCACAGTGCAGTATGTACACATCACAGTGCAGTATGTACTCATCACAGTGCAGTATGTACTCATCACAGTGCAGTATGTACACATCACAGTGCAGTATGTACACATCACAGTGCAGTATGTACTCATCACAGTGCAGTATGTACTCATCACAGTGCAGTATGTACTCATCACAGTGCAGTATGTACACATTAACCCATTTATATGCAAAGATTCATAAAAAAATAAGTGTAAGAGAAACGGATGTGATCGTTCTGCCTTTGTCTTTGTCCCCTCGGATGAGCGAGGCGAGTAAACAGAAACAGAAGATCTCAGATCCAGTCGCGATCAATCGCCTTGGTCCCCAGTCGTTTCCTAATTACATGGATGCGTATATATTTCCCAGAGGGACCGTTACATTATGACAACGCCGAACCAGAGGAAGTCCGAAGAGAGGCGGAGAAAGAGCAGAGCTGTGACGTGTGGGAGCGAAGAACGAGGAGAATGCGTTGTCAGTATTTTGTCTCGTATGTCACTGCAGTCCTCTGGTGTGTCGTTAAACAAACACTTAACCAGTACAGGTAATGGGCACAGCAAATTGACCAGCCTTCAGGTGCTTGAGTGTAATAAAACGTGACAACCTAATGATTACTGAAAAAGGGCACATTGCGATATGGGGTTCCTAAGAGCCTAGCTGGGAAGGACGCTTTTCTGAGCTGGAGTCTTGCAGGCGCCCTCATTTGGACCTGGGTTTCGCTTGATTGATTTTCTAGTCCGTAGAGACTTGATTAAAAAGTATAAAGGCACGGTAGACAAAGCCTTCCATGTTACTTGTGTTCTGGTGTTCAAATTGACTAATCAGGAATGAATTTCAAGATTGTAATATCACTACATTTATGCACTCAAAGGAGGAGGTCAAACATGTTATTTCTCTTGTAACATTAATGGTGCCCTTTTAGTGACATTTAAATCATGGCCCATTAGGTACTTTGTGTGTCCAATCCTTTCACATTTTCTGCATTTCTACTTTCACTGTATCTCTCCCTCGTTTGGATTTTTTATTTAACTTTTATTTATCCAGGGAGACATATTGAGACCTAATTCTCATTTCCAAGTCTTCCCTGAGAACATCAACTCACGAATACAGGACAAATTGAAACAATTAACAGATCAAACGACAGAACATGAATAATCTCAATCAATTAACACAGATAATTCTCACTATAAAAATCTAACTGCATTTTTTTTTAAATGTCCCATGGACACCAAGGCACCCAAACGACACTCACAATTGAATACTATTCCACAGCTGAGGTGCTTTAAAAGAGAAGGCTGAACTAGCCAAGTAGTTACAAAATATGTTTTTAAAACTAGCCAAGTCTGCGATCTAGTATTGAATCCAGATGATCTATGTTTCAATAGTGATGTTAGGTATTCTGGAGCCTCTAGAGTAAGGCTTTGTAAAGATGGATGGATCACACACACTCATTGTTTATTGCCCTCACCTGTTTCCCCAATCGCTGTCCTTATTTAAGTTCATTGTCTTGTCAGTCTTATTTCTAATGTTGTGGTTTCTAATGTCCTGTGTCCAAACTATCGTAGTGAATATGTCAGCAGACATGTTCTGGAGACTTATCATGCCACAATTACAGTAAGGTACTTAAGTCTGGTGAGAAACAGTATTTGGTGCTATTTGTAAGTGCCAACCAACCAATCAATCATATGTGGAGTAATATTACCAATTTGGCAAAAGGTTTGGACCATAATGGCCAACAGCAGTGCGTAAAGTAATTCCAACATCAGTGCGTAAAATCATTTAGAAAGTCGTGTGCTGGCCTCTCATGTTGGCTAAGATCAGTGTTTGACTCAACCGTTAGAAAGACAAAAATGTGATTAATTGCATTTGCAAGACGGACGCCATTGCTCACTATGAAGAACATTTATTCTTGTCTAAAGTTTGCTAAAAAGTTTGCTAAAAAGCTAATATCATCAACAGTTCATCAAGAGTAATAATATTCTACGGGTCAGTGAGATTAACGTGGAACATTTTGGCTGACATGGGTCTAATGATCTGATAATGTTCTGAAAAATACCAAACATTTGCTGTGTCAGGATCTGGACCACTTGCCATCATTAAAGGAACCGTGAATTCTGCTTTGTATCAGAGACTCTACACACTTTTTAGTTTACTGATTCAGAGTCCAGTGACATTCCCGCCCTATGTAACCTGGTTAGCACTAATGAGGTCCTCTTAAACCTACAGTATTTGTTGTCTGCAGCTTCTGTAAGCCCAGAACTGTATTAGGCAAAATAAATTATTACTTTATTTGGAACAAGCTGTTAAAGCATTTATATATTTTTGTTTTTCCAGCTTTAATAGAGGAAAGCGTTTCGTTGAACACTGTGGTTGTTTAATGTATTTTAATGTCCTTTGACGTTGTATCTAAACTAACTTATTCCTGCTCAGCTCCTCTTTGGAAAAATATGTTTCTAATATAAATGATCTTTCCCAGGATATGTAAAGGTAAAATAAAACCGATGACCTGGAATGAACCGTTAACTGTCAAATGGGAGGCAGCGTTCCTCTCTTATTTAAATGTACCCACTCTACTGTGATACGGGTAATTTAACAACAGGGGTCTGTAACACAGAACACTGTCATTTATTCAGATGTCAGAAATTGGACACACACTCATTTGTTATTAATCGAGGCATACTATATCGTATACTGATATTGAACTTTAATTCCAATAGTATATGCAGACCCCAAATGGGTGTGACCTTTCAAAATGTTAATCTGAAGCGTTTTTACCAGACCGTGATGCCGGTTAGTGCTTGATGTGTTTTCCCAGTTTTCCTATTTCCAGATGTTTTCCATATTGGTTTTCCAGGAGTGTATGTGTCTCCTCCGTGTTGGACAATTGTCCTCTCATGACCACATGGTCCAACCAGAGGTTCTGCTAGGCTGGGTAGCCCTGTCCTCGGACTGGTTAACTCTGCCAACATGGCCTCATCGTGTTAGCTCTGTTTCTTCGGTTGACTACCTTCATGCAGGCTAGCTTGAGCTAATTGCGCCAGCACTCATGCAGAGTGTACAGTGTTTGTTTTTGTGAGAGTGTGTGTGACTAAAAGCCTCCATCACTGATTACTGGAGCAGAGATCCCTGGTTTGTTGTGACGGGAAACACAAGGTGAGATGTTTAACTGGGGCCTTCAGGCCCGTCCACATGATAACAACACATACTGGGGTGAAGCTCGTTTCTCTACAGCCACGGCCCAACATGTGACCCAAACAGTACACACACTCACGCTTCCCTCTGCCAAACAAAAGGGCCCGTTCCCAGGGAATTCTGGGCTTTTGGCAGACCTGCAGCTTGCCCACGGTGTCACGCCAGGGGGATTTTAGTTCAAACCAGGCATATGGATTACAGCAGAGCCTTTTCTTTCCTATTGAATGAAAACATTTTTGTTTGTTATCTTTCTTCATTGCGAGGACATACCCATCGCTCCAAACCCTTCGATAATAACTCAGAGGGGGGGGGGGTGCGGTTTTGAAGGGTAGCTCACACTCTAGTTGTTATTTCATTACACTTTCCAGGCAAACACTAGCCAATCAGTCATGTCCATACAAACACGCTTGTCTGAATTCCTGGCACATCCACATTTCAGGATGACAGAGAGGAGAGCAAGAATATGAGACAAAGAAATAGAGATAAAGTGCTGCTGTATGACAATACGTTGTAAGCAACAAATCCTTCCTTTTTGTCCCTCCACTTTTCTTTTCCCCAGGCTATGAGGCTTTCAGGAATCACCCTGGCCCAGTCCAGACCAGACCAGATGTGGTCCATGGCATTGAGGCCAGGTTCTAGTAAGTCACGGAAATCAGCCTTCGGTGTGTCTTGGTTCTGAGCCCAAACCAGACGCGCTTTATCTGTCATTTTTCCAAGGTTTGGTTTGCTGGCACTGACACATCTCTCAGTGTTGTGATTAGCTGAATTGCCGATTACTCACAAACACTTGTTTATGAAAGCTGACAGATGACACATTCATTTAGCTGAACGCCGGACCTGCCCGCCTCTGGCGTGAGTGACGTGGTGTGTGTGTGGCAGGGTGTGTGGTGTGTGTGTGGCATGGTGTGTGTGTGGTGTCAGGTCAGCTGCAACCCTGTGCCAGCTGAGCCCAGACCGTCTGGATCGCCCACTGGATAAGACCAGAGTGGAGCCCTACGAGAGAGATGGATAGAGAGAGAGAGGGAGGGTGGGAGAGAGAGGGGGAGAGGGAGAGAGAGGGGGATATGTGGAGAGAGATAGAAAGGGTGGGAGAGAGAGGGTGGGGAAGAGAGGGTGGGGGAGAGAGGGTGGGGGAGAGGGGGTGGGGGAGAGAGGGTGGGAGAGAGAGGGTGGGGGAGAGAGGGTGGGAGAGAGAGGGTGGGGGAGAGAGGGTGGGGGAGAGAGGGGGATATGTGGAGAGGGAGAGAGAGGGGGTGGGAGAGAGAGGGTGGGGGAGAGAGGGGGATATGTGGAGAGAGAGAGAAAAGGGTGGGAGAGAGAGGGTGGGGAAGAGAGGGTGGGGGAGAGGGGGTGGGGGAGAGGGGGTGGGGGAGAGAGGGTGGGAGAGAGAGGGTGGGGGAGAGAGGGTGGGAGAGAGAGGGAGGGGGAGAGGGGGAGAGAGAGAGGGTGGGGGAGAGAGGGGGATATGTGGAGAGGGAGAGAGAGGGGGATATGTGGAGAGAGAGAGAGGGTGGGAGAGAGAGGGTGGGGGAGAGAGGGTGGGGGAGAGAGGGTGGGGGAGAGAGGGAGGGAGGGTGGGAGAGAGAGGGAGATATGTGGAGAGAGAGATGGATAGAGAGAGAGGAGAGAGAGAGGGTGGGAGAGAGGGAGGGAGGGAGGGAGAGGGTGGGGGAGAGAGGGGGATATGTGGAGAGGGAGAGAGAGGGGATATGTGGAGAGAGAGAGAGAGGAGTGGGGGAGAGAGGGTGGGTGAGAGAGGGTGGGGGAGAGAGGGAGGGAGGGTGGGAGAGAGAGGGAGATATGTGGAGAGAGAGATGGATAGAGAGAGAGGAGGAGAGAGAGAGGGTGGGAGAGAGGGAGGGAGGGAGGGAGGGAGAGAGGGAGAGAGGGAGAGAGGGAGAGAGGGAGGGAGGGAGGGAGGGAGGGAGGGAGGGAGGGAGGGAGGGAGGGAGGGAGGGAGGGAGGGAGGGAGGGAGGGAGAGAGGGGAGAGGGAGAAAAGTGTGTTTTTGAGTGGGTCAGAGAGAGTCCATTGAGCGTGTGCAACTACGTGGGAGGGGTCAGAGATTGAGGCGGGGTTAAATGATCCAATCACACTCTGTTTTGTAAAGTCTTCCAGTAGCTTTCTATTTCTGTGGGTTTTATCTGTTGTTCTGAATGGTTCCTGCTTTCCCGTGAACATTCTGCGCCGATTCCTCGTCGCCAAGAATGGACTTTGTCTCAGTAATTAATTTAGCTCTCAAGACAGCCATTGAAATGAGTGTTGTCTACAAGGCCTTATTAAAAGGAAATAGTCAAACACATTCCGGATCACGTTTCCGAACCTGTAGCCATTTGGGAAAGCTTTTCAGACATGATTGTGCCATTAGAGAAGTCTTTCCGACTGAGGCAATTTAGTGTACTATGCCAGAAAATTTTCATTTCTCATTAAATGTTTTATTTGGTCTTCGTTATCTTCGTCCCCCGGATGCATAGTGTAGTTTATCATAAATTATATTGTAATACAATCATACAAATCGTTTCAACGATTTAACATAAGCCAAAGATAATGAGGTGTCCATTTTTGTCACATGACATTTGATGTAATTGTATAATTACAGTAAATATAGTTTTAGGGACAAACACATTACATTAAAGTGTTTGGATTTGTACTCCGATTAAAATGTTACCTTTTGAACTTTATTAGATTTTTGGGATATTAAGTTAACATCTTATTGGTTCTCCCAACTATTAAAACATATTAGACGACTCGGCTGTTATCTTGGCAAACAGAGGATGTAAAATGCACTATATGGAGTTGAGCATATATTAATAAAAAAAGGTTTTCTTAATGACAAGTCTTTTTTGAACAATTTCACTTAATTAAAAGTCCAATTAATATGCTTATTTTTTCACAGCCTTGTTGATACATATTACCTAGGAAGCCAATAATTCAGGTGAGCTCTGTAAACGTTGAACAGGTAAGCAGTTCAGTGACTGACTCCTAATATCGCCGTCATGGAGTCGATGATAAATGGTACCCTAACAATCAGACCTAGAGCAACACCACCAGAACCCGGTTCTGAACAATTAACTGGGCACTCTAGAGCTTTATTGTTCTAATGCCACCTACTCACACCACCAGAACCCGGTTCTGAACAATTAACTGGGCACTCTAGAGCTTTATTGTTCTAATGCCACCTACTCACACCACCAGAACCCGGTTCTGAACAATTAACTGGGCACTCTAGAGCTTTATTGTTCTAATGCCACCTACTCACACCACCAGAACCCGGTTCTGAACAATTAACTGGGCACTCTAGAGCTTTATTGTTCTAATGCCACCTACTCACACCACCAGAACCCGGTTCTGAACAATTAACTGGGCACTCTAGAGCTTTATTGTTCTAATGCCACCTACTCACACCACCAGAACCCGGTTCTGAACAATTAACTGGGCACTCTAGAGCTTTATTGTTCTAATGCCACCTACTCACACCACCAGAACCCGGTTCTGAACAATTAACTGGGCACTCTAGAGCTTTATTGTTCTAATGCCACCTACTCACACCACCAGAACCCGGTTCTGAACAATTAACTGGGCACTCTAGAGCTTTATTGTTCTAATGCCACCTACTCACACCACCAGAACCCGGTTCTGAACAATTAACTGGGCACTCTGGGGCTTTATTGTTCTAATGCCACCTCCTCACACCACCAGAACCCGGTTCTGAACAATTAACTGGGCACTCTGGGGCTTTATTGTTCTAATGCCACCTCCTCACACCACCAGAACCCGGTTCTGAACAATTAACTGGGCACTCTGGAGCTTTATTGTTCTAATGCCACCTACTCACACCACCAGAACCCGGTTCTGAACAGTTAGGGCACTCTAGAGCTTTATTGTTCTAATGCCACCTCCTCACACCACCAGAACCCGGTTCTGAACAATTAACTGGGCACTCTAGAGCTTTATTGCCCAACTCTATAGAAAGTGTTCCAAACCTGTTAGACTGTGACCGACCATTAAATGACTGCCAAGGATTCTTTAAATTGCCTCAACTGTTTACATTGAGCTGGAGTGAGTGTGTGTGTGTGTGTGGATCGGGAAAAGGACAGGCTTAGCTTGGTAGATGGTATAGAAGGTTCTGGTGTGTGTGTGTGTGTGTTATTGGTTATTGTCACATCCCCCTCGTCCTCAAATTAGGACGGTTTGTCATTGCCATGGTGATATTAAATGATTACTGTTAACAGTACGTTAATATTTACTCATTATTGGATAATGGCCAGTTACAGTGTTTCTGGGGAAATCTATTTAACCCATAAACCAAACCGAGGTACTCTCTCACACGTCCCTGTTTATATACTGTGGATTGTGGGTGGAAATGAATACTCAAGTGAAATGATGACACTACAGTCATTGCTATTTGATAATGCAGTTGTTATTATAATACAATATTAGTCAATACTGTCTGAGAATGACTTTCTAAAATGCACCTGCTAGAAATAATTAGGATATTGCATTATTTGTCCTTCGTTGTTTTGTATCGGGGCATCTTGCAATGTGTATATAAACACCTTATAACTGGTTTATTTCAATCTTATCTAACTGTGTCTGCAAGAGAGGAATTTCCAGTGCTGTTCCTGTATAAAAGTTTTACATTGTAAGACTCAGTAATAATGTTATCCACTGGTATTAGCTCACCAAATCAGTGGACCCAGTCCGTTGCCTGAACAGAAATACTGACAATAGTTATGACTGATGCTTGGTGGCTGTTTCACCCAAAGATATTTCCGGGCGTGACCAGACATTGTCGTTTTCTACAATTGAGCGTTTAAAATCTAACCATAAGATTGCCGACCACCAAACCACAAGAATACTGAGAATCCGCCCGCCTTCAAAGCCCAAAGGTTTCATTTTTTATTTCGTAATAAACTCGTTCATGGAAATTCCCGTGTGGTAACCTGACAATAAACCCGGTCATGTAAATTCTAGCAGGACAGCCTTCATTTAGCGGTCACAATGGTAAATGCTTGGCCAACAAGCAACATGATTTCATTACGGCGATGGTTGGATCTTGGGACAAATTCCCAATTTTCTTGTCATGTTACTATTACCTAGTCTTTGCGTGTCCGTATTTGCGTGCCACAGTGTGCGTCTAGAAAGTAGATCTTGTGCTGCACCTGCCCCTGGGCTTGTACGGGATTAGGTGGAGGCTGAGCTGAGCTGGGAACAGAACTCGTAACTCAAAACTCGTATCCTGAGTTGTAAATGTTACCCATTAATTCATGACAGGTCAGTCTGGTCATATCTGGTTCCAGACACACACACACACACGCAGGCATGGATGGATGGGAGCTGGAACGTGCACACACACACACGCAGATGGATTTTGAATTGAGAATCAAGGCCCCCTAATGCTTTAGTATAATCTTAAAAACACCCCAAACATCTGTAAAACATTACCCCTGATTATTCAATCCTTCAGCCCAATCATATACTGTGAGTTGATGTGATGTTTGAACACGAGCTTCTTTAATAAAGGTGTGTGGCCCCCACACACACACACACACACACACACACACACACACACACACATTTGCAGTTCACACACACACACACACACACACGTTTGCAGTTCACACACACACACACACACACACACTCACGTTAGCAGATCACAGACCCACCGACCGCCTGCCACAGATTCATTCAGGGGGAGATTCAGAATCGCACCTCTCTTTTCAGTGTAATCAATGAGCAGGTCTTCAGCCCCTTTCTTCCCAGAGCCGTCTCTGGCTTCCCTAAACCAGGAATGTAGTGAAATGTATTTCAACTTGTTGTTTTAGAAATGAGCTGAATTGTTGCAGGGGTTTTTGGGACGAGAGAATAGGTGGATGTGGGGTTGGAGAGGGGGTGTTGATTCTACTCTTGAATGATTCGTAACGTTCTACTTTTAGAGAAATTCCACTCTGTTGTTCTGGCAACAAGGCAACACTTCTTGAACTAGTCCTTGATGCAGGAAACAAACTTCGCTACGACCCTGCTACGACCATGCTACGACCATGCTACGACCATGCTACGACTCTGCTATGACATACTATGACCATGCTATGACCATGCTACGACCCTGCTACGACCATGCTACGACCCTGCTACGACCATGCTACGACCATTCTACGACCATTCTACGACCCTGCTGCATGATTCTGTATTTGAACTCAGATCTGTGGTTGTAATGTTGCCATACTGTTCATATTACTCAACACAAAAACTAGGGAACTCATTTATCGTGTTCCTTCTTGTGTGAAAGGAAAGTTAAAGTGTCAGTTTGTAGGAAACATTATGCTTCATTTAGCAGAATCTGAGCAGAAGGCTAATTATCAAGGCTACCACCACTGACGGCACCAATCTGTGAGTGCATCACCCCTGAACCGTTTCCTCAGGATCTAAATATCTCAATGCATCCTTACAGTCACGTATCCGCCTATGTGATATCTATTAAATAAAGGTTAAATAAATATGCTGCTGTACGTACAGTTAGTGGCTAATAATGCGTATTACAGGAATGCTATATATGGTTTACTTGACAATAACAACAGCATAGATAATATATCTGTTATTTATTTCATACTCTGCATGCAGACTGTGAGACACCAGGAGGTCAGTGGAGACAAGGTTCTCCTCAGGAGGTCAGTGGAGACAAGGTTCTCCTCAGGAGGTCAGTGGAGACAAGGTTCTCCTTAGGAGGTCAGTGGAGACAAGGTTCTACTCAGGAGGTCAGTGGAGACAAGGTTCTCCTCAGGAGGTCAGTGGAGACAAGGTTCTCCTCAGGAGGTCAGTGGAGACAAGGTTCTCCTCAGGAGGTCAGTGGAGACAAGGTTCTCCTCATGAGGTCAGTGGAGACAAGGTTCTCCTCAGGAGGTCAGTGGAGACAAGGTTCTCCTCAGGAGGTCAGTGGAGACAAGGTTCTCCTCAGGAGGTCAGTGGAGACAAGGTTCTCCTCATGAGGTCAGTGGAGACAAGGTTCTCCTCAGGAGGTCAGTGGAGACAAGGTTCTCCTCAGGAGGTCAGTGGAGATAAGGTTCTCCTCAGGAGTTCAGGGGAGACAAGGTTCTCCTCAGGAGGTCAGTGGAGACAAGGTTCTCCTCAGGAGGTCAGTGGAGACAAGGTTCTCCTCAGGAGGTCAGTGGAGACAAGGTTCTCCTCAGGAGGTCAGTGGAGACAAGGTTCTCGTCCAGCATCATTCTCTCTCCGTTTTCTACCCTGCTCTCATTCCACTGTGACATTTTGTCATTCCACTTCATTCCAAACTGCCTAGACATCGTCTCACTCCACTTTAGCTCTCCTTCTACCTCGTCCTGGTAATTTCACAGCTACATTCCTTTCCTGAACTCTCAAATAGCCGGGAGCTTCTTTACTCCCGGTATGGCTCATTTAAGACCTCCACTCACCCATTCATGAACTCGCATTCACTACATAATAATCAATAAACGCTGTTTCCCTCACATGTTTATATTCTGGCCCAACCCACTGGGATCTGGGACCAATGAAAAATGGTTTGCTGTCTTCAGGAGATCAGTCCCAGACTCGTTGTGGAGAGCAGACGTCACAATTGACATGGCTCTTGCATATAGCAAAGTAGATGGGCAGCCAGGCAATTTGGCACCAGGCATTTCCTTAGCATGCCACACCCCCATGTCACTATGAACCAATAGAAACCAACGGAGGAGCTAAGAGTAGAACCATAGTCATTAGCCAGTAGAACCATGTTCATTAGCCAGTAGAACCATGGTCATTAGCCAGTAGAACCATGGTCATTAGCCAGTAGAACCATAGTCATTAGCCAGTAGAACCATGGTCATTAGCCAGTAGAACCATGGTCATTAGCCAGTAGAACCATGGTCAATGGCCGTAGTGTTTTGAGCAAGGTGCTTTGCAAGCATCTCCTCTCGTTCCCATCGCTTTTGCTTTCTCGCTCTTCCAATCATCTCCCCCTTTGGCTCTGTGCCGGAACTCCTTCCAATTCCAAGAATCTGGTCAGTTCCAGGAACCGCCTACGATCGTCCAGCGAAGGAAATGAGGGCCTCTTGATTGCACAGAGCCCCTCGATTAAACCGCCACTCATGGAGATGACAAGGCACAGAGTAATCTGAGGGCCTCAGTAGAGAACTTCCAGTTCTGCATTTGCGTATTTGCTACTAGCTTCCTCTTTGTGGCTTTTTCTATTGTTCTCTTCTACGCTCAGTATTGGGTTCAAGGATATAAGTAGAATATTTCTGCACAGTCAATTTAAGATAACTATTCTCTATAATTTGCATCATTTAAAATCGCTGGCAACTCTAACTACTGTATGATTTCTTTATTGTGGCTCCTCTCCCAACGGAGCTGAGTGAATGACTGAGTGCAGACCGATTATTAATAGTTTTCATCTGGGTTGTTTGGACGAGACTGTGATCAATTGGCACCACAGGAGATCCATTGAACCTCTCTGTTGAATCCAAATCCCATCAGTGTGCACTGCTAGTAGTGCACACTGTACAGTTCCAGTAATCCGCACTGTACAGTTCCAGTAATCTGCACTGTACAGTTCCAGTAATCCGCACTGTACAGTTCCAGTAATCCGCACTGTACAGTTCCAGTAATCCGCACTGTACAGTTCCAGTAATCCGCACTGTACAGTTCCAGTAATCCGCACTGTACAGTTCCAGTAATCCACACTGTACAGTTCCAGTAATCCACACTGTACAGTTCCAGTAATCCACACTGTACAGTTCCAGTAATCCGCACTGTACAGTTCCAGTAATCCGCACTGTACAGTTCCAGTAATCCACACTGTACAGTTCCAGTAATCCACACTGTACAGTTCCAGTAATCCGCACTGTATATGAATTAGGGTGTTTATGTGCGGCTGTGTTCATATTAACATGTGTGTTTGTGTGTGCATAACTGTGTTTATATATATATATATATATGAATTAGGGTGTTTATGTGCGGCTGTGTTCATATTAACATGTGTGTTTGTGTGTGCATAACTGTGTGTGTAATATATATATATATGTATATGAATTAGGGTGGATAACATCTTTCTTTGGTGGACCAGAAGCAGCAGCTGGCTTCATATCACTGGTGTTCTGAGACTGACGTCAATCCAGTGATTCACAGCAGAACCTCTTACAGCAATGAGACACAACTGGCACAACCACATTCACACACCCTCTATTTGCTGTATGGGAATGAAAAACTCAGGAGAATATAACAGGTTTGTCAGTAGTTACGAGGACGCATCTCCACACTAATACGTCATGAATCATTGGATACCTGTGTGTAAAACTTTCCAGCACATCGTCTTTGCCTGTTTTCAAATTTCTTATTTCATTTGAAGAGTGAAACGCATCAATCTTTTAGTTTTTTTGACCATTATAAATCATTTTATTTAATAACGAGTTGTTTTTTCCCGCCATCGCTCATTGTACAAAGCTTGGAACCCAGAAAAAACTATGGGGCTAATCTCAGTGGGGCTAATCTCAGTGGGGCTAATCTCAGTGGGGCTAATCTCAGTGGGGCTAATCTCAGTGGGGCTAATCTCAGTGGGGCTAATCTCGGTGGGGCTAATCTCGGTGGGGCTAATCTCAGTGGGACTAATCTCAGTGGGACTAATCTCGGTGAGGCTAATCTCTAATCTCTGTGGGGCTAATCTCGGTGGGGCTAATCTCAGTGGGGTGAATTTCAGTGGGGCTAATCTCTAATCTCAGTGGGGCTAATTTCAGTGGGGCTAATCTCAGTTGGGCTAATCTCTAATCTCAGTGGGGCTAATCTCAGTGGGGCTAATCTCTAATCTCGGTGGGGCTTATCTCGGTGGGGCTAATCTCGGTGGGGCTAATCTCGGTGGGGCTAATCTCAGTGGGACTAATCTCGGTGAGGCTAATCTCTAATCTCTGTGGGGCTAATCTCAGTGGGGCTAATCTCAGTGGGACTAATCTCTGTGGGGCTAATCTCAGTGTGGCTAATCTCAGTGGGGCTAATCTCGGTGGGGCCAATCTCGGTGGGGCTAATCTCGGTGGGACTAATCTCGGTGAGGCTAATCTCTAATCTCTGTGGGGCTAATCTCAGTGGGGCTAATCTCAGTGGGGCTAATCTCAGTGGGACTAATCTCAGTGGGGCTAATCTCTAATCTCAGTGGGGCTAATCTCAGTGGTGCTAATCTCTGTGGGGCTAATCTCAGTGGGGCTAATCTCGGTGCGGCTAATCTCGGTGGGACTAATCTCGGTGAGGTTAATCTCTAATCTCTCATCATCTCATCACTCATCTCACTCATGAGTGAGTGATGAGATGAGTGAGAGAGAACAGAAATATTATAAAGACATGAAAAAATGCATTTGGCCCCAATATTTGTTCAAGGCATTGCATCTTAATGGCATCTTTTTCTGTCATATTGCCCAGTCCCAAACCCATCTTCCTATGAAAACTAACAAGAATGCCATTTATTTGTATCCATCTTGGCTAAAATTTTATTTTGCTCTCGTTCACCATGGCACCATTCTGTAATTAAGCCCCATCATGCCCGTCTTTCCATCCTGGAGCTGTTTATCTGCTAATCGACAATCAATATCTGCCTCATCTCTTTTCCTCAGATAAAAGCCGACTATTTGATAATTATGTTTTCTTTCACCCACCTGCATAGGGCATCTATAACCCTTTACTCTCTCTCTCTCTCTCTCTCTCTCTCTCCCTCTCTCTCTCTCTCTCTCTCTCTCTCTCTCTCTGTCTCTCTCTCTCTCTCTCTCTCTCTCTCTCTCTCTCTCTCTCTGTTTTCTTTCACCCACCTACATAGGGCATCTATAACCCTTTACTCTCTCTCTCTCGCTCTCTCGCTCTCTCTGTTTTCTTTCACCCACCTACATAGGGCATCCATAGCTCTTTACTCTCTCTCTCTCTCTCTCTCTCTCTCGCTCTCTCGCTCTCTCTGTTTTCTTTCACCCACCTACATAGGGCATCTATAACCCTTTACTCTCTCTCTCTCGCTCTCTCGCTCTCTCTGTTTTCTTTCACCCACCTACATAGGGCATCCATAGCTCTTTACTCTCTCTCTCTCTCTCTCTCTCTCTCTCGCTCTCTCGCTCTCTCTGTTTTCTTTCACCCACCTACATAGGGCATCTATAACCCTTTACTCTCTCTCTCTCGCTCTCTCGCTCTCTCTGTTTTCTTTCACCCACCTACATAGGGCATCTATAACCCTTTACTCTCTCTCTCTCTCTCTGTGGGATGCTGCTATTGATTCTGTCTGCCCACTAGCCTCTGTGCTTTGCTGCCCACATATATCGCCATGTACTGTTTTGCAGAAACAAAGCCATGTTCGAAGCATGCATTAGGGAAATGAAATCGCTTTTAGAAATCCATGTTCACATTGTTGCGTAATTGAGCTGGGACTGTTTTACTTAAAATAGGTCATTTGGATTTAAAACTGCAAATGTTGTTTAAAAAGGGGAGAAAGCCCCCATGTGAATTCTATCTGTTTGATGGTTCCCGAGGTAACCTTCTGATTTATTGTGTAGCATGACCTTATAGAACGTGTCAGGGCTTATATTTTTAGCAATTGTTATAAAATAAAACAATATCTATAAAGCAAATATATCTTTCGGTTTTGGAAAAAACTTCTTCAGTTGTTTAATATGTTGCTGAAATACACTGTTCAAATGTTTGTACCGTAGTCATAAAAAAAAGAAAATGTCTCTAACCAGAATAGAAAAGAGAGGGGGATGCCCCGGTGCACTGGGCAATAGGTTTGAGAAACAGTTTTACGGAGCTAACCAATATAAAACTTTGCTTAATATAACTCTGTAGTTTTATTATAGTTGACAGAAAGGACCGATATTTAAAGGTCTCAGATTTGTTTCTATGTAAAATCCACTGAGGTGGATGGAGAGTGGAAAGAAACAGGTGGCAGTACTTCTGGCATCCAGTAGGGGGAATCAACTCCTCACTGCTGCCTTCCTGTTTCTCCACCTGCTGTTCTCTTTATCCGTCTACCCGCTCTTCTCTCCGGCTGCTGTTCCCTTTATCCGTCTACCCGCTCTTCTCTCCGCCTGCTGTTCCCTTTATCCGTCTACCCGCTCTTCTCTCCGCCTGCTGCTCCCTTTATCCGTCTACCTGCTCTTCTCTCCGCCTGCTGTTCCCTTTATCCGTCTACCCGCTCTTCTCTCCGCCTGCTGTTCCCTTTATCCGTCTACCCGCTCTTTTCTCTGCCTGCTGTTCCATTTATCCGTCTACCTGCTCTTCTCTCTGGCTTCTGTTCCCTTTATACGTCTACCCGCTCTTCTCTCCGCCTGCTGTTCCCTTTATCCGTCTACCCGCTCTTCTCTCTGCCTGCTGTTCCCTTTATCCGTCTACCCGCTCTTCTCTCCGCCTGCTGTTCCCTTTATCCGTCTACCCGCTATTCTCTCCGCCTGCTGTTCCCTTTATCCGTCTACCTGCTCTTCTCTCTGCCTGCTGTTCCCTTTATCCGTCTACCCGCTCTTCTCTCTGGCTGCTGTTCCATTTATCCGTCTACCCGCCCTTCTCTCTGCCTGCTGTTCTCTTTATCCATCTACCCGCTCTTCTCTCTGGCTGTGAAAATACTGCAGCCCCCTGGCCTGTGTCTGGATCTCTGCCTCACACGAAGGCAACTCAAGTCCCTCCTATCGGCTGTGGAAGGAGGAGGCAGTCTACTCACAGTACAGGACGAGCCCCCTTTTCCTACCCTGTCACAGCTTGGAGGAAAGAAAAGAGAGAGAGAGAGAGAGCGGCTGCTGGGAGGAGTGACTGAGAGCCAGACAGACAAGAAGAAATAAGGAACACATTTCACAAGAGCAGGAACAGGGAGGATCGCAGACGGGAGACTCTTTGCTTTTCTGTCTGTTTGGCACCTGGGACACTGTCATTGTGCTTCTCTTTACACATTTCTCCCCTCCCTCTCTTCTCTTTTTTCCCGACTCGGCGTCGTAGCAATTAAGGAGTCAGGATTGTTTTTGTGTTGTCCGCTCTCCTCCGGATGAAACGGTACACGCCGAGATTGCTTCGGTTCGCTCCTGCTTCGGTTTGCTCCTGCTTTGCCCGGCTCTCACGTTCCAATTCAGCCTCTTTCCAAAGTGCACCTGTCAGCGCGTCGCTGAGGATATCTCCTGGGTCCGATAGCACAACATAGAGCCGCTGGGATATCAGACTACAGAGGAGAGAGAGAAACACAGACAAAACAGAGGGGGAGATAGAGAGAGAGAGAGCAGCCATAGAGAGAGAGAGAGAGCGAGGCAGATACAGAGAGTGTGCAGGAGATTGAAGCTGTGAAGCGAGGTTGGCTAAATTGAGACGGCTACACTAGAGAAGTGATATATCCATATCCCAACCATTTCCCCCTTTCTCTCTTCCTCTCGTCTATTCCTCTGTCTCGGCAATTTGTTTGTAGGACTGCCACCTGCTTCTCCTCGTCTTCCATCTCCTCCATCGCTTTCTCAGCCCTTACCCGTCTAATATCCAACGCAAGCCACCCAAGGATCCCAAACGGATACGCTGCATTGACACATTTTTAACACTCGTGGAAAATATTATCGTCCGGACTTGCTGAACATCTTCTGTGCTCCGTTCTGGGAGACTGAGCCCAGACAGGCTTCATCGGACAAAAGCTTCCCGCACAGAGGCCACCCTCTCAGAGCCGTCCTCCTCCAAACGGACCCTTGTCAGAGCTCCAGAGAACCAGCAGTGGCACAACACACCGGTGTGGACCGGGGGAAACCAAAGGAACGTAAATCCACAGAGACAGCCCCTCTCCTCCCACCTTCACCGGTAACACCATCGCCCGTCTGCACGCCTCCGCCCACCGATTCCCCGCCACAGTGCTAAGGATTCCAGCTACATGGGCAAGCGATTGGAACAGCAACCAATGTACCCCCAGTACACATATTATTATCCCCACTATCTCCAGACCAAGGTAGGACACCCAGCGTTACCTTTCACACCTTCTGTCACCCCCTCTCCATTGTCCTGCCCTCCTCCCCCCCGCTGTCAACTCATAGAGTGAGGCTGAGGTGTGATGGATGACTGGCCTTGGCAGGAATGGTTTCAGGTGGCAACTGGCAATGCTTTTAGGTTTATTTTCTGTGTCTCTTTAACTCGACAAGGAATCACACAGCTAGTTTGTCCAACCTTGGGAATGGCAAGCAGAGCTTTTCAGAAGATTTTGTCCAGTTTGACTGGATTGTGTCATTAAAATGATGTACTTTTGAAGGTACTGGCTTTGCTTCTAGGGATTTATAGATTGAGAGTTTATTTCGGGTTAAATCTCCGGTGAATATTGTTTTCTGTATGTTTTGTCAGTCGCTGAAAAAATACATTCTGGAATTGTTTTCCTATTGTTCTAATTGATTTCACCGTTACATAGCTGTTCTATTGGAGCACAGCCATGATAACTGACATGTATGCTGTTCTATTGGAGCACAGCCGTGATAACTGACATGTTTGCTGTTCTATTGGAGCACAGCCGTGATAACTGACATGTTGGCTGTTCTATTGGAGCACAGCCATGATAACTGACATGTTGGCTGTTCTATTGGAGCACAGCCATGATAACTGACATGTTGGCTGTTCTATTGGAGCACAGCCATGATAACTGACAGGAAGTGCTCATCTGCCACCATGTCGTCCAACCACCCGGGGCATCAAACCCCAGACTCTCCTTGGTGGTTGGTGTTCAGTTTGAGGCAGTTTGAGTTATTTTGTCACCAAACATGAATTCAGATAAAGACACTTCACTTTCCTGTTGCAGAGAGCCGCTTGCTGCATAAAGCTGAATGTGGAGTTGTACCTCCGGCCTCACCTGGCAGCCGGCTCGTTTTGTCTCTGATTTATAGTTCACTACATTTGTATCGGTGCCATATGGCTCTTAACGTGCCACCTCCTCTCTCTCTAGCCTCCTCACTCCTTCCCTCTCTCTTATCGTGCCACCTCCTCCTCCCACCCGGTCCTCTCCTCCCCCTCCCGGTCCTCTCCTCCCCCACCCGGTCCTCTCCTCCCCCACCCGGTCCTCTCCTCCCCCACCCGGTCCTCTCCTCCCCCTCCCGGTCCTCTCCTCCCCCACCTCCCGGTCCTCTCCTCCCCCTCCCGGTCCTCTCCTCCCCCAACCGTTCCTCTCCTCCCCCTCCCGGTCCTCTCCTCCCCCACCCGGTCCTCTCCTCCCCCACCCGGTCCTCTCCTCCCCCTCCCGGTCCTCTCCTCCCCCTCCCGGTCCTCTCCTCCCCCTCCCGGTCCTCTCCTCCCCCACCTCCCGGTCCTCTCCTCCCCCCTCCTGGTCCTCTCCTCCCCCTTCAGTCCTCTCCTTCCGCACCAAGGTCAGCGCGGATCGCATCTTGCCTCCGTCGGCAAATTGATGGACCTTCTGCGATACTGGGGCTGTGCAAACTCACCCGGGCCGCCGGTGGCCGAGCCAGAGATTCATTTTTCCTATTTAAATAAACGAATGTAGAAACTGACATGAGAGATCCACAGCTGGCTGCTGTAGCTGGTGTCTTTAAGTGATATGTGTGGTGTATGAGTGGGCCTGTGACTGGGGGGAGGAGGGGGGTGAAAAGGGGAAGGGGGGTGAGAGGGGGGTGGGAGAGGCGGTGGGTAAGGGGGGTGAGCGAGGGGTGGTATAGAGGGGTGAGGGGGGGTGAGGGGTGGGAGAACAGGGGGCACTTTCCATCTCTTTGACAGGGAACACGTATAGACGGAGCACTTCTATCCCACACTCCCATTAATGATCATTGATTGGTAGATTAGAAGGTCTTGGTGGGCGTGTCTTGGTGGGAGGGTTGGACCCCAGCCTAGATGGTAGATGGTAGCTGCCTGCTCTGTATCCACATACCAGAGGAGGAATATACCAGGTGAATAACTGGTCTAATGGAGAAATATACCAGGTGAATAACTGGTCTAATGGAGAAATATACCAGGTGAATAACTGGTCTAATGGAGAAATATACCAGGTGAATAACTGGTCTAATGGAGAAATATACCAGGTGAATAACTGGTCTAATGGAGAAATATACCAGGTGAATAACTGGTCTAATGGAGAAATATACCAGGTGAATAACTGGTCTAATGGAGAAATATACCAGGTGAATAACTGGTCTAATGGAGAAATATACCAGGTGAATAACTGGTCTAATGGCGAAATATACCAGGTGAATAACTGGTCTAATGGAGAAATATACCAGGTGAATAACTGGTCTAATGGAGAAATATACCAGGTGAATAACTGGTCTAATGGAGGAATATACCAGGTGAATAACTGGTCTAATGGAGGAATATACCAGGCGAATAACTGGTCTAATGGAGAAATATACCAGGTGAATAACTGGTCTAATGGAGAAATATACCAGGTGAATATCTGGTCTAATGGAGGAATATACCAGGTGAATAACTGGTCTAATGGAGAAATATACCAGGTGAATAACTGGTCTAATGGAGAAATATACCAGGTGAATATCTGGTCTAATGGAGGAATATACCAGGTGAATAACTGGTCTAATGGAGGAATATACCAAGTGAATAACTGGTCTAATGGAGGAATATACCAGGTGAATAACTGGTATTTCGGATGTGATGTTTAACATTCTTTCCAATATTCTTGGTGTGACAGAATTTCCTCCCCGGGAATCATCACCTTAACGTGGTGGAGAGGTTTGTGTGCCCCTATGAACCTGAGGGCTGGGTTGTCTGGAGCTTCATGCTCCTGGTAGGGTTTCCCAAGGCAAAGTGGTCTCAGGCGAGGGGCCAGACTAAGAATGGTTCACCAAGACCCCATGAAAGATAGAGGGAAAAGGAGCGAGACCCTGCCTGGAGGAAGCCCAGGGCCCTCGTCTGGAGCCAGGCCCAGACGGCGGGCTCGAAAGCGAGCGTCTGGTGGCCGGGTTTGCCACGGAGCCCGGCCGGGCACAGCCCGAACGAGATACGTGGCATCTCTCTCCTCTCCATCCTGTGGGCCCACCACTCACAGGAACAACCGCAGGGGTCGGGTGCGCTGTCATATGGGTGACAGTGAAGGTGGGGGGTCTCGACGGATCAGACCCGGGCGGCAGAAGCTTGCTTTGGGGACGTGGAACGTCACCTCACTGGGGGGGAAGGAGCCAGAACTTGTGCGTGAGGTGGAGCGATACCAGTTGGATCTGGTGGGACTTACCTCTACGCACAACCGTGGCTCTGGAACCTTACTCCTGGATAGGGGTTGGACTCTGTTCTTCTCTGGAGTTGCCCAGGGTGAGAGGCGGCGGGCTGGTGTGGGGATACTCACGAGCCCACGTCTGAGCACGGCGGTGTTGGAGTTTACCCCGGTGGATGAGAGGTTTGCCTCCCTACGCCTAAGGGTGGTGGGGGGGAAAACTCTGACTGTTGTTTGTGCTTATGCACCAAACAGCAGTTCGGAGTATTCAGCCTTCTTGGAGACCCTGAAGGGAGTCCTATATAGGGCTCCAGTAGGGGACTCCATCATTCTGCTGGGAGACTTCAACGCACATGTGGGCAACGATGGAGACACCTGGAGAGGCGTGATTGGGAGGAACGGCCTCCCTGATCTAAACCCGAGCGGTCGTTTGTTATTGGACTTCTGTGCTAGTCATGGATTGTCTATAACAAACACCATGTTCGAACATAAGGAGGCGCATAAGTGTACATGGTACCAGAGCACCCTAGGCCGAAGGTCAATGATCGATTTTGTGATCGTATCGGCTGATCTAAGGCCGCATGTTTTGGACACTCGGGTGAAGAGAGGGGCAGAGCTGTCAACTGATCACCATCTGGTAGTGAGTTGGATCAGAGGGTGGGGAAAGACTTTGGACAGACCAGGTAAGCCCAAACGGGTAGTGCGGGTGAACTGGGAACGTCTGGAGGAGGCCCTGTCCGAAAGATCTTCAACTCACACCTCCGGCGGAGCTTTTCAGGCATCCCTGTGGAGGTTGGGGGCATTGAACCTGAGTGGGCAATGTTCAAAGCTTCTATTGCTGAAGCTGCGGCGGTGAGCTGTGGTCTCAAGGTCCTAGGTGCCTCAAGGGGTGGTAACCCTAGAACACCGTGGTGGACCACGGTGGTCAGGGAAGCTGTCCGACTGAAGAAGGAGGCCTTCAGGGATATGCTAGCCCTGGGGACTCCGGAGGCAGTTGCAGGGTACCGACAGGCCCGAAGGGCTGCAGCCGCTGCCGTGTTAGAGGCAAAGCAGCGGGTGTGGGAGAAGTTTGGAGAAGCTATGGAGAAGGACTTTCGGTCGGCACCAAAATGCTTCTGGAAAACCGTTCGGCACCTCAGAAGGGGAAACCGGGGAACCATCCAAGCTGTGTACAGTAAGGATGGAACACTGTTGACCTCAACTGATGATGTGATCGGGCGCTGGAAAGAGCATTTTGAGGAGCTCCTGAATCCGACCCACACGCCCTCTAGTACAGAGGCAGAGCTGGAGGCTGATGGAGGGTCATCGTCAGTTTCCCTGGGGAAGTCGCTGAGGTAGTCAAACAACTCCACAGTGGCAAAGCCCCAGGGACTGATGAGATTCGTCCAGAAATGCTAAAAGCTTTGGGTGGGGAAGGGCTGTCTTGGTTGACACGCCTCTTCAACATTGCATGGAAGTCTGGGACAGTGCCAGAGGAGTGGCAGACCGGGGTGGTGGTTCCCCTCTTTAAAAGGGGGACCAGAGAGTGTGTGCCAATTACAGAGGTATCACACTCCTCAGCCTCCCTGGTAAAGTGTACTCCAAAGTGCTGGAAAGGAGGGTTCGGCCAATAGTCGAACCTCAGATTGAAGAGGAACAATGCGGTTTTCGTCCTGGCCGGGAACCACGGACCAGCTCTTTACTCTCGCAAGGATCCTGGAGGGGCCTGGGAGTATGCCCATCCAGTCTACATGTGTTTTGTGGATCTGGAGACGGCGTATGACCGGGTACCCCGGGATCTTTTGTGGGAGGTGCTGCGGGAGTATGGGGTGAGGGGGTCTCTTCTCAGGGCCATCCAATCTCTGTACGCTCAAAGCATGAGCTGTGTCCGTGTCCTCGGCAGTAAGTCGGATTCGTTCCAGGTGGGGGTTGGCCTCCGCCAGGGCTGCGCTTTGTCACCAATCCTGTTTGTAATATTCATGGACAGGATATCAAGGCGTAGTCATGGGGGGAGGGGTTCCCGTTCGGTGGGCTGATGGTCACATCACTGCTTTTTGCGGATGATGTGGTCCTGATGGCCTCATCGGTCGGTGACCTTCAGCACTCACTGGATCGGTTCGCAGCCGAGTGTGAAGCGGCTGGGATGAGGATTAGCACCTCTAAATCTGAGGCCATGACTCTCAGCAGGAAACCGGTGGAGTGCCTACTCCGGGTAGGGAATGAGTCCTTACTCCAAGTGATGGAGTTCAAGTACCTCGGGGTCTTGTTCGCGAGTGAGGGAACAATGGAGCGGGAGATTGGTCGGAGGATCGGAGCAGCGGGGGCGGTGTTGCATTCGCTTCACCGCACCGTTGTGACGAAAAGAGAGCTGAGCCGAAAGGCAAAGCTCTCGATCTACCGGTCAATCTTTGTTCCTACCCTCACCTATGGTCATGAAAGCTGGGTCATGACCGAAAGAACGAGATCGCGGGTACAAGCGGCCGAAATGGGTTTTCTCAGAAAGGTGGCTGGCCTCTCCCTTAGGGATAGGGTGAGAAGAGTCATCCGAGAGGAACTCGGAGTAGAGCCGCTGCTCCTTTGCATAGAAAGGAGCCAGTTGAGGTGGTTCGGGCATCTTGTACGAATGCCACCTGGGCGCCTCCCTAGAGAGGTGTTCCAGGCACGTCCAGCTGGGAGGAGACCTCGGGGAAGACCCAGGACTAGGTGGAGAGATTATATCTCCACACTGGCCTGGGAACGCCTCGGGATTCCCCAGTCAGAGCTGGCTAATGTTGCCCGGGAAAGGGAAGTTTGGGGTCCCCTGCTAGAGCTGCTACCCCCGCGACCCGACCCCGGATAAGCGGTTGAAGATGAGATGAGATGAGATGACAGAATTTCACAGTTGAAAAAAGCTAATTTAATTTTGATCTTATCTCCTTCTGTAATTGTACGGACTGACTGCTGTTTGACATGAGCGTGTCATTTGACCATATCAGCATATTAGAGTGAGAAATTAGATGAACCAATAACATTTGGCCTGGTATTGATTAGTTCTGTGAACCATAACTTGTGCCTCTCTAACAAAATTATTGATTTTCGAAATTCTAATTAATTCTTTCCTGTTTTGTTGGGTTGAAGGCAGTCTTAATATCTATTTTAACTGGACAAGAGGTCAACCATCTGATTGGACACCTTATGGAAGTAAGAGGTAGCCAGAATTGCAGCCAGATTTAGTCATTTAATGTTTCCTATGAAATCATATTTTAGCTTCTTTCCTCCCATCTTTTGCACAATCAAAACGCATTGTCCTAAATGAGGGTTAGTGTCCAGAGCTTTTGTGTACAGACAACAACTAACTAAGACTAAAATAGGCATTTCAATTAACTTGATGAAGAGCCTTCAGGACAGGACTTTGAAGGGGGAATCATTTCTTCTACCGTGCTGCTAAATGAGAAAACACAGCAACGACTGTCTCTCTTGACTTGTCATTGAACCTGGCAAATTTCACTGGTATTCCAGATTGGACTTGAGTATGTATTTGATTGTTATGTGAATAAATAACAAATGTGCAAATCACTCCAACTACCCTCAATTAGATTAGCTCTTCAAAATGCAGGTTGCAGGAACATGAAGGTCACCGCTAGTTTCTGTCCGCATTTCAACCAACCGAAATCCCTTTTTTAATCTCTGCACGAGTTTAATGCCTCAATTACGGAAGAGCTTCTCATGTTCCAGTAACCTGAACCCACTACACGGCTGAGATATGACTGAGAGGCTTGGATATGTGTTGTAGTCACGCTGCTGGAGCGCACGGACCAAACAGCCTCTAATGTCCCAGGCCGTAGGTAAACAGCAGTGAATAGAGCCCTTTGAGTGCTTGTCTGCCTGGATCTTTAGACTCCATTTCTACACTCTAATTCTTTATAGGGGGGGGGGCGTTAGGGGTGGGTTAAAAGCACGAGAAAGGGTTTGGTTACTTTACACGCGGGCAAACCATTGTGCCGAACGAAATGACAACAGACTTGTATGTATCCTGGTGTTTGGGACTGAGCTGGTGGCTGGCATATGTGTCCATATTCTGGATCCAGTCTGTCAGTCTGTCAGTCTGTCAGTCTGTCAGTCTGTCAGTCTGTCAGTCTGTCAGTCTGTCTGTGTGCTGTGTTTGTACTTGTTTATTTGGATCCCAGTTTACGTAGCAAAATAAACATATTTTCTTTTGTTCATTTCTGATTTTACACTGGAAAATACTTATAATGCGGGCGCGGAATGGAGCAAAACCAACTGCTGATAACGGCAAATCTGTGGGAATACAGCTCAGATGAATCTGGCTATATAAGGACACGGTGTGCTCTGTTATAAAGCTATAGGGTTATGGAGCAACGTAATGCTGCCCTGATGCCACATCATAGAAAGCAATTAGTCTTTTCTAGACAGGAGTCTTAATAACATGCGTGGAAACCATGTAAATGCTTCCATTAAGCTCTTCTAATCAGTACAATGAAGGTTGGCAGAGGCTTTCCAGCTCTCTCTCTCTCGTCTCTTTCATGTATTTTCTCCCGAAGCCTAACCCCACAGTCCACAGGGTTTTTGATCATTAATCAACCCACGCCCACACCTGTTTTTATTCGCATATGCCTGTTATCTAGCCAGACATTCCTTCTTGCATTTAGCTGTCAGTCAGCCGAGCGGATAGCTTCATTTATCTACCTGTGTGTTGTAAGCTACGCTGGGACACGCCAACCCTGTTTCTCATCTGTCAAGTGACAGTTCGTCCATCTATCTATTTACATGCATACATTATGGTGTACCCTGTTTACCTCTGCCTCATCTGTCCCAATACATGCATACATTATGGTGTACCCTGTTTACCTCTGCCTCATCTGTCCCAATACATGCATACATTATGGTGTACCCTGTTTACCTCTGCCTCATCTGTCCCAATACATGCATACATTATGGTGTACCCTGTTTACCTCTGCCTCATCTGTCCCAATACATGCATACATTATGGTGTACCCTGTTTACCTCTGCCTCTTCTGTCCCAATACATGCATACATTATGGTGTACCCTGTTTACCTCTGCCTCTTCTGTCCCAATACATGCATACATTATGGTGTACCCTGTTTACCTCTGCCTCTTCTGTCCCAAAACATGCATACATTATGGTGTACCCTGTTTACCTCTGCCTCTTCTGTCCCAATACATGCATACATTATGGTGTACCCTGTTTACCTCTGCCTCATCTGTCCCAATACATGCATACATTATGGTGTACCCTGTTTACCTCTGCCTCATCTGTCCCAATACATGCATACATTATGGTGTACCCTGTTTACCTCTGCCTCATCTGTCCCAATACATGCATACATTATGGTGTACCCTGTTTACCTCTGCCTCATCTGTCCCAATACATGCATACATTATGGTGTACCCTGTTTACCTCTGCCTCATCTGTCCCAATACATGCATACATTATGGTGTACCCTGTTTACCTCTGCCTCATCTGTCCCAATACATGCATACATTATGGTGTACCCTGTTTACCTCTGCCTCTTCTGTCCCAATACATGCATACATTATGGTGTACCCTGTTTACCTCTGCCTCATCTGTCCCAATACATGCATACATTATGGTGTACCCTGTTTACCTCTGCCTCTTCTGTCCATTTATATGCATACATTATGGTGTACCCCGTTTTCTGCAGCCACATGCCCGGTCACCCAGTCACCTCCAAGACTTAATACCTATCATTTTTCTGGTTGCATCAGTCTTGCAACATTTTGCGCCCAATGTCAAAATAAATAGTAATATGTAATCTTGTAATGTCTCTGCTTTGGTACGTCACCTTTAACCCCAGAGTCAGTTGTCAGATGGAATTTAGCGTGTGAATGTAGAGTAGGTAGTCGGTCACCAGTGAAACTGCAGAACAACCAACCTTGCTTACACTCCATAGATTATGACCACAGATGCTCCCTGGTTGTGTGTCAGCCTGTGGCCAGGCTCCCAAAGCACATCCTATGCCCCGCCTAGTGCCCTACTTCTGATGGATGGCTTGCAGCACTATGCAGAAGATAGAGCCTGCCATGTGGGCAGGTTTCCAGTGAGTGAGTGGTGCCCTGGTGTCAGTGTGACCCAGCCTTAGGGAGCCCCCATCATCGTGTTTCACCGTCCCCAGCCATCTGGAGGACCATGCAGCTTTGCTCTGCAGAAGACAGACACGCAGGCTCTAGTTTACCGGATTCCTGTGGCACTACAATCCACTGGAGCAGGTTACATGGTGCCCAGTGGAGCCCAGATGCCATTTCCTTCATGGCCATGTTTTCTTGTTTCAAACAGGTCAGATATGGCTTTTGTGGTCTGCAAGTGCATCTTCATTTTTTGGGTTTTGTTGGTCGTTGTGTGTGGTGCTTTCGCTCATACACTCAGTTATACACACACTCATACACTCAGTTATACACACACTCATACACTCAGTTATACACACACTCATACACTCAGTTATACACACACTCATACACTCAGTTATACACACACTCATACACTCAGTTATACACACACTCATACACACACACTCATACACTCAGTTATACACACACTCATACACTACACACACTCACACACACTCATACACTCAGTTATACATACACTCACTACACACACTCATACACTCAGTTATACACACACTCATACACTCAGTTATACACACACTCATACACTCAGTTATACACACACTCATACACTCAGTTATACACACACTCATACACTCACTTTATACACACTCATACACTCAGTTATACACACACTCATACACTCAGTTATACACACACTCATACACTCAGTTATACACACACTCATACACTCAGTTATACACACACTCAGTTATACACACACTCATACACTCAGTTATACACACACTCATACACTCAGTTATACACACACTCATACACTCAGTTATACACACACTCATACACTCAGTTATACACACACTCATACACTCAGTTATACACACACTCATACACTCAGTTATACACACACTCATACACTCAGTTATACACACACTCAGTTACACTCACACACACTCATACACTCAGTTATACACACACTCATACACTCAGTTATACACACACACTCAGTTATACACACACTCATACACTCAGTTATACACACACTCATACACACACACTCATACACTCAGTTATACACACAATCATACACTCAGTTATACACACACTCATACACTCAGTTATACACACACTCATACACTCAGTTATACACACACTCATACACTCAGTTATACACACACTCTTACACTCAGTTATACACACAGTTATACACCCTCTTACACACACTCATACACTCAGTTATACACACACTCATACACTCAGTTATACACACAGTTATACACCCTCTTACACACACTCATACACTCAGTTATACACACACTCATACACTCAGTTATACACACACTCATACACTCAGTTATACACACACTAATACACTCAGTTATACACACACTCATACACTCAGTTATACACACACTCATACACTCAGTTATACACACACTCTTACACTCAGTTATACACACAGTTATACACCCTCTTACACACACTCATACACTCAGTTATACACACACTCATACACTCAGTTATACACACAGTTATACACCCTCTTACACACACTCATACACTCAGTTATACACACACTCATACACTCAGTTATACACACACTCATACACTCAGTTATACACACACTCATACACCCTCTTACACACACTCATACACTCAGTTATACACACACTCATACACTCAGTTATACACACACTCTTACACTCAGTTATACACACAGTTATACACCCTCTTACACACACTCATACACTCAGTTATACACACACTCATACACTCAGTTATACACACAGTTATACACCCTCTTACACACACTCATACACTCAGTTATACACACACTCATACACTCAGTTATACACACACTCATACACTCAGTTATACACACACTCATACACCCTCTTACACACACTCATACACTCAGTTATACACACACTCATACACTCAGTTATACACACAGTTATACACCCTCTTACACACACTCATACACTCAGTTATACACACATTCATACACCCTCATACACACACTCATACACACACTCATACACACATAGGATGGCAGAAGTGTCGATAGAGATCTTTTGAACTAACTTATAGATATAGACATCAGAGACAATGGCCTCAGAACAGAACTGGCCTCAGGGCAGAATAAAACCAGAGCTGTTTATACCAAACTCTTTAAGTGTATGAGACACCACTTTTCTCTGCTCGTTTCTTTAAAGGGGTCTTTTATTTTTGAGTGCCTGCGGTTCATGTCACAGCATGTTGCCTGGTGCCAGGCACTCATACAGGGGTGAAGGCCACAAATATGGGGTTCTGGGTCTCTGGTACCTTTGGGAGAGACTGACAGGATCTTAGTGAAGGGGATGTTTTGTTCTGTTGTAACCGTAGCCTCCCGGTCGTTCTGTCTGACACATCTGGCCTGCCTCAACCGGGGCTGCCAGGACGGAAACAGCGACCTGGTTCCCAGAGTGTGGGCGTGGTCCCGGGCTCGCTCACTCAGACCACGATAATTGCTCCGGCGCTTTTAACAAAGGGGCCGTGTTTGGAGAAGTCGGTGGATCCTCGGTTATTTCATTTATTATTAAATCACTTACCGGTGAAACGTTGTTTGTTCTTTCTCTTGCCGTGAATTTGCATTTGATTTCCATTCCAGCCGCACACACCAATGACCTAGTGCTTCTAATCAGATCAGAAGACATGGTAATGGGGGGATCGGGTTACAGACATGCAAATGGAGCTTACCAGCAGAGGACCCGCCTCCAAGCCATGCATCACTCCTAACAACGGGAGAACCAATGAAAATACAGTGTCACGTCTACTTTGAGAAATGGATCTGGAAAAAGCCAATTCTGCCGTGAATGAGGGCGAGCCAATAAGCACAGATCCTAGAACAGCTCCCAGTTACGCAGGCACCCCTCAAACTTAAACACACTGATTTCCTTAACAAACAGAGATGTGTGCACACATTTGGTTTGGCAGATCTTTTTTGCTCACACGAACAGGGAACACACACCCGCACAAACACACGCCCACACTCACACAGGGATTACCGAATGCAAACAGGCCCTTACTCTGGGCTTTATTCATGTTAAATGAGTCGAGACGCCCTCTTGGTTCTTGTCTAAGTGATTCTTTTGGCAGACCTTCAGAGCTGCCTTAACCCCGTCCCAATGCCATGACTGGGGAGTATTAGTCAGCGCCTGGAAAAACACAGAGCAGGACAGGTAGGTGGCATAAATTAGACCGCAAGGACATCAGTGTAGAGAGAACCCAGTAGTCAGGCTGGACCAGGATGGATAGAGTGTTAGAGAACCCAGTACCAGGATGGAGTCAAATGGGAAGAAAAACTATTATTCTTTTCCAGTAATTAGTCACACATAAACAGCCATAGGCAGCGGAATTAAAAAGTGCCATTTATGATCTTATTTTTTTGTATTTTTTTGTACTTGATGTCGCTTGTCTGGCTTTTAAATAGTTAATCACTCTGCAGGCAGCCACATATTAAAGGTAAAAGTTAATTTTTGTCACACATGACGTTATGACTCGTTCTACGTAGCATCTGAGTATCATCAGAGTATCATCAGAGTATCATCAGAGTATCATCCGAGTATCATCTGAGTATCATCCGAGTAGCATCCGAGTAGCACCAGAGTAGCACCAGAGTAGCACCAGAGTATCATCAGAGTAGCATCTGAGTATCATCAGAGTATCATCAGAGTAGCATCTGAGTATCATCAGAGTATCATCAGAGTATCATCAGAGTATCATCCGAGTAGCACCAGAGTATCATCAGAGTATCATCCGAGTATCATCAGAGTATCATCAGAGTATCATCCGAGTAGCACCAGAGTAGCACCAGAGTAGCATCAGAGTATCATCAGAGTAGCATCTGAGTATCATCAGAGTATCATCAGAGTATCATCAGAGTATCATCCGAGTAGCACCAGAGTATCATCAGAGTATCATCCGAGTATCATCAGAGTATCATCAGAGTATCATCAGAGTATCATCCGAGTAGCACCAGAGTAGCACCAGAGTAGCATCAGAGTATCATCCGAGTATCATCCGAGTAGCATCAGAGTAGCATCCGAGTAGCATCCGAGTATCATCCGAGTATCATCAGAGTAGCATCTGAGTATCATCTGAGTATCATCTGAGTATCATCTGAGTATCATTAGAGTATCACCAGAGTATCATCCGAGTATCATCCGAGTATCATCATCCGAGTATCATCCGAGTATCATCCGAGTATCACCAGAGTATCACCAGAGTATCATCCGAGTATCATCCGAGTATCATCCGAGTAGCATCCGAGTAGCATCCGAGTATCATCCGAGTAGCATCCGAGTAGCATCAGAGTAGCATCTGAGGAGCATCGGTTCAGGGTTTGATGTAGAACTCCAGTTTCTCGTGCACAATCTGCAGTGATGTGTACAGTGTATCCTGTTTCTCTCTCTGCATAAATTCTTAAGATGGACGGATACTGGTGTCACATATAAAGTGGACCAACGGCCTAATGTCTCCTATTCGTGACACCTAGGTCAGTCTGAAAGTTCAACACGACAGTGGAGGAAAAGCACTTAATGCTTAATGTTAATTATTTTATTATTGCTGTGAGAGTCGTGATTATGTCTTATGTGGTTTCTTGTTTTTAGAGGCCTTGGGCTTTTGAAAGGATATAAAAACATTGGGTAAGAAAAAACTTGATTATTAATTTCCTGTCGCCTTTTTCCATCTCATTAGCTTTTTTGAGAATCCTGTGAACGACTAGTTTTCAATATTTATCTCTTTGCCACAAAACAGCAGCTGGAAACTTGTGTAATTGCCTTATGTTGTGCGTTTTAAAAAGAGAAATGGCTCTGGGAGGAAATAATCTCCTGAAAGATATACAGCCAAGCATTCTGCATCATGCTGGTTCCTGGCTTCTCCCTGAGAAGGAGAACAGATGCTGTGTCCTCTCTCCGGTCAAAGACCCAGGGCAGTAAAGGGAACATTGCCCTGGAGTGGGTGTCAATTTTGATGATGGGATGTTAAACATTTGTCCTGAATCTTTCTGGTTACTAAAGTGACCCCAAACGTTTGAACAGTCGACGTGTATATCAGACTTACAGGACATTCTTGAATCCTTGTTTTCTGCAAACTGTCACTGATAATATTAAAAATACCAATCTGTGGATACTATGGCAGAACCACCTTCAAGGTTTTACTATTTGAATTCAGCCAATAAAGTGATGAAGCCTTGCTTGTTTAAAAGCAGCAGTTGGTTTCGTTGAGCACATTTTGTGTCCTCAGCACTTCGTTCCTGCGATTAATCACCAGGGTTACTCACACTTCTCGAATAAACAGTTAAGTAACAGTGAAGCTACAGTACCCCCCAAACACCCCGGGCTGCACAGCCACATTCTGTGACGTCACGACCAATACTTTACACTCGTGTTTATGTTTAGCGGCTCTGCTATGTAGTCGTCGTACTCTTTTCACAAGCACATGATCACCCAGCCTGTTTGGGTGTGGATTGCACTTTTACAGCCAGGGGAAGCTGTAGTCAGAGGCTGCCTGTTGTCCTGCTTGTATGGGCGTTGACCCAGTGCCTGAACGTAGTGCTAGCGTGCTTTTGACCGCGCCTCAAGGAACCCTGGTCCAAATCAGTGGGTTATAAATAGGGGGTTGGGCGACATTTAGGGAACACGCATTCTGTGTACGTACACAATCACACTGTTGCCTGTTCACAGAAACATTACGGCCTTAAACTGTCGAGGACATCTGGCCTGAATACTTTTGCAGGGGAGGAGCTGCTCTTTGTTGTGTGAGCGGGAGTACTGATTGGTTCATAGAGTTGTTGTGTGAGCGGGAGTACTGATTGGTTCATAGAGTTGTTGTGTGAGCGGGAGTACTGATTGGTTCATAGAGTTGTTGTGTGAGCGGGAGTACTGATTGGTTCATAGAGTTGTTGTGTGAGCGGGAGTACTGATTGGTTCATAGAGTTGTTGTGTGAGCGGGAGTACTGATTGGTTCATAGAGTTGTTGTGTGAGTGGGAGTACTGATTGGTTCATAGAGTTGTTGTGTGAGCGGGAGTAATGATTGGTTCATAGAGTTGTTGTGTGAGCGGGAGTACTGATTGGTTCATAGAGTTGTTGTGTGAGCGGGAGTACTGATTGGTTCATAGAGTTGTTGTGTGAGCGGGAGTACTGATTGGTTCATAGAGTTGTTGTGTGAGCGGGAGTACTGACTGGTTCATAGAGTTGTTGTGTGAGCGGGAGTACTGACTGGTTCATAGAGTTGTTGTGTGAGCGGGAGTACTGATTGGTTCATAGAGTTCACCAATCAGGGTGACACACACACACACACACACACACATGGGGGCTGTGGAGAGCGTGCTGGAATCTGCACTGGGGAAACCTGATAGCCTGTCTCATTGCCAAACGTATGAGGTCACCCTGAAGGCCCCCCAGCCTTTTATCCAAGTGGGCTTTAACATCTACAACATCTAACACTCTCAGTACTCGGCAGCAGCTATCCACCTATCTCCAAAACACGCCTTTGAACTCACCCACCATTTCGAAACCCAAACAACACTCCGAATTCTTACGCTGGCCTCTATTCAACCCCAAATATGCACACGCACCAAAGCTCAAAGTTTCCCCGCTTCCACCATCTCACACACGCACGCACGCACACACACACACACACACACACACACACACACACACACACGCACAACTATGTTCCCACCCCAACACACACGCCACTAAAATCAGCCTTCTCTTTCCCACACATCTCATATTCTCCCTGTTACATTAACAGAGGGACAGATAATTGCCCTGGCGTGACTTTGTTTTTGTTGGAGAGCAACAGTGTTCTAGATTGGGTTTGATCCGAGGCTAGCTGCCCTGGTTGCCCGCTTGATGCCTGTGAACGACAGACGCTGGGATGTTTCTCTGTTCCAGCGGCGCATTCTGAGAAAGTCACACCGCATTTAAGAGGACTGTTTAAATCCCCCAGTGTTCAGTAGAAAACAAAAGTGTGGATTATCGCACTGTGGATTCACAGAGGCTGTCGTTCATATACTCTTGCTTATATTCTCTGTGTGCAGAAACACGCTGTGTGGCTCTTCAGTGTGGGTACTGTAACACGTCACTGTAACACGGCACTGATTAACGGCTATATTCTGGGCATAAATCAATATCAAACAGGTTTCATGTTGGCAGCTGTTTCCCACTTGTAAGCTTAACACTCATTTATGTCTGCTGTTTCAAATGTTTTTGGGGGCAACCCCGAATAACCTTATCCAGGAGTAGCAACCCCGAATAACCTTATCCAGGAGTAGCAACCTTGAATAACCTTATCCAGGAGTAGCAACCCCGAATTACCTTATCCAGGAGTAGCAACCCCGAATAACCTTATCCAGGAGTAGCAACCCCGAATAACCTTATCCAGGAGTAGCAACCCCGAATTACCTTATCCAGGAGTAGCAACCCCGAATAACCTTATCCAGGAGTAGCAACCCCGAATAACCTTATCCAGGAGTAGCAACCCCGAATTACCTTATCCAGGAGTAGCAACCCCGAATTACCTTATCCAGGAGTAGCAACCCCGAATAACCTTATCCAGGAGTAGCAACCCCGAATTACCTTATCCAGGAGTAGCAACCCCGAATAACCTTATCCAGGAGTAGCAACCCCGAATAACCTTATCCAGGAGTAGCAACCCCGAATAACCTTATCCAGGAGTAGCAACCCCGAATTACCTTATCCAGGAGTAGCAACCCCGAATAACCTTATCCAGGAGTAGCAACCCCGAATAACCTTATCCAGGAGTAGCAACCCCGAATAACCTTATCCAGGAGTAGCAACCCCGAATAACCTTATCCAGGAGTAGCAACCCCGAATTACCTTATCCAGGAGTAGCAACCCCGAATTACCTTATCCAGGAGTAGCAACCCCGAATTACCTTATCCAGGAGTAGCAACCCTGAATAACCTTATCCAGGAGTAGCAACCCTGAATAACCTTATCCAGGAGTAGCAACCCCGAATTACCTTATCCAGGAGTAGCAACCCCGAATAACCTTATCCAGGAGTAGCAACCCCGAATAACCTTATCCAGGAGTAGCAACCCCGAATTACCTTATCCAGGAGTAGCAACCCCGAATTACCTTATCCAGGAGTAGCAACCCCGAATAACCTTATCCAGGAGTAGCAACCCCGAATTACCTTATCCAGGAGTAGCAACACCGAATAACCTTATCCAGGAGTAGCAACCCCGAATAACCTTATCCAGGAGTAGCAACCCCGAATAACCTTATCCAGGAGTAGCAACCCCGAATTACCTTATCCAGGAGTAGCAACCCCGAATAACCTTATCCAGGAGTAGCAACCCCGAATAACCTTATCCAGGAGTAGCAACCCCGAATAACCTTATCCAGGAGTAGCAACCCCGAATAACCTTATCCAGGAGTAGCAACCCCGAATTACCTTATCCAGGAGTAGCAACCCCGAATTACCTTATCCAGGAGTAGCAACCCCGAATTACCTTATCCAGGAGTAGCAACCCTGAATAACCTTATCCAGGAGTAGCAACCCTGAATAACCTTATCCAGGAGTAGCAACCCCGAATAACCTTATCCAGGAGTAGAGAGACTTGTGGAAAGTCATTTGAGGTAAAGTCGTGTTTAAAAGTCTCTGTGGGTGTAGCTCCCTGCTATGCTAAACCATATATTTAATGTCTGCACCCACATATCATTCACATATGGTCCCAGCTTTGCCACCCCAGACATCAGACATGTTTCCCAGCCTGCATAAACATACATCTTTGCCCACAAACTGAAAATGTAATAAAGAAAAGACTATTTCATGTTAGCTTCGTTTTCATTTGTTATCAGAGACGCTCTGATTGCTAGCCAGTGGGAAGTGCACAGATCCCACTAAAGGAATTCAGAAGTGATTTTTCAAAAGCTATTTGCTACTGTTGTTTTTTCTTCAGTCCAGTCAAAGCTTTGGTTGTTGCTTATGTGTTTCAGAAACAAATTGCCCACAGCCAACAGAGAAACCCCCTGGCTTGCTTAACTGCCCGTTGACCTTGGGCACTTGCACGACATTTATTTATCACGTGGCAAAAGTTGCTAAGAATTATGACCTCCTTTATTTATTTTCTCCACTAGATTTTCTGGCTTTGTGGAAGTATTTGACTTTTCTATGGTTTCCATTGACTTTTTATCAAAACGTATTTGTTATTTTGATACATAACCCATCAATAACAGAACATACATAACTGGCATTCTACATTGTAAAACAACAAACACATTTTTTAAAGACCCACATTAATTGCCTTCAGCTGCCTCCTTTTTTATCTCCCTGTTGTTTTCCTGCTCCCTGTTCTTTTCCTGCTCCCTGGTTTTTCCTGCTCCCTGTTGTTTTCCTGCTCCCTGTTGTTTTCCTGCTCCCTGTTGTTTTCCTGCTCCCTGTTGTTTTCCTGCTCCCTGTTGTTTTCCTGCTCCCTGTTGTTTTCCTGCTCCCTGTTGTTTTCCTGCTCCCTGTTCTTTTCCTGCTCCCTGGTTTTTCCTGTGTATTATGGACAGGAAGCTAATGGAGAAAGTCAAAGCTTGCCGGTAGCGTTGCTTTAGCAACGACCCCTGTAGATTGTGTGGTGACCCCTGTGTGTTGTCGATGAGGTGCGCGAGGAATCCAATCTCCTTGCTGAGGATATTGTGTGTGTTTTAGCAGCGCACTTTGATAGCTATTGGCTCCCAAAGCTCTTCTCATCCCCTTAATAAAACCTGATTTGTTTTCTCCCGCGGTGACCCTGGTTTGAAAGCTTGGGCCGGCTGACAGTCATGGCAAAACAAATGTTAAATCGGATTAGACATCTCCAGTCCTCTAGCATTCCATATGAGCGATGGGGGAAAAGGACTAAA
Source organism: Dallia pectoralis (assembly GCA_029465975.1). NCBI lineage: Eukaryota > Metazoa > Chordata > Actinopteri > Esociformes > Umbridae > Dallia > Dallia pectoralis. The sequence continues at coordinate 19,363,492 of CM055743.1, forward strand.
CGCATGATCTCTCTAAACAATGTTTGTGCAATTTGACTAGAAGGAATTCGTGCCCAGAAAACCGGTCTTCTAGTGAGTTCTGCAGCTGGGGACATTATCTGCGGGGCTACAATAATCTGTTTGAATGCAGCTCAGTGAGTACGACTCATCTGAAGACAACGATTCACATCTTCTGTCTGGAGCTGTGCCTGTCATCCAGCGACGTCTCTCTGATATCCTACGGTTTTCCATAACGATTATTTTTCTTTCCAATTACCGGTTGGTCGGTATCCGAGAGGAGACGAATGACATACTCGAGGCATTTTGAGGAAGGCCAGAATCAAACTGTGTTTCATGGACTGGTTAATGAGTCATACAGAGCTCTTCCTTTGCTATTTGTTTGTATGGGGTAATTGTGTGGGTCTATAACATACCCCTCGCTGAGGCAAATTAAGGCTGTTTTAAATGCAGTACTGGGTGCGACTGCGGCCGGTAATTTGATAAAAGCGAGTCCGGTGAAGAGCAACAGGATGAACGTAGGCAGCAGATCTTCGGTGAACGGCGGCAGGTGAACGTCTACTACTTTGCCTTCCGGGCGAGCGCTTGGATCCGTTACAGACACACCTCGCTGCCTAAGAGCCTCGGAAAGCAACTGTGGGGATAACAAGACGGGTAGAGCCAGGGAGGACTTAAACACACAGAAGGGTTCCTCATGGCTGAACTCAATTTGAGCTATTACAGCAGAAGGAGTGGGTGGGTTGAAGAAAAGACAGGCAGACAGACGGAGAGAGAGAGAGGAAGAGAGAGAGAGATTCATCACCAAAACAGCAGTTGTAGCGCAGTCTCTGGTACATTAGAAGCTAGTGCGTAGAGCGATTGAGTCGGGGCCTGAACGAAATGAAAAGAGAGGCTTTGAGAAGGAGGCGGAGAGCGATCAGGTCTACTGAGAACCTGCTGAGAATCGTCACAGAGAAGTAGCGTCTAGCTGTTGGCCCAAATCATCTGAAAGTCTTGATTTGCTAGCGAAGGCAGACTAACTGCATCTGTTGGCAGGTCTGCCTCTGCTGCCAAATCAAGATCTCCAAATGATTAGGGGCCAACGGCCGAGGAGATTAGAAAAATAGCAGGTTGGATGAAGAGGGGATTTGCTCAAGCGAAGGTGCTGTGTCGCGGCTCCATGACAACACATCTTGAGGAGAGTGATACTGAATAGACACTTAAGTGTATCTAATATCCGGCTCAGAGTCTGACAGGTAACCTGCCCAGAGGACCTCCGTGTAAGACTGACATCCCCACGAGATACCCGGGATAGATTGACACATACACACACACACACATACACTGACCCAGACACACACATACACTGACCCAGACACACACATACACTGACCCAGACACACACACACACACTGACCCAGACACACACACACACACTGACCCAAACACACACACACACACTGACCCAAACACACACACACACACACACACACACACACTGACACAGACACACACACTTACAACCCTTTGTGTGTATCTTCAGAACAGGGTCCTGTCCCACACACACTTACACCCCTTCGTGTGTATCTTCAAGGTGATGCTTCGGTTCAAGCGAGGCCTTTTAACTTCAAGACCATTTCAACTTCAAGTCAGTTCTTCTCGGCTTCTCTGGAAAAAGCAGCTGTTGTTTAGCAACATTCTCCGCAGTGCTGAGAGGATTACAGCGGCCCACCAATTAGAGCCGGACTATTCCTAAAGCCTATGAATTATTAAGTGTACCTATCGACAATGAGTATTGGTGGAGGGCAAAAGTACACGGCCAAGCCACCTGAGCAACGAGCTTTAAGCGCTTTCCTGCTAGCTAGTGCTTTTGCTGTCTTAATTCCTTCTACAAAATCATTATATTGATGAGAAGTTTGGCCTTATTTCTTTAATTCTTGCAATGTATAGAAAATAAAAGTCTTTAGGCGCATTGGCCACTGGTAAGGCCAGCCAACGCACATGCCTTTAAGGGAACACCTCTCTAATGGTCCCCATCTGTGCATAAATAAATCACGGAGACAGTGCCAATGTGTCATAACTCCTGAGGAACCACATTACCACGATATTAGGGACTCTGTGACATGTTACTACTGGCTATTACCTGATTGGCCTAGAGAGAGGAGGAACTGGCTCATTGGATAACAGAACTATTGTCATTACCTGATTGGCCTAGAGAGAGGAGGAACTGGCTCATTGGATAACAGAACTATTGTCATTACCTGATTGGCCTAGAGAGAGGAGGAACTGGCTCATTGGATAACAGAACTATTGTCATTATCTGATTGGCCTAGAGAGAGGAGGAACTGACTCATTGGATAACAGAACTATTGTCATTACCTGATTGGCTTAGAGAGAGGAGGAACTGGCTCATTGGATAACAGAACTATTGTCATTACCTGATTGGCCTAGAGAGAGGAGGAACTGGCTCATTGGATAACAAAACTATTGTCATTACCTGATTGGCCTAGAGAGAGGAGGAACTGGCTCATTGGATAACAGAACTATTGTAATTACCTGATTGGCCTAGAGAGAGGAGGAACTGGCTCATTGGATAACAGAACTATTGTCCTTACCTGATTGGCCTAGAGAGAGGAGAAACTGGCTCATTGGATAACAGAACTATTGCCATTACCTGATTGGCCTAGAGAGAGGAGGAACTGGCTCATTGGATAACAGAACTATTGTCATTACCTGATTGGCCTAGAGAGAGGAGGAACTGGCTCATTGGATAACAGAACTATTGTCATTACCTGATTGGCCTAGAGAGAGGAGGAACTGGCTCATTGGATAACAGAACTATTGTCATTACCTGATTGGCCTAGAGAGAGGAGGAACTGGCTCATTGGATGACAGAATTATTGTCATTACCTGATTGGCCTAGAGAGAGGAGGAACTGGTTCATTGGATAACAGAACTATTGTCATTACCTGATTGGGTTAGAGAGAGGAGGAAGTGGCTCATTGGATAACAGAACTATTGTCATTACCTGATTGGCCTAGAGAGAGGAGGAACTGGCTCATTGGATAACAGAACTATTGTCATTACCTGATTGGCCTAGAGAGAGGAGGAAGTGGCTCATTGGATAACAGAACTATTGTCATTACCTGATTGGCCTAGAGAGAGGAGGAAGTGGCTCATTGGATAACATAACTATTGTCATTACCTGATTGGCCTAGAGAGAGGAGGAACTGGCTCATTGGATAACAGAAC
>CM055743.1:19371719-19456719 GCA_029465975.1 Dallia pectoralis
CAGTCTTTTCCTTAACCCTTCTGATAGTCTTTAAAGTGTCACCAATACGTTGAGAAGGCCGAAGCAACAGAGAAAACGCTGCACGTTTAAAAACGTCTCTAATGTGCTACAGGATTTTGGAGCTAAAGATTACATCGTATCTGTGTATTTATCCCTCTCTCTTGTGTCCGTTGTTTACTACTTTACTACGTTTCAAAAGGTTATTTTTTGCAGGACGCTGTATTAATCAATGTTTACACTATACACAGAGAACCTGCTTCTAATTGGCCACAGTTATTTATTACTATTGGGGCTGGATTCAGTCATATCTTCATTTGCCATAAACCAGTAGGCAAATAGAGAGGTCAAAGGTCAGAAGGAACTCAGGGATGTGGATGAGATGGAGGTGCAGGGTTAGGAGGTGGAACAGGGGCAGGAGGAGTGAGATGTATTTATGGTTCCTGTATACAGAGTCCTGAGTCTTTCTGACTTAAGCCCTCTCCCACCTGGTTCTAGCTGTGTTCTACATGGATATTTGCTAGCTGTTGTCTGGGTTCTATTGTGGCCAAATCAGCTGGGAACCTCTTCATAGTCCATTGGCCTTTTGCAGACATCAAAGGAAATATGATTTTATACCACCTGGTCAGTTGTTTTGTGTGGGTGAGGAATTTACTCCTTAAAGCAAAGAGCACCTTGTAAACATTAGAGGTTGCGTTTAGAATTCACTGTGTGTTTCTTTACTTCACAAAAATACAATAATTTCTCCCCTGTGGGCCTGTCATCACAGCAGGACCAGGATGTTTGGGCCAGCTTCCAATCTGATATTTGTCAGTGACGCCTTATGCAATAGGTTCTGTGGGTGCCGAGAGTTACATTCCAGAGAATGCATAGGTGATTCAGAGGTTAAAAGGAAAGATTGCATATTCAACGACAATCTGCGGGCGTTCCACTGTGCTAGGATGGTCCTAACCCATAACCCTAACCCTAAATGCTTGGATCTTGGCCATATGTGTGTGTAATATTGCAACATTTTGTGAGAGCGTTTTTCACAAAATCACTCTCTGACAATTCCCGTATTTCAGGAGGGAATACGTATTAAATCTTGAATGGTGAAATCAGGATATCTGGATAATCAGGGAATGCATGTATGATAACAGCCTGCCAGGAGATTCTTGTTACGGATGGAATTCCTCCTCACTGGCTCGTCCTAATTAGAGAGAGATGTTTGTTATACTTGAGCCGTTATGGAGCATTATAACATGTTTATGACAAGTAAAGTGTTTTACTGTAGCAAGGAATGAAGCCTACAAATCGCAGGCCTTGTTTATCTTCATGTGTTTTCGGGGAAACAGCAGATCTTGGGCTCCGTTCCATCGTTCTCCGTTGGCTCCCACTGCCCAGACGCAGAGCTTCCTCTACCCAGGGGGCAAGAAATGACAACATGGTGCTTCTGACAGCTGGTGGGCTGTCTGGCTCTGTGTCCATGCTTGTCCATGGAATTGTGTTTATTTCTGTGTGTTTTCTCCATATGTGTGTGTGCACGTGTGTGTGTGTGCGCGTGTGCACGTGTGTGTGTGGCATGTGTGTGTGCACGTGTGTGTGTGTGCACGTGTGTGTGTCCGAGTATGTGCATACCAGTTTGTGACAGCATATTTTCTGGGTGTGTCTCCTTTTAAGGGGAAACTCCCGTCGGTACCCGATGAAAAAAACACTGTTGTTTTGGAACTCCAGTAAATGGAGTAACTGCTGATGTGTGTCTGCAGTGTGTATCTGCAGTGTGTATCTGATGTGTGTATGCAGTGTGTATCTGATGTGTATCTGCAGTGTGTATCTGATGTGTATCTGCAGTGTATCTGATGTGTGTCTGCAGTGTGTATCTGATGTGTGTCTGCAGTGTGTATCTGATGTGTGTCTCCAGTGTATCTGCAGTGTGTATCTGATGTGTGTCTGCAGTGTGTATCTGATGTGTGTCTGCAGTGTGTATCTGATGTGTGTCTGCAGTGTATCTGATGTGTGTCTGCAGTGTGTATCTGATGTGTATCTGCAGTGTGTTTCTGATGTGTGTCTGCAGTGTGTATCTGATGTGTGTCTGCAGTGTATCTGATGTGTGTCTGCAGTGTGTATCTGATGTGTATCTGCAGTGTGTCTGCAGTGTGTATCTGCAGTGTGTATCTGATGTGTATCTGCAGTGTGTATCTGATGTGTATCTGCAGTGTGTATCTGATGTGTGTATGCAGTGTGTATCTGATGTGTATCTGCAGTGTGTATCTGATGTGTGTCTGCAGTGTGTCTGTTGTGTGTCTGCAGTGTGTATCTGTTGTGTGTCTGCAGTGTGTATCTGATGTGTGTCTGCAGTGTGTATCTGATGTGTGTCTGCAGTGTGTATCTGATGTGTGTCTGCAGTGTGTCTGTAGTGTGTGTCTGCAGTGTGTATCTGATGTGTATCTGCAGTGTGTATCTGATGTGTGTCTGCAGTGTGTTTCTGATGTGTATCTGCAGTGTGTATCTGATGTGTGTCTGCAGTGTATCTGATGTGTGTCTGCAGTGTGTATCTGATGTGTATCTGCAGTGTGTATCTGATGTGTATCTGCAGTGTGTATCTGATGTGTATCTGCAGTGTATCTGATGTGTGTCTGCAGTGTGTATCTGATGTGTGTCTGCAGTGTATCTGATGTGTGTCTGCAGTGTATCTGCAGTGTGTATCTGATGTGTGTCTGCAGTGTGTTTCTGATGTGTGTCTGCAGTGTGTATCTGATGTGTGTCTCCAGTGTATCTGCAGTGTGTATCTGATGTGTGTCTGCAGTGTGTATCTGATGTGTGTCTGCAGTGTGTATCTGATGTGTGTCTGCAGTGTATCTGATGTGTGTCTGCAGTGTGTATCTGATGTGTATCTGCAGTGTGTTTCTGATGTGTGTCTGCAGTGTGTTTCTGATGTGTGTCTGCAGTGTGTATCTGATGTGTGTCTGCAGTGTATCTGATGTGTGTCTGCAGTGTGTATCTGATGTGTATCTGCAGTGTGTCTGCAGTGTGTATCTGCAGTGTGTATCTGATGTGTATCTGCAGTGTGTATCTGATGTGTATCTGCAGTGTGTATCTGATGTGTGTATGCAGTGTGTATCTGATGTGTATCTGCAGTGTGTATCTGATGTGTGTCTGCAGTGTATCTGATGTGTGTCTGCAGTGTGTATCTGATGTGTGTCTGCAGTGTGTATCTGATGTGTGTCTGCAGTGTGTATCTGATGTGTGTCTGCAGTGTGTATCTGATGTGTATCTGCAGTGTGTCTGCAGTGTGTGTCTGCAGTGTGTATCTGATGTGTATCTGCAGTGTGTATCTGATGTGTGTCTGCAGTGTGTTTCTGATGTGTATCTGCAGTGTGTATCTGATGTGTGTCTGCAGTGTATCTGATGTGTGTCTGCAGTGTGTATCTGATGTGTATCTGCAGTGTGTATCTGATGTGTATCTGCAGTGTGTATCTGATGTGTATCTGCAGTGTATCTGATGTGTGTCTGCAGTGTGTATCTGATGTGTGTCTGCAGTGTGTATCTGATGTGTGTCTGTAGTGTGTATCTGATGTGTGTCTGCAGTGTGTATCTGCAGTGTATCTGATGTGTGTCTGCAGTGTGTATCTGATGTGTGTCTCCAGTGTATCTGCAGTGTGTATCTGATGTGTGTCTGCAGTGTATCTGATGTGTATCTGCAGTGTGTATCTGATGTGTGTCTGCAGTGTGTATCTGATGTGTGTCTGCAGTGTGTATCTGCAGTGTGTATCTGATGTGTGCCTGCAGTGTGTATCTGCAGTGTGTCTGCAGTGTATCTGATGTGTGTCTGCAGTGTGTATCTGATGTGTGTCTGCAGTGTGTATCTGATGTGTATCTGCAGTGTGCATTTGATGTGTGTCTGCAGTGTATCTGCAGTGTGTTTCTGATGTGTGTCTGCAGTGTGTATCTGATGTGTGTCTGCAGTGTGTATCTGATGTGTGTATGCAGTGTGTATCTGATGTGTGTCTGCAGTGTGTATCTGATGTGTGTCTGCAGTGTATCTGCAGTGTGTATCTGATGTGTGTCTGCAGTGTGTATCTGATGTGTGTCTGCAGTGTGTATCTGATGTGTGTCTGCAGTGTGTATCTGATGTGTGTCTGCATTGTGTATCTGATGTGTGTCTGCAGTGTGTATCTGATGTGTGCCTGCAGTGTGTATCTGCAGTGTGTGTCTGCAGTGTGTATCTGATGTGTATCTGCAGTGTGTATCTGATGTGTGTATGCAGTGTGTATCTGATGTGTATCTGCAGTGTGTATCTGATGTGTATCTGCAGTGTATCTGATGTGTGTCTGCAGTGTGTATCTGATGTGTGTCTGCAGTGTATCTGATGTGTGTCTGCAGTGTATCTGCAGTGTGTATCTGATGTGTGTCTGCAGTGTGTTTCTGATGTGTGTCTGCAGTGTGTATCTGATGTGTGTCTCCAGTGTATCTGCAGTGTGTATCTGATGTGTGTCTGCAGTGTGTATCTGATGTGTGTCTGCAGTGTGTATCTGATGTGTGTCTGCAGTGTATCTGATGTGTGTCTGCAGTGTGTATCTGATGTGTATCTGCAGTGTGTTTCTGATGTGTGTCTGCAGTGTGTATCTGATGTGTGTCTGCAGTGTATCTGATGTGTGTCTGCAGTGTGTATCTGATGTGTATCTGCAGTGTGTCTGCAGTGTGTATCTGCAGTGTGTATCTGATGTGTATCTGCAGTGTGTATCTGATGTGTATCTGCAGTGTGTATCTGATGTGTGTATGCAGTGTGTATCTGATGTGTATCTGCAGTGTGTATCTGATGTGTGTCTGCAGTGTATCTGATGTGTGTCTGCAGTGTGTATCTGATGTGTGTCTGCAGTGTGTATCTGATGTGTGTCTGCAGTGTGTATCTGATGTGTGTCTGCAGTGTGTATCTGATGTGTATCTGCAGTGTGTCTGCAGTGTGTGTCTGCAGTGTGTATCTGATGTGTATCTGCAGTGTGTATCTGATGTGTGTCTGCAGTGTGTATCTGATGTGTGTCTGCAGTGTGTATCTGATGTGTGTCTGCAGTGTGTATCTGATGTGTGTCTGTAGTGTGTATCTGATGTGTGTCTGCAGTGTGTATCTGCAGTGTATCTGATGTGTGTCTGCAGTGTGTATCTGATGTGTGTCTCCAGTGTATCTGCAGTGTGTATCTGATGTGTGTCTGCAGGGTGTATCTGATGTGTATCTGCAGTGTGTATCTGATGTGTGTCTGCAGTGTGTATCTGATGTGTGTCTGCAGTGTGTATCTGCAGTGTGTATCTGATGTGTGCCTGCAGTGTGTATCTGCAGTGTGTCTGCAGTGTATCTGATGTGTGTCTGCAGTGTGTATCTGATGTGTGTCTGCAGTGTGTATCTGATGTGTATCTGCAGTGTGCATTTGATGTGTGTCTGCAGTGTATCTGCAGTGTGTTTCTGATGTGTGTCTGCAGTGTGTATCTGATGTGTGTCTGCAGTGTGTATCTGATGTGTGTATGCAGTGTGTATCTGATGTGTGTCTGCAGTGTGTATCTGATGTGTGTCTGCAGTGTATCTGCAGTGTGTATCTGATGTGTGTCTGCAGTGTGTATCTGATGTGTGTCTGCAGTGTGTATCTGATGTGTGTCTGCAGTGTGTATCTGATGTGTGTCTGCATTGTGTATCTGATGTGTGTCTGCAGTGTGTATCTGATGTGTGCCTGCAGTGTGTATCTGCAGTGTGTGTCTGCAGTGTGTATCTGATGTGTATCTGCAGTGTGTATCTGATGTGTGTCTGCAGTGTGTTTCTGATGTGTGTCTGCAGTGTGTATCTGATGTGTGTCTGCAGTGTATCTGATGTGTGTCTGCAGTGTGTATCTGATGTGTGTCTGCAGTGTGTATCTGATGTGTATCTGCAGTGTGCATTTGATGTGGCCACACCCTATCCCACGCCTGTGTGTTGAGCTTCCTGTGACAAACACAACTGAAGTATACATGTGGGCAGAGACAGACAAGCAATATGGAGAGCTGAGAGTGGGAGATGGGGAGGAGGGGGAGGGAGGAAGAGGGGGAGGTAGGGAGGAAGAGGGGGAGATGGGGAGGAAGAGGGGGAGATGGGGAGGTAGGGAGGAGGGAGGAAGAGGGGGAGATGGGGAGGTAGGGAGGAAGAGGGGGAGATGAGGAAGAGAGGGAGATGGGGAGGTAGGTATGAGGGAGGAAGAGGGGGAGATGGGGAGGTAGGGAAGAGGGGAAGATGGGCTATAGTCACTGGATCCAGGCTATGGTCACTGGATCCAGGCTATGGTCACTAGATCCAGGCTGTGGTCACTGGATCCAGGCTATGGTCACTGGATCCAGGCTATGGTCACTGGATCCAGGCTATGGTCACTGGATCCAGGCTATGGTCACTGGATCCAGGCTGTGGTCACTAGATCCAGGCTGTGGTCACTGGATCCAGGCTATGGTCACTGGATCCAGGCTATGGTCACTGGATCCAGGCTATGGTCACTGGATCCAGGCTATGGTCACTGGATCCAGGCTGTGGTCACTGGATCCAGGCTGTGGTCACTGGATCCAGGCTGTGGTCACTGGATCCAGGCTATGGTCACTGGATCCAGGCTATGGTCACTGGATCCAGGCTGTGGTCACTGGATCCAGGCTGTGGTCACTGGATCCAGACTATGGTCACTGGATCCAGGCTGTGGTCACTGGATCCAGGCTATGGTCACTGTTTGTTAATTGAATAAACCAAATAGTAAAACCAACTTTTCATTACATAGTCAATTTCAGTTGGATGTAACTGTGCATGAATGAAAATCATAATAGACATTATCAGTAGGCAATTATTTCAGCTTATTGTTTTTGTGCTAAATGATTGTTCGTTGTTGCGTTTTCTTAACAATAGGAGGTTAAAGAGGCAGCGCACTGGATTTGGTTCACAAGTATTGGTCCCATTAACAAAAGACGAGCAGTGGCCCAATTCTCCAAACACATGTCTCTGGGGAGAATCGCTTTGCTACGTTTTTGAGAGACAGTGAAATTCTGGGACCTTGTTTCTCGGCAGACTCTCCTCCTCCCTCCCACGCACGCCGAAGCCCAGACGGCAGTAACCGAAAAGATCACAAATCAGCCTAAATATTTACGTCTGTCGAGTTCTAATTTGGCTCGCATCGTTGCTGGACTTTTTGCCTTTCCATCTCCTGACCAAGATGTTGGCGTTCTTTCATGTTTCCACGAGCCAACAGCTTTCATCAGCCAAGACGACACACCTTTAAATGCCCCTTAAACACTAGTTAATGTCTGTTGCTATGGGGCTTTATTGGTGTCCAATAAGCTGTTGACAGTTGACAGTACTTGAGTGGTTAACCTAATGCACAAATCAGATTCACACATTCCCAGAAATAATGTCTGAATATTTGTGCATTTCGTATTTGTAGTTATTTTCAATTTACAAAAGTAATCATGAAAATGAAATGTGACATCTGATAATATCAGTTTTACTCTTCGGTGACTTCGATGAAACACTCTCACTAGCGTGTTATTTAGATGTTCTACTTCGTTCAACTCAGACATTTATAGATAATCTTATTCATACTGTTCCTTCCTTGGGGCAAAGGCAATATACATTTATAACTATTCGGTTTCTATAGACAATCACGTGTCCTCTGATTCGGAAAAACACGATATGCAGCTCTGTCTTCCCCACTAAACCTGGTGCTCCATCTACTGCCCCTGTACAGATCAGTGTGTTTAAAAATAGCCCGGCGTTCCCAGTGACTTTAGCTCTGCTGTTCTTCGTCCCAGGTCTTGTTGTTGTTTTGTTTCTCACAAGGCCCTCCAGGCTAGACGGAGGAAGTCCAACAGGATGTTGAGAGGAGGCGTGGCTCTCTTGATCTTTGTTTCTGCCTCTCCAATAGAGATCTCTTTGTCTGTCTACTGCTCTAATAGGAGACATTGGCTTTAGTATCTGTCCCTGGGGCAGTAGAAGATCTTTTCCGATTTGCTCATCTGGCTATGGGTTTACTCAAGCGTAGACGGGGGTGGGGGGGTGTTTTAGCGGAGGGGACAATGCTATCTTTCTGCTTGGAATCAAAGCAGTTTTATTTTATCTCACCTTTATTTAACCAGGTGATTTAATTGAGAACCGATTCCACTAACGCCCAGATCAAAGGCAAAACTACAATTGAGTAAAGGTGCTTAGCAGCTAAGCAAGTACAACGATCAGATAACAGCTACGACTGTTTGATTTTGAACAATGAAAATGTACATTTTGAGGGTGTTTTGCAATTTCCTTCCAGTCACCGGCAGCTTTGAACTAAAAAGAATGATGACCGAAAGTAACATTAGGGAAGTCTTATGTGAGTTATCCAACATACCTATTGGAGTGTGAGCTGCAATTAGAGGAGATTTGGTAGATATATAGAACCTAAATGGTACCAGTGAATCTGTTGTGAACCTGTCACCTGTCAGTACCTAAATGGTACCAGTGAATCTGTTGTGAACCTGTCACCTGTCAGTACCTAAATGGTACCAGTGAATCTGTTGTGAACCTGTCACCTGTCAGTACCTAAATGGTACCAGTGAATCTGTTGTGAACCTGTCACCTGTCAGTACCTAAATGGTACCAGTGAATCTGTTGTGAACCTGTCACCTGTCAGTACCTAAATGGTACCAGTGAATCTGTTGTGAACCTGTCACCTGTCAGTACCTAAATGGTACCAGTGAATCTGTTGTGAACCTGTCACCTGTCAGTACCTAAATGGTACCAGTGAATCTGTTGTGAACCTGTCACCTGTCAGTACCTAAATGGTACCAGTGAATCTGTTGTGAACCTGTCACCTGTCAGTACCTAAATGGTACCAGTGAATCTGTTGTGAACCTGTCACCTGTCAGTACCTAAATGGTACCAGTGAATCTGTTGTGAACCTGTCACCTGTCAGTACCTAAATGGTACCAGTGAATCTGTTGTGAACCTGTCACCTGTCAGTACCTAAATGGTACCAGTGAATCTGTTGTGAACCTGTCACCTGTCAGTACCTAAATGGTACCAGTGAATCTGTTGTGAACCTGTCACCTGTCAGTACCTAAATGGTACCAGTGAATCTGTTGTGAACCTGTCACCTGTCAGTACCTAAATGGTACCAGTGAATCTGTTGTGAACCCGCACCTGTCTGTCTTCCTTGGCCCGTGTGTTTGCGTTTGTTTGCCCATCTTAATCTTGGCCAGCCTGAGATATGGCTTTTATTTTGAAACTAGGCCTTGAAGGCCAGCATTCTGGAGTCACCTGTTATGGTGGCAGGTATGTAGTAAACGCAAAACCATTGGCTAAAAATATGTAAGGGCATAAAATTCAAATAGTGTGAGTTTACTGACCTTACTTTGGCTTTTCTCCACTGTTTGTATTCTCTGCAGTGCGGATATGCAATATTTAGACATAATAAATAGCTTCTTCCAACAATGTGATTCAGTCCTCGACATTCACCAGAAATAACCGTTCTAAACGTCCCACCACTCAACTAGACACATAAATCAGACATAAACGGAGAGTCTGATATCAGTATAAGCAGGCTTCACGTGACCATTTAACCAAATCGTGAATCTTAATAAATACTAGTTTATTTTTGAAGGTCAGGCTGATGTGGCCAAAAATTTAAATAAAAAATGTCCACACACACCTAAAAGACAGCCCTCCGCACACACACACTACCTAAATGACAGCCCTCCACACACACACTACCTAAATGACAGCCCTCCACACACACACTACCTAAATGACAGCCCTCCACACACACACTACCTAAATGACAGCCCTCCACACACACACACACACACACACCACCAGTGTGATAGCTTCCTCTGAGCATGTTGGCTGACGCTCTGATATTGACACTGTGGTTGCAGTGTGTTTGGCCCGGGGCCAGTCCTCAGCCCAGCTCAGTGACAGCCGCTGTGAACCTCTATGAATCAGACCCAATTACCAGCTACAGCACCGGGCCTTCATCTGCTCACAGGAGAGAGGCAGAGAGGCAGAACATGGACCTCATACTAACTAATGTATCCTACTGTCTCAGTGACCACATACCAGCTATTCTGACTTGGGTGCAGTTCCGTCTCGGCTCTTGACATATCAGTGAGTACAGACATTATCTTCAGTGAGGATTTTGATTTCGAATAACGCCCAACTCTTGTCCCCATGCAAATTCCCAGCCCATTAAGCCCTCTGTCTAGTTTTCATTCTGCAAACCAACCTGTGTGGAACTTCAGTTTGTAGTGTTGGGTGGTTGACCATAGAGATTGGTGGAGCATCAGATTCCTGCACGGGTCTTTTTGTTTGGAGCAGCTCTCTGACTCTGTAAGCCACAACTTGGTTTACCCACCTAGATTTAGTTCTGAAAGCCAATCCCACAAAAAGACATTGATGCCAGCTTCCAAGGAATTATTCAGCTAAGCGTTTCTTAACTTACTTCTTTAAACCACTTAACGTTATAATGCCAGTACAGTATATGTGCCGTTCAAAAATAAGAAGGGAATATTCAAAACCAGCAAATTGTCAGGTTAATTTGCTCTGTGTGAGCTTTGGTTTTATTTGACTAGTTCTAGTGACTGTTAGCTAGACATTTTCACGTCTGATAAAAACCTTCTTCTTTGCTTCTCACATTGGGGTTTGGACTTTATCTGCTCTGCTTCTTCACTGTGGGATATCTGATTATCTCTCTCACCTCTCAACACAATAACGTTGTGTCTTTGTATGTTTGAAATGCTTGACGTTTTGTATTTGCTGTTTTTTGCTGCAGCCAAACCGTTCCTGGCTTTAGAATAAATGTGTGTATTATTGCATATATATATGTGTGTGTTTCTATATATTCCCAACAGCCTGTGGCAGGTCTATGTGGAGTCCAATAGATTTATCATCCTTGGTTAATACACTCATAAACATTCTCCAGCGCTTCACGGTGCCAGGAGAACCCCTCCTGCATGGCTAGCTCGCTAAATTGGCCCTGTGTAAACCATTTTGACTCACTGAAATGCCGCTAGTGCAAATTGATATCCCGGCATGCCTGCGTAGTGGAGAGGGAACTGGAGGCCTGTCTCATTTACCACCTGGAGCTTTTTGAAGTGTCATGGTCGTCTGCTCCTACTGATGTCAGACAGACAGACAGACAGACGGACGGCTGAGAGCCTCTTGTGCTGTATTCAGTCCGGCAGACATGTGACTGAGACGTTTCTATATTTCTGGGGGTTTTGACCGGCTCGCACACTGTCAGGGTGAACGGGGGCGGGCGGTAAATACCAGTCGCAGACCTTTCCGGAAAAGCAAAGAAAATCTGTATTTACCTCAACCGGTGAGGAAACAGGGGGGGAGGGGGAACAGAGGCACGGGCTGTTTACCAGGTTGGGGGGTGAGGGGCTAGTGGGCTGAACACACACACACAAACACACAGACAGACACACTGAACACACACACACAGACACACTCACTCACTCACACACACACACACACACAGACACACACACACACACACACACACATCTTTTCCGTTGGTTAGCCTCCCTCTTTTCCGTTGGTTAGCCTCCCTCTTTTCCGTTGGTTAGCCTCCCTCTTTTCCGTTGGTTAGCCTCCATCTTTTCCGTTGGTTAGCCTCCCTCTTTTCCGTTGGTTAGTCTCTCTCTTTTCCGTTGGTTAGCCTCCATCTTTTCCATTGGTTAGCCTCCCTCTTTTCCATTGGTTAGCCTCCCTCTTTTCCATTGGTTAGCCTCCATCTTTTCCATTGGTTAGCCTCCCTCTTTTCCGTTGGTTAGCCTCCCTCTTTTCCGTTGGTTAGCCTCCCTCTTTTCCGTTGGTTAGCCTCCATCTTTTCCGTTGGTTAGCCTCCCTCTTTTCCGTTGGTTAGTCTCCCTCTTTTCCGTTGGTTAGCCTCCATCTTTTCCCGTAGGTTAGCCTCCATCTTCTCCGTAGGTCAGCCTCCATCTTTTCCGTAGGTCAGCCTCCATCTTTTCCGTTGGTTAGCCTCCATCTTTTCCCGTAGGTTAGCCTCCATCTTCTCCGTAGGTCAGCCTCCATCTTTTCCGTAGGTCAGCCTCCATCTTTTCCGTTGGTTAGCCTCCCTCTTTTCCATTGGTTAGCCTCCATCTTTTCCGTTGGTTAGCCTCCCTCTTTTCTGTTGGTTAGCCTCCCTCTTTTCCGTTGGTTAGCCTCCCTCTTTTCCGTTGTTTAGCCTCCCTCTTTTCCGTTGGTTAGCCTCCCTCTTTTCCGTTGGTTAGCCTCCCTCTTTTCCATTGGTTAGCCTCCCTCTTTTCCGTTGGTTAGCCTCCCTCTTTTCCGTTGTTTAGCCTCCCTCTTTTCCGTTGTTTAGCCTCCCTCTTTTCCGTTGATTAGCCTCCCTCTTTTCCATTGGTTAGCCTCCCTCTTTTCCGTTGTTTAGCCTCCCTCTTTTCCATTGGTTAGCCTCTCTCTTTTCCGTTGGTTAGCCTCCCTTTTTCCATTGGTTAGCCTCCCTCTTTTCCGTTGGTTAGCCTCCATCTTTTCCGTTGGTTAGTCTCTCTTTTCCGTTGGTTAGTCTCCCTCTTTTCCGTTGGTTAGCCTCCATCTTTTCCCGTAGGTTAGCCTCCATCTTCTCCGTAGGTCAGCCTCCATCTTTTCCGTTGGTTAGCCTCCCTCTTTTCCGTTGTTTAGCCTCCCTCTTTTCCGTTGTTTAGCCTCCCTTTTTTCTGTTGTTTAGCCTCCATCTTTTCCGTTGGTTAGCCTCCCTCTTTTTCCATTGGTTAGCCTCCCTCTTTTCCATTGGTTAGCCTCCCTCTTTCCCAGCGCTGTAAGTAATGGGTCCATCTTAACCCTCTGTGCCTCATTGTGTAAGATTTCAGCTTCTGACCTTAAAATTGAAAGCAAATCGATAGGGCGGGAGACGTGAATTCAAAGCCAAGTCTGGAGTGGAAGGGAGGGAGCGAGGAAAAGCGAAAGACTGAGAGAAAAAAGAGACAGTGAGAAAGAGAGAGATGGTGGCAGTACTTCACAATATCCGGGCGAGTCATATTTTTACCTCAGCTTCGCTATAAGGGCAGCAGGCTGCAGGGCATTAGCATGTATATCTCTCTTTCTCTTTCTGTCCTGGTCATTTCTCTCCACCTCTATCTTTTACCTGTGTTCCCATCTCAGTCAGTCTCCGTCCAACTCCCTTCTCCCTGAGAATAGCGCATCAAATCAACGATGCATCACGGGCCGTGTGTGTGTGTGTGTGTGCGTGTGTGTGCGTGTACTCGTGTGTGTGTGCGTGTGTGTTTGCGTGTGCGCGTGTGTGTGCGTGTGTGTTATGCCAGGGTAGGGGGTCTACTGTACCCCAGTGTGCACTCTCTCTCTCTCCAGGGAGTCTAAGGGGTTAACTGGAGCCGCTGGTGGCGTTTAAGCAGCACCCCCCTCTCTCTCCCCTCCTCCATCACTGCCCTCCTCTCCCTCTCTCATTCTCTCATTCTCTCCCCATTTCTCCCCCTTCCACTCCAACATGCCTGCAGGGCTCCAGTTTCTTCTGTCACTGGGCGCAGTCTCCCTGAGATAGAGATGTATAAATGATCTGTGAGACGGTAGAGGGGAGACTCTCACACCATAAATCCACACTAACAGGAACAAAGACACATGGATGGAGGAGGAAAAGAGCGTGGGGGAGAAGGAGAAGGGGGGGAGAGGAGGGGGAGGGAGAGCGAGAAGGGGGAGGAGGGGGAGGGAGAGTGAGAAGGGGGAGGAGGGGGGAGAGTGAGAAGGGGGAGGGAGGAGGGGGAATGAGAAGGGGGAGGGAGGCGGGAGAAGGGGGAGGGAGGAGGGGAGGGAGGAGGGAGGGGAGAGGGAGGAGGGAATTTGTGCATTGAAGATTGAAGAGAGAAAGACAGAAAGAAAGACAGGATGGATAAGATTGGTGATGTGGGTGACATCCTAATATGGCTGTTCCTGCCTGGAGGGGGGGGGGGTTGCATTATATTGCCATGGTGATAGAGGAGGTCACAGGGGGGAAATGGCACCTGGGCAGTTTGTCAACAGCGTTTGTGAACGGCACCTTCTGCAACACAACCAGGGAGGCTCCCATTGTGAAAATACCAATGTTTACATGAAGCTGTGACTGTTGCCATCACAACAGGACTGTTTGCCATGACGATCAAATAGTCAACTGTGTTATTTTAATCCCTATTGGCTACACTTATTGTGGCCTCAGACCACAAACCCCAGAGGTGCCATATTGCTGACTTGAGCTGGTTACCAACGTAATTAGAACAGTATATGTTTGTGTCATACTCCTGGTTTACGGGGGGTTACATCACTTTATGTTTATACTGTACATACATGTTTATACAACTCCTCCTTTCTTCCTGCAGCAGCCCTATGCTCCTCCCCCACACCCCATGGCTCCGCCCAGCCCCAGCTCAAACAGCTGCAGTCACAGTGGAGCCGAGCAGCTGAGTAAAACCAACCTGTACATCCGAGGCCTGCCCCCTGTGACCACAGACCAGGATCTCATCAAGCTCTGCCAACCGTGAGTATATAGTGCAGACGCACACACACTCATACACTCACACACACACTCATACACTCACACACACACACATACACACACACACACACACATAATGTAGATTTTTCACGCACATCTGCTCGTTCACAAACACCTGCACGCCACCGTGGATCCACACACAGTTATCACGCTGAGCTAACGACACACACACACACACACACACACACACACACACACACACACACACACACACACACACACACACACACACACACACACACACCTGCTGGTACACATCCTTATAAAACCCCACAGACTGTGATTGTTTAAAATAGATGGACACATGTAATCAGAAAATCTTTGCCAAGTGTGAGTGAGATATATGGACACACACACATCAGACTCTACACACACACACACACACACACACACACACACATCAGACTCTACACACACACACACACACACACACACACACACACACACACACACACATCAGACTCTACACACACACACACACACACACACACACACACACACACACACACACACATCAGACTCTACACACACACACACACACACACACACACACACACACACACACACACACACACACACACACACACACACACACACACACACACACACACACACACACACACACACACACACACACACACACACACACACACACCAGACTCTATACACAGCTCAATAAAGTCCTAATAAAGCCTAGATTGGACGGCCTCCCTCAGGAACCAAAGAACAGAACTTCATCAGGCTGTAACACAAACACACACACACCCCCGCTTACACACGCACCCACACACACACACACACAGACACGCCCGCATACACTTACACACACGCCCGCACACACACACACAGACACACACACACCCACACTCTAACAGCTTTATTCAGCTCCATTAACTTCATTCATGTCTAAGGAGACAAAAGGGTCCAGATCTCTAATGAAGACTAAACATTATATTGGCAGAATACAGTGTGAAAGCGATGTACGACTGTTTCCTAACCTTCCTGGCTGTCTTTTAAAAAATGTTCCAGTCAGATGCGGCCAATTATTCAATGATCTTATCGAATCAGAACACGTCTCCCCGGGTTCGTTAATGCTCTGTGTCAGATGTCCGGCATGTCTTCATATTGACCCATTGAAAATTCCATTAGCTTGAGAGCAACTGCGTTGAGGCAGCAGGAACTCTCAGAGGTTTGACATTGCATATCTCCGATTCACCTAAGTCCTGTCGGGTACAATTCCTCTGTAGACTGTTTCAATTTCATTTCATTTGAATTTGAAACCAGTACTTTCGTCAAAAGGGTCTGGTCGGAGCTTAAGTAAAGCTAATAGATGGTTCACCTGACCGTGTCTCCTCTCTCCTCCGTGAGCACTAATAGATGGTTCACCTGACCGTGTCTCCTCTCTCCTCCGTGAGCACTAATAGATGGTTCACCTGACCGTGTCTCCTCTCTCCTCCGTGAGCACTAATAGATGGTTCACCTGACCGTGTCTCCTCTCTCCTCCGTGAGCACTAATAGATGGTTCACCTGACCGTGTCTCCTCTCTCCCCGTGAGCACTAATAGATGGTTCACCTGACCGTGTCTCCTCTCTCCTCCGTGAGCACTAATAGATGGTTCACCTGACCGTGTCTCCTCTCTCCTCCGTGAGCACTAATAGATGGTTCACCTGACCGTGTCTCCTCTCTCCTCCGTGAGCACTAATAGATGGTTCACCTGACCGTGTCTCCTCTCTCCTCCGTGAGCACTAATAGATGGTTCACCTGACCGTGTCTCCTCTCTCCTCCGTGAGCACTAATGGATGGTTCACCTGACCGTGTCTCCTCTCTCCCCCGTGAGCACTAATAGATGGTTCACCTGACCGTGTCTCCTTCCTCCGTGAGCACTAATAGATGGTTCACCTGACCGTGTCTCCTCTCTCCTCCGTGAGCACTAATAGATGGTTCACCTGACCGTGTCTCCTTCCTCCGTGAGCACTAATAGATGGTTCACCTGACCGTGTCTCCTCTCTCCCCGTGAGCACTAATAGATGGTTCACCTGACCGTGTCTCCTTCCTCCGTGAGCACTAATAGATGGTTCACCTGACCGTGTCTCCTCTCTCCTCCGTGAGCACTAATAGATGGTTCACCTGACCGTGTCTCCTCTCTCCCCCGTGAGCACTAATAGATGGTTCACCTGACCGTGTCTCCTCTCTCCTCCGTGAGCACTAATAGATGGTTCACCGGACCGTGTCTCCTCTCTCCTCCGTGAGCACTAATAGATGGTTCACCTGACCGTGTCTCCTCTCTCCTCCGTGAGCACTAATAGATGGTTCACCTGACCGTGTCTCCTCTCTCCCCCGTGAGCACTAATAGATGGTTTACCTGACCGTGTCTCCTCTCTCCTCCGTGAGCACTAATAGATGGTTCACCTGACCGTGTCTCCTTCCCCCGTGAGCATTACTCTCTCGTCTTGTTGCAGAATGCCCTGCAGGTTGCCTGAGGACTGCTGTGCCAATGAAAATCCAATGTCAATGAAAGTTTAATAAGCCAGCCACAAGCGCAGACAGCCGGACAATTTTCACAAAGGTCACCTGGTGCTCCAGTCTGTGACCCTTGGGTCCCCCTCCAGTGTTTCCCCCCCGCTGCGGTCTGCCGAACCTACACCACCTCACCCACCCCACTCCACTGCACCACAATGACCTTCTCCCTTGGGTCGTCATCTTGTCAAGTCCCGGAAGGCTTCATGTTAAACTGAAAACTTTAAAATGAGCCTCACCAGAGCCCTTTATTTTAATCACCAATAAACCGGCCAGGATATTTCCTCCAATCATTCCTTGGTATCATGGGGCCAAACCGGCCATTTCCTTTTCCTTTGCCAGTTTCTTAGCCCAGTATCACAGGGTCACATGCACCGTGACGACTCCTCCCAGCCGGGTATCGCTAAGCAACCGCTGTGCTCGCCAACTGACACATTGTTGATAGCGTGCCATATTGACCGCTGGTCCACGCCGCCTAAACAACGGTTGGACGCGCCAAAGCTCTTTCAAACTTTGCCGAACTGTGTCCACTCCTGCATGAGAATGAGCTGGCCGCCACAACTGTAGTCAGCGAATCAGCAAGGTAGCGCTCTCCCAAAAGTAATCACACTGAGCTGCTACAACTTCCTCAACAATTTCAAACGTGGCC
This sequence comes from Dallia pectoralis, assembly GCA_029465975.1. Taxonomy (NCBI): domain Eukaryota; kingdom Metazoa; phylum Chordata; class Actinopteri; order Esociformes; family Umbridae; genus Dallia; species Dallia pectoralis. Next base: position 19,389,396 of record CM055743.1, read on the forward strand.
AAAAGACAGGAGAATCGATACCAACAATTTTCACTCAGGTTCTAATTATACACAACTAAAGCAGTTGTAGAGCAGTTTGTCGGGATTGGAATTGCACATGTGTTTTATTCAGTTGGCTGGATTTGAAGCTCTTCCGAACCGTCATCCTGATATATGAGTCTAGAGAAGCACCCAGACGAGGGGGTTTTGGCAGAACACCCAGAGTGAGAGAGCCGTTATTGTGAGAAAAGAAATGCCTGGACCAAGCCCGGCAGGTGGGGCGGGGGGCCAAGGACAAACCATAGTGTGTGCAGCCAATGCTAACCCCAATGCTAACCCCATTGCTAACCCCAAAGCTAACCCCAATGCTAACCTCTGAGCCCTCTTGGGCCACACCAGACTTTATGAGCCGTTTCACTACCAACCATTTGGACAGACACACTTTTTTTCTTGTTTGCGGTCCACCACCCAAGAGAGGTTGATAGGCGGAACCCTCAGGCGGGCGAGCAAAGAACCATTTTTACAAGACGCTCTGGACTGCACCTGGAATAACAGAGGCATTGAAGCCTACATTCTGCCTTCCCCCGTGCCAAATCCATAACTCAAAAAGCTGAGTTGGAACAGTCCGCACATCTCCACCCCCCACCATCACTCGCTTTCCCGCACCCTGTATAGCCGCGAACCGCCCACAGATGTCACGCTGCTTTCTTCCTCCTGATCAAACGGAGAGAAACCCAAATCAAGAGCTAATCACCGCCAATTGTCCGAATAACCTTTCCCATGTGTGGCGAGGGACGGGAGGGCGGATTGTGGAGGAGTTGGAGCTCCACACATGAGGGTGGAGGAGGGTGACCTCTAGCACCACCTGTTCCACAGAGCCTCTGTGATCCGTAGCGCTACATTATCCTCTAATGACTCTCGGAGGCCCCTTCTGTTGACACAAGCCGGAGCGCTCCTCATCCCACAAGCTCCTATTCAACGGACTGCCAATGGAATGAAGTGTGTGACATGACAGTCTAGTTGGCCCCGCCCCTCAGCTCCGCCATCGACACTCCGTCATTGACACTTTGTCATCGTCAGTCTGTCCGCTCTACACTTTTGACCAGCACTTTCAGCCCAACTCAGGCACGACTATGGGGTTTCTCTGTGCTTTCCCCCCTGTTTCTACTCTCTCTTTATGTCCCTCTCTTCCTGTTAATCAACTCCACCCCACGTCCGTCAGAACCGGTTGAGATTGCACCACTTAACCTCACAGGCAGTGAGACAACGGTTGAGAATGTCCAGACCGAACAACATCCCCTTAACCAAGCGCCGTCCACCAGATGCTCCGGCTATTACGGGAAAACATCGATTCCCCTTGATCTTATTTGTATTCTCTGTCTCTCCGTCACAGTGTTCGATATCAACTTGGGTTGCTCTTTGTGTTGTATAATGTATTCGGTCATTCGCCACGGTCATACTAACGCTACACAAAACGTCTGCACGCTCCAAAACATCGATTTGGAGTGTGGTTTGCTGCAAAGGCTGATATGTCCCCGGGCAATCTACTGCATTATTCAGGATAAATGAATACCCCCCCCCTCTCCCATTACTGTACACACGGCATCAGGACAGCTTGGTTTTTCAGAAGCACACTCTCTGCACTTCTTACTGTACAGCTCAGAACATCCAATCCTCCCAGTCCACAGGGAAGCTCCGTTCTTTCTATTGTAGCGTCTGCAACCTAAAGAATGATCGATCTGAGGAACCAAAGACCTCAACTCTCCTGCTCCCTCCCTCCCTCCCACCTGCTTTAACCCTGCTTCCCTCTGGTACCCCATCATCTGAAGCAATGCGGAGAAAGCGACCCGGACTAGATGTGTTCATTTGTGCGTCGGACAGATACACATAGCGTGTTAGCTTGACGAGGTCGTAAGGCAGCGGTGGACAAACAGGCGCTACTCTGGAACGCTGACGCCTGAACAAATGCTCATAATGTATTTGGAAACAGCTGTGTTGTCTGCTGACCATCTTATTGTATCTTTTTGCTCTATTACACTCAGGGTCACTCACATTTTCTCTCCCGCTCTATTAGAAGCGCTCTGTATCTTTCCCTCGATCTATCTCAGTCTTCTTCACCTCTTTCTCTAGTTGTCTCTTTATTTTTATTTCTACGTTCCTCCTTGTGGTCCATTTAAATGGAGGTATCTGCAATTTGCTCCAATTTGACAATTTCCTCTTGTCTCACCAGTCAGAAAGGCATTCACACACCTAAAGAGTGTCAGTGCCAGTGTGCGTGTGCGCGAAAAGTGAATTTATGTGTGTGTGAGCGTGTTATTTTAGTCCCCAGACAGATCCTGGGTTGACAAGGACATCTCCAACACTACATCATCCTCAGGTCAGTTTCAGAGTGAGGACAGAGGTCAAGGAATTCCAGAGAGACAATAACTCACCCAGGAAGAAACACTGCTAATGGAGGCTAGTCAGTCAGAGCTCCTTAAATGTGAGAGATGACCAACTACATCCTGTGAAGGAAATGCAACCTTAGGATTGGTTGTGATGACGTTTTGTGACCCAGGTTTGGTTATGATGACGTTCTGTGACCCAGGTTTGGTTATGATGACGTTTTGTGACCCAGGTATGGTTGTGATGACGTTTTGTGACCCAGGTTTGGTTATGATGACGTTTTGTGACCCAGGTTTGGTTGTGATGACGTTTTGTGACCCAGGTTTGGTTGTGATGACGTTTTGTGACCCAGGTTTGGTTGTGATGACGTTTTGTGACCCAGGTTTGGTTGGTATGAGGTTTTGTGACCCAGGTTTGGTTGTGATGACGTTTTGTGACCCAGGTTTGGTTATGATGACGTTTTGTGACCCAGGTTTGGTTATGATGACGTTTTGTGACCCAGGTTTGGTTGTGATCACGTTCTGTGACCCAGGTTTGGTTGTGATGACGTTTTGTGACCCAGGTTTGGTTGGTATGAGGTTTTGTGACCCAGGTTTGGTTGTGATGACGTTTTGTGACCCAGGTTTGGTTTTGATGACGTTCTGTGACCCAGGTATGGTTGTGATCACGTTCTGTGACCCAGGTTTGGTTGTGATGACGTTTTGTGAACCAGGTTTGGTTGTGATGACGTTCTGTGACCCAGGTTTGGTTGTGATGACGTTTTGTGACCCAGGTTTGGTTGGTATGAGGTTTTGTGACCCAGGTTTGGTTGTGATGACGTTTTGTGACCCAGGTTTGGTTGGGATGACGTTTGTGACCCAGGTTTGGTTTTGATGACGTTCTGTGACCCAGGTTTGGTTGTGATGACGTTTTGTGACCCAGGTTTGGTTGGTATGAGGTTTTGTGACCCAGGTTTGTTTGTGATGACGTTTTGTGACCCAGGTTTGGTTTTGATGACGTTCTGTGACCCAGGTATGGTTGTGATCACGTTCTGTGACCCAGGTTTGGTTGTGATGACGTTTTGTGAACCAGGTTTGGTTGTGATGACGTTCTGTGACCCAGGTTTGGTTGTGATGACGTTTTGTGACCCAGGTTTGGTTGGTATGAGGTTTTGTGACCCAGGTTTGGTTGTGATGACGTTTTGTGACCCAGGTTTGGTTGGGATGACGTTTGTGACCCAGGTTTGGTTTTGATGACGTTCTGTGACCCAGGTTTGGTTGTGATGACGTTTTGTGACCCAGGTTTGGTTGGTATGAGGTTTTGTGACCCAGGTTTGTTTGTGATGACGTTTTGTGACCCAGGTTTGGTTTTGATGACGTTCTGTGACCCAGGTATGGTTGTGATCACGTTCTGTGACCCAGGTTTGGTTGTGATCACGTTCTGTGACCCAGGTTTGGTTGTGATGACGTTTTGTGAACCAGGTTTGGTTGTGATGACGTTCTGTGACCCAGGTTTGGTTGTGATGACGTTTTGTGACCCAGGTTTGGTTGGTATGAGGTTTTGTGACCCAGGTTTGGTTGTGATGACGTTTTGTGACCCAGGTTTGGTTGGGATGACGTTTGTGACCCAGGTTTGGTTTTGATGACGTTCTGTGACCCAGGTTTGGTTGTGATGACGTTTTGTGACCCAGGTTTGGTTGGTATGAGGTTTTGTGACCCAGGTTTGGTTGTGATGACGTTTTGTGACCCAGGTTTGGTTTTGATGACGTTCTGTGACCCAGGTATGGTTGTGATCACGTTCTGTGACCCAGGTTTGGTTGTGATGACGTTTTGTGAACCAGGTTTGGTTGTGATGACGTTCTGTGACCCAGGTTTGGTTGTGATGACGTTTTGTGACCCAGGTTTGGTTGGTATGAGGTTTTGTGACCCAGGTTTGGTTGTGATGACGTTTTGTGACCCAGGTTTGGTTGGGATGACGTTTGTGACCCAGGTTTGGTTTTGATGACGTTCTGTGACCCAGGTTTGGTTGTGATGACGTTTTGTGACCCAGGTTTGGTTGGTATGAGGTTTTGTGACCCAGGTTTGTTTGTGATGACGTTTTGTGACCCAGGTTTGGTTTTGATGACGTTCTGTGACCCAGGTTTGGTTGTGATCACGTTCTGTGACCCAGGTTTGGTTGTGATGACGTTTTGTGAACCAGGTTTGGTTGTGATGACGTTTTGTGACCCAGGTTTGGTTTTGATGACGTTCTGTGACCCAGGTATGGTTGTGATCACGTTCTGTGACCCAGGTTTGGTTGTGATGACGTTTTGTGAACCAGGTTTGGTTGTGATGACGTTCTGTGACCCAGGTTTGGTTGTGATGACGTTTTGTGACCCAGGTTTGGTTGGTATGAGGTTTTGTGACCCAGGTTTGTTTGTGATGACGTTTTGTGACCCAGGTTTGGTTTTGATGACGTTCTGTGACCCAGGTATGGTTGTGATCACGTTCTGTGACCCAGGTTTGGTTGTGATGACGTTTTGTGAACCAGGTTTGGTTGTGATGACGTTTTGTGACCCAGGTTTGGTTTTGATGACGTTCTGTGACCCAGGTATGGTTGTGATCACGTTCTGTGACCCAGGTTTGGTTGTGATGACGTTTTGTGAACCAGGTTTGGTTGTGATGACGTTCTGTGACCCAGGTTTGGTTGTGATGACGTTTTGTGACCCAGGTTTGGTTGGTATGAGGTTTTGTGACCCAGGTTTGGTTGTGATGACGTTCTGTGACCCAGGTTTGGTTGTGATCACGTTTTGTGAACCAGGTTTGGTTGTGATGACGTTTTGTGACCCAGGGTTGGTTGTGATGACGTTTTGTGACCCAGGTTTGGTTTTGATGACGTTCTGTGACCCAGGTATGGTTGTGATCACGTTCTGTGACCCAGGTTTGGTTGTGATGACGTTTTGTGAACCAGGTTTGGTTGTGATGACGTTCTGTGACCCAGGTTTGGTTGTGATGACGTTTTGTGACCCAGGTTTGGTTGTGATGACGTTCTGTGACCCAGGTATGGTTGTGATCACGTTCTGTGACCCAGGTTTGGTTGTGATGACGTTTTGTGAACCAGGTTTGGTTGTGATGACGTTTTGTGACCCAGGTTTGATTGTGATGACGTTTTGTGACCCAGGTTTGGTTGTGATGACATTTTGTGACCCAGGTTTGGTTGTGATGACGTTTTGTGACCCAGGTTTGGTTGTGATGACGTTTTGTGAACCAGGTTTGGTTGTGATGACGTTTTGTGACCCAGGTTTGGTTGTGATGACGTTTTGTGACACAGGTTTGGTTGTGATGACGTTTTGTGACCCAGGTTTGGTTGTGATGACGTTTTGTGACCCAGGTTTGGTTGTGATGACGTTTTGTGACCCTTCGTGCCCATACTGTGTCAGTGCCGTGCCCATAATATGCCATGTCCATAATATGCCGTGCACATAATATGTCGTGCACATAATATGTTGTGCCCATACTGTGGGGGTATCTTCAAAGGCCAGTCCTTTCACAGTACACAAGCTCAGCTCCAGAGTGCGACTCGGCACCTGATTGATTTTCCTGCAGTGCTACTCCAGTGAGCAGCGGCTTTCTCCCCTGCCAGGTGTCCATCAGGGTTGTGTGGATGGGTTCAGCAGAAAGTGGTACCTGTCTGTCTATCTCATCAGCACTCTCTGTATAGTACCTCTCTATGCATTCAGAATCTGGTCAAAAGTAGAGAACTCTATATGGGTTTGTTTCACAACAGGGTTTCCTGGTGTCACCTGGTGTTGGCTAGTTTGGTACACAACAGGGTTTCCTGGTGTCACCTGGTGTTGGCTAGTTTGGTACACAAGAAGGTTTCCTGGTGTCACCTGGTGTTGGCTAGTTTGGTTCACAAGAGGGTTTCCTGGTGTCACCTGGTGTGGGCTAGTTTGGTACACAACATAGTTTCCTGGTGTCACCTGGTGTTGGCTAGTTTGGTTCACAACAGGGTTTCCTGGTGTCACCTGGCGTTGGCTAGTTTGGTACACAACAGGGTTTCCTTGTGTCACCTGGTGTTGGCTAGTTTGGTACACAACAGGGTTTCCTTGTGTCACCTGGTGTTGGCTAGTTTGGTACACAACAGAGTTTCCTTGTGTCACCTGTTGTTGGCTAGTTTGGTACACAACAGAGTTTCCTCGTGTCACCTGGTGTTGGCTAGTTTGGTACACAACAGAGTTTCCTCGTGTCACCTGGTGTTGGCTAGTTTGGTACAAAACAGGGTTTCCTTGTGTCACCTGGTGTTGGCTAGTTTGGTTCACAACAGGGTTTCCTGGTGTCAACTGGTGTTGGCTAGTTTGGTACACAACAGGGTTTCCTGGTGTCACCTGGTGTTGGCTAGTTTGGTACACAAGAGGGTTTCCTTGTGTCACCTGGTGTTGGCTAGTTTGGTACACAACAGGGTTTCCTTGTGTCACCTGGTGTTGGCTAGTTTGGTTCACAACAGGGTTTCCTTGTGTCACCTGGTGTTGGCTAGTTTGGTACACAAGAGGGTTTCCTTGTGTCACCTGGTGTTGGCTAGTTTGGTTCACAACAGAGTTTCCTGGTGTCACCTGGTATTGGCTAGTTTGGTACACAACAGAGTTTCCTTGTGTCACCTGGTGTTGGCTAGTTTGGTTCACAACAGGGTTTCCTTGTGTCACCTGGTGTTGGCTAGTTTGGTACACAACAGGGTTTCCTTGTGTCACCTGGTGTTAACTAGTCAGCGAGGAGGATCGGTCCCAACGCCCCCAGGTTGAACAATCCTGTTTTTTTAAATCCCACTGCAGTAACTGCCTTTTGAACTTTTAACGGGGGTCGGACGAGCTTGTGGGACGAGCTTGTGGGACGAGCTTGAGGGACGAGCCTGATGGACGAGCGTGAGAGACGAGCCTGGGGGGCGAGCCTGAGGGGCGAGCCTGAGGGGCGAGCCTGAGGGGCGAGCTTGAGGGACGAGCTTGAGGGACGAGCCTGAGGGGCGAGCTTAAGGGACGAGCTTGAGGGACGAGCCTGAGGGACGAGTTTGAGGGACGAGCCTGAGGGGCGAGCTTGAGGGACGAGCTTGAGGGACGAGCCTGAGGGGCGAGCTTGGTGGACGAGCTTGAGGGACGAGCTTGAGGGGCGAGCTTGAGGGACGAGCTTGAGGGACGAGCCTGAGGGACGAGCCTGAGGGGCGAGCTTGAGGGACGAGTTTGAGGGAAGAGCTTGAGGGACGAGCTTGAGGGACGAGCCTGAAGGACGAGCCTGAGGGACGAGTTTGAACGGGACTCAAGAAAACTGGTTTCCAAGGCTATCGCCACCTTCATGTGACGCTCCATCAATCAATCGCTCTTTCACCTTTTTCCTGTTTTCTCTCTGTCTTCCCCACTCTCTATTTTTTCACTCTTCCCATCTCTCTCTCACACATTTTTTTTTATAAAAAGCTTATGTTTACTCTCTCTAGCTCCATATCTCCACCTTTTTATTCAAACTCTGTGCGCAACAATGACACCTGTCTGGTATATTACCAGGATACAGGGAATTACAAGAACGATCAGACGCACAGTCACACGCACGTTTTAGGGGGTTGGCACATTGATGTTTTATTATCCTCGACCTACAATGCAGACAAAAGTGGGTAGATCCCATTTTCCTCCCAGCTCATTATGTTCTATTGGCAACAAGGGGAGCGATAATTTGCCCTTGGGAACAGAACTGACACTGGCACACAAACAGCCGGTGTCACAAATCCGCCGCTCTGGGCCAAAGCACGGCCGCTTCATTTCCATACCCACCTCCCAGAGGGATGTAGGGCCAGTTAAACCACACGTCAGATGCTCTGGGGTCCTAGATGAGGAGAGCACATGTGTTAATGTGGTCAGTCGCTGTGCAGGAGGTAGGGGAACTGAAATTGGGCGGAAACCCATCGTGGCACTTGGAGACAGCTGGGGACTAAGTTTGGAGATCCAGAAGTGAGGACCACCCCACCATGCCTGGGTGGTCAGCCAGTCCCCCCTTTACCCCCAGACTGTCCCAGTAATGTGTGCCCTGTTCTGTCCTGCACTCCACCCCCCCCCCCTCTACCACCAGGCCATCCCAGTAATGTGTGCCCTGTTCTGTCCTGCGCTCCACCCCCCTCTTTACCACCAGGCCATCCCAGTAATGTGTGCCCTGTTCTGTCCTGCGCTCCACCCCCCTCTACCACCAGGCCATCCCAGTAATGTGTGCCCTGTTCTGTCCTGCACTCCACCCCCCTCTACCACCAGGCCGTCCCAGTAATGTGTGCCCTGTTCTGTCCTGCGCTCCACCCCCTCTACCACCAGGCCATCCCAGTAATGTGTGCCCTGTTCTGTCCTGCACTCCACCCCCCTCTACCACCAGGCCGTCCCAGTAATGTGTGCCCTGTTCTGTCCTGCGCTCCACCCCCCTCTACCACCAGGCCGTCCCAGTAATGTGTGCCCTGTTCTGTCCTGCACTCCACCCCCCTCTACCACCAGGCCGTCCCAGTAATGTGTGCCCTGTTCTGTCCTGCACTCCACCCCCTCTACCACCAGGCCATCCCAGTAATGTGTGCCCTGTTCTGTCCTGCACTCCACCCCCCTCTACCACCAGGCCGTCCCAGTAATGTGTGCCCTGTTCTGTCCTGCACTCCACCCCCCTCTACCACCAGGCCATCCCAGTAATGTGTGCCCTGTTCTGTCCTGCACTCCACCCCCCTCTACCACCAGGCCATCCCAGTAATGTGTGCCCTGTTCTGTCCTGCACTCCACACCCCCTCTACCACCAGGCCGTCCCAGTAATGTGTGCCCTGTTCTGTCCTGCACTCCACCCCCTCTACCACCAGGCCGTCCCAGTAATGTGTGCCCTGTTCTGTCCTGCACTCCACCCCCTCTACCACCAGGCCATCCCAGTAATGTGTGCCCTGTTCTGTCCTGCACTCCACCCCCCTCTACCACCAGGCCATCCCAGTAATGTGTGCCCTGTTCTGTCCTGCACTCCACCCCCTCTACCACCAGGCCATCCCAGTAATGTGTGCCCTGTTCTGTCCTGCACTCCACCACCCCCTCTACCACCAGGCCGTCCCAGTAATGTGTGCCCTGTTCTGTCCTGCACTCCACCCCCTCTACCACCAGGCCGTCCCAGTAATGTGTGCCCTGTTCTGTCCTGCACTCCACCCCCCTCTACCACCAGGCCATCCCAGTAATGTGTGCCCTGTTCTGTCCTGCACTCCACCCCCCTCTACCACCAGGCCGTCCCAGTAATGTGTGCCCTGTTCTGTCCTGCACTCCACCCCCCTCTACCACCAGGCCATCCCAGTAATGTGTGCCCTGTTCTGTCCTGCACTCCACCCCCCTCTACCACCAGGCCATCCCAGTAATGTGTGCCCTGTTCTGTCCTGCACTCCACCCCCCTCTACCACCAGGCCATCCCAGTAATGTGTGCCCTGTTCTGTCCTGCACCCCCCTCTACCACCAGGCCATCCCAGTAATGTGTGCCCTGTTCTGTCCTGCACTCCACCCCCCTTTACCACCAGGCCGTCCCAGTAATGCACTCCATCTCCCCGTTCAGACCGATTCACCCCCGGCACCCTGGTCGAAATGAAATACGCCCGGATCATTTGGCCCGGCGAGGAAAAACGAGACTCCGATGTTCAAGGGATCCGATTGCTCCATCATCAGGCTGTCACCTCCACCCAGAAAGCAGAAGCCGGGGTTGAGTTGAAGCCGGGGTTGAGTTGAAGCCGGGGTTGAGTTGAAGCCGGGGTTGAGTTGAAGCCGGGGTTGAGTTGAAGCCGGGGTTGAGTTGAAGCCGGGGTTGAGTTGAAACCGGGGTTGAGTTGAAGCCGGGGTTGAGTTGAAGCCGGGGTTGAGTTGAAGCCGGGGTTGAGTTGAAACCGGGGTTGAGTTGAAGCTGGGGTTGAGTTGAAGCCGGGGTTGAGTTGAAGCCGGGGTTGAGTTGAAGCCGGGGTTGAGTTGAAGCCGGGGTTGAGTTGAAACCGGGGTTGAGTTGAAGTAGGGGTTGAGTTTAAGGCGGGGTTGAGTTGAAGCCGGGGTGGGTTGAAACCAGGGTTGAGTTGAAGTAGGGGGTTGAGTTGGCTAGATAGAGAAATTGAGATATGGGTAGACAGGTTGGACTCTAGTAAAACTGGCTAAGTTTAGTAAAGACTGAAAAACCGGATTAGTGGAAACATGCTCTTTAAAGCTTATATCACCAGTGTTAAACCTGGGCTTCACAAGGACTGGCTCTGTCACATCAAAGCCTCACCAACTCGTCCTGGAAGAGAAGCCGCTAGCATGGTGTCCACACCAACACACACACCAACACACACACACACGTAAACGTCATGCACACAAGATCCTTGTCTTCTTTGTTTATTAACATTATTCTCCATGATGGGCTGGTTACCTGATTTCGTTTCATCCTTCCCCAGGCATCTTTGTGGGATATTTTTGGACCAGAAAGATGCATTGATGAACCATCTTTAACATTTAATGAGACGAGCAGTGATGAGTTGGCATCCAAAGATGACTGTCTCCTGGTCCCAGTGGACACAAACAAAGTTATAATGAGATTTTTCCCCAACTCAATGCCAACACGAGGCTTTTTCAACTGGTTTCCTAAAATTAGGCTACTGTACTCAGGCATACAACTGTACTCACGCATACAACTGTACTCACGCATACAACTGTACTCAGGCATACAACTGTACTCAGGCATACAACTGTACTCAGGCATACAACTGTACTCACACATACAACTGTACTCACGCATACAACTGTACTGACGCATACAACTGTACTCAGGCATACAACTGTACTCAGGCATACAACTGTACTGACGCATACAACTGTACTGACGCATACAACTGTACTCAGGCATACAACTGTACTGACGCATACAACTGTACTGACGCATACGACTGTACTGACGCATACAACTGTACTCAGGCATACAACTGTACTGACGCATACAACTGTACTCAGGCATACAACTGTACTGACGCATACAACTGTACTGACGCATACAACTGTACTGACGCATACAACTGTACTCAGGCATACAACTCTACTCACGCATACGACTGTACTCACGCATACAAATGTACTCACGCATACAACTGTTTCCTAATGGGATGAAGCCTTTATAATAAATTACCTTTAATCCAGATCAACTGGGAAAAGTATGGTTTTGAGACGGTCAAATTACAGTCAATTACCATGTGCCTTGGATTGCATCAGAACAGATTGATATCCACAAATCACAGTGTTGGACTGTAGTTCTGGTCTTTGTACTCATTAGTTCATACCGGTCACCCACTCCACCACAACGGGCAGTAAATAGAGTCACCACTGTGCTCTGAGAAATGGCAGAATTACCCCTTGCGGGTGAAATATGGGCCAGGAAATTCCTCACTTTCTTATGCACTCGGAGAAAAGCTCTATTTCCTTTACACACAAGCACGCTGCCAGGCACACACACACACACACACACACACACACACACACACACACACACACACACGCACTCACACTCACACTCACACCCACACACACACACACACACACACACACACAGGGACCCGCACACACACGCACACACACACACACACACACACTCACACACAGCTCTCTGGCGAGCTCTAATGCTTAATATCTACTCACAATGCTCTAATGTTTTTTCACCGTTTTGCCTAATCATGCGTACATGTTCCTGGACTTTGTCGTTGTGAACCATTAAGAAATGTCGTGTTTCGCTGTCGCCATGGTTTATATTGCAGCTGAGGGTGTTTCCAACGTTGTTTTAAGTTACTCTAAAAAATAGCCCTGGAGGAGGCGGTTTTAAAACAGTCACAAACACAGTATAGTACAGAGACCACGTGAATCTCTCTGAAAACAGTCACACATACACAGTAAAACAGTCACACAGTAAACAGTCACACAGTAAACAGTCACACACACACACACACACAGTAAAACAGTCACACAGTAAACAGTCACACACATTAATGTACATACAGCACGTGAATCTCTCCTCCACACGGAAATAAAGGTTGCAAGTAAAACAGGTCTCAACCTGTAACAGACATCAAAAATGACACTGTTTGTTACTGTATTGGTTGATTTTACAACTGAGAGAGAGTTCTGTTATATCGATATATCGGTTTGTTGTGCTGTTTTAACACCTAATGGGGTTTCTAAATAACAAAAACACGTCGACCATATTCTTTCGAAGCTAGTGCAATGTGTCAAACTTAAACAACATTATCTCTTTTGCTGTTACAGATATGGAAAAATTGTGTCAACCAAGGCAATCCTGGACAAGAATACCAACCAGTGCAAAGGTACGTTATCAATGTCTCTGTATATAAAGTCGCTGCAGTTTAGGTCCAATGGACTCTTGCATAAAGTACTTAAAAAAAAGTGTGATTCATTTCGGACAAATGCTTAGCGTTTTGTTCGCAACTGTCTGTGTTGTCCGTTGTCGTAGCCAAACCCTGGCATAAATACAGACCCCAAGGAAGTGCCTGTCTGTCGTGAATCATCAGTTTTGCAGGTTGTACTGGCTTCAGGAAGGATGGGGGTAAACCAGGATGTGCTGTGATAAAGCTTGTTGGATGGACTTCAGAGAATAGACAGAGGTTGAGTGTCAGTCTTTATTTGACTCGTCTTTAGTCTGTGTTTGGTTAAACAACATGTTAGAATGTAATGGTGAAGAAAGTAGCGGACACGTGATATTAGCAACGCATTTTCAAATAGCTAATTAGGTGTACATAACCAAGTAGAGGTCGAACAGGCAAATACAGTTTTGGATATACATTACTGTAAACATAAGTGTAACTGGTAGTGTAAATAGTAGTGTACATAGTAGTGTACATAGTAGTGTACATAGTAGTGTACATAGTAGTGTAAATATTAGTGTAAATAGTAGTGTACATAGTAGTGTAAATATTAGTGTAAATAGTAGTGTACATAGTAGTGTACATAGTAGTGTAAATATTAGTGTAAATAGTAGTGTACATAGTAGTGTACATAGTAGTGTAAATAGTAGTGTACATAGTAGTGTACATAGTAGTGTACATAGTAGTGTAAATAGTAGTGTACATAGTAGTGTACATAGTAGTGTACATAGTAGTGTAAATATTAGTGTAAATAGTAGTGTACATAGTAGTGTACATAGTAGTGTAAATATTAGTGTAAATAGTAGTGTACATAGTAGTGTACATAGTAGTGTACATAGTAGTGTAAATATTAGTGTAAATAGTAGTGTACATAGTAGTGTACATAGTAGTGTACATAGTAGTGTAAATATTAGTGTAAATAGTAGTGTACATAGTAGTGTACATAGTAGTGTAAATAGTAGTGTACATAGTAGTGTAAATAGTAGTGTACATAGTAGTGTACATAGTAGTGTACATAGTAGTGTAAATAGTAGTGTACATAGTAGTGTAAATAGTAGTGTACATAGTAGTGTACATAGTAGTGTACATAGTAGTGTAAATAGTAGTGTACATAGTAGTGTAAATTGTACTGTAACTATTAGTGTAACTATTAGTGTAAATTGTACTGTATCTAGTAGTGTACATAGTAGTGTACATAGTAGTGTACATTGTACTGTAACTATTAGTGTAAATAGTAGTGTAAATTGTAGTGTAACTATTAGTGTACATAGTAGTGTAAATTGTACTGTAACTATTAGTGTAACTATTAGTGTAAATAGTAGTTTAAATTGTACTGTAACTATTAGTGTAAATAGTAGTGTAAATTGTACTTTAACTATTAGTGTACATAGTAGTGTAAATTGTACTGTAACTATTAGTGTACATAGTAGTGTAAACTGTACTGTAACTATTAGTGTAACTATTAGTGTAAATAGTAGTGTAAATTGTACTTGTAACTAGTAGTGTAAATAGTAGTGTACATTGTACTTGTAACTATTAGTGTAAATAGTAGTGTAAATACATTTGAATTACTTTTCTTGACCTAAAATGTGGAGAGGGAAACCATACAATTGCTCTTTGGATTGGCCAATCAGAAGCCAGTCAGGCTCCATGTTGGGAGGAAGAATTGACCCAGGGGTCGCGACAAACAGGAAGACAAGATTGATGCGCTACAAGGGTACAGCAGAGGTGTGAATTTGGTAACAGGGTTCTGGAGAACTTGACATAGCGCCCCTGTGTCCAGTTCCAGGTCGGGTTATTCTCTAGAGGGCCAGACTCTGGGCTCTGCTCTCCACAGCAGCTATGGGAAACCAGTTTCCTACATCTCATCTGCCAGGAATGCACTGCTGCCTCGATGCCAAGAGCCAAGTATAGGAGTCCGTATTTTACGAGTGGATATGATGGTCCAGCCCTGTGCCCCAGGAGAGGGAGGGTGGATGTGGGGGAAAGAAGGCTACAGGGATGGGTGCTAGATCAAATCCCTGTGCCCCAGGAGAGGGTGGGGGGGGGATGGAAGGCTAACTGGATGGGCGCTAGCTCAAAGCCCTGTGCTCCAGGAGAGGGTGGGGGGGGATGGAAGGCTAACTGGATGGGCCCTAGCTCAAAGCCCTGTGCCCCAGGAGAGGGTGGGTGGGGGAGGAAGGCTAACTGGATGGGCGCTAGCTCAAAGCCCTGTGCCCCAGGAGAGGGTGGGTGGGGGGAGGAAGGCTAACTGGATGGGCGCTAGCTCAAATCCCTGTGTTCCAGGAGAGGGGGGGGGGGAGGAAGGCTAACTGGATGGATGCTAGCTCAAATCCCTGTGCCCCAGGAGAGGGGGGGAGGAAGGCTACAGGGATGGGCGCTAGCTCAAAGCCTCATTTAAAGCCATGTGTTTCTGTGCAAACGCAGGCGCTTGGCTAACGTATAGCCGTGTAACTTATCTGGATAATCACTATTGACAGTCAGGGCCTCATTTCTTTAAACCTGATAAATAAATATATATATATATATTATATTCAGATTTAGCATGCTATCAAATACATGTGCGTTATATTCAGATTTAGCATGCTATCAAATACATGTGCGTTATATTCAGATTTAGCATGCTATCAAATACATGTGCGTTATATTCAGATTTAGCATGCTATCAAATACATGTGCGTTATATTCAGATTTATTATGCTATCAAATACATGTGCGTTTTATTCAGATTTATTATGCTATCAAATACATGTGCATTATATTCAGATTTAGCATGCTATCAAATACATGTGCATTATATTCAGATTTAGCATGCTATCAAATACATTTGCCTTATATTCAGATTTAGCATGCTATCAAATACATGTGCGTTACATTCAGATTTAGCATGCTATCAAATACATGTGCATTATATTCAGATTTAGCATGCTATCAAATACATGTGCGTTATATTCAGATTTAGCATGCTATCAAATACATGTGCATTATATTCAGATTTAGCATGCTATCAAATACATGTGCATTATATTCAGATTTAGCATGCTATCAAATACATGTGCGTTATATTCAGATTTAGCATGCTATCAAATACATGTGCATTATATTCAGATTTAGCATGCTATCAAATACATGTGCATTATATTCAGATTTAGCATGCTATCAAATACATTTGCCTTATATTCAGATTTAGCATGCTATCAAATACATGTGCGTTACATTCAGATTTAGCATTATATTCAGATTTAGCATGCTATCAAATACATGTGGGTTATATTCAGATTTAGCATGCTATCAAATACACGTGCATTACATTCAGATTTAGCATGCTATCAAATACATGTGGATTATATTCAGATTTAGCATGCTATCAAATACATGTGCGCTATATTCAGATTTAGCATGCTATCAAATACACGTGCATTACATTCAGATTTAGCATGCTATCAAATACATGTGCATTATATTCAGATTTAGCATGCTATCAAATACACGTGCGTTACATTCAGATTTAGCATGCTATCAAATACACGTGCGTTACATTCAGATTTAGCATGCTATCAAATACACGTGCGTTACATTCAGATTTAGCATGCTATCAAATACATGTGCGTTATATTCAGATTTAGCATGCTATCAAATACACGTGCGTTACATTCAGATTTAGCATGCTATCAAATACACGTGCGTTACATTCAGATTTAGCATGCTATCAAATACACATGCGTTACATTCAGATTTAGCATGCTATCAAATACACGTGCGTTACATTCAGATTTAGCATGCTATCAAATACACGTGCGTTACATTCAGATTTAGCATGCTATCAAATACACATGCGTTACATTCAGATTTAGCATGCTATCACATTGGGATATCTTGCTGTTTTTGTTCTCCTAACCCAGAACAGCATTACTTTCACAGAAGTCGTTGGCTTTTAGGAACATAATACGTCTTTGAAGTAACCAAACTCCTTTTCTATCCTAACATCAACATGCCTACTTTACACTTGTCTTTAAGATGTCTATCTAAATCGATTTCATCTGTCAAAAGGTGCTCGCTCTCAGTTGAATACATTTTCCCGTGAGAGAGAAACAGACAGGGCTAGTTCGGGTTCATTCTTTGTTGTCTATAATGAAACAAACACACAGGCACCTTGATACGGTATCACTTTGTTTTCAGTTGTTTGCCCTTTGACCTTGTGCTTGTTTAAATGTCAGCAGCAGGGCTTTATCAACACGGTGGCCCTGTCACACAGGCGACCAATTGGGACCCGTGTTATTTGTATTTAGCTCACCTCAGTGAGCAGGCAGCAAGGCGTGTGGAAAGGGGAGGGAACAGTAGGTGAGCAGGAGGTGAGCAGGAGTGAGCAGGGGTGAGCAGGGGTGAGCAGTAGTGAGCAGGGGTGAGCAGGGGTGAGCAGTAGTGAGCAGGGGTGAGCAGGAGGTGAGCAGGGGTGAGCAGTAGTGAGCAGGGGTGAGCAGTAGTGAGCAGGGGTGAGCAGGAGTGAGCAGGGGTGAGCAGGAGTGGGAGACACGTGCACGTACACACAGATATCACGCACACATACACACCCACTCATCCACTCACTCATCCATCCTCCACCTACCAGTCTTCCACCTTTGCATCTGGCCGCTCACTGAACGAGCCTCTCCATCTTCCTGTCGCTGACCCAGACCCTGGACCAATCAGAGAGTAGTGGGAACAGGTAGTTCTGACAAGGCTGTCAGGTTCTGTGGATAAGAGAAGAGGCTTGCTATTTCTCATTTAGTAGGATTGAGATGTGGGTTAGCTTTATCTGAGGGATTGGGGGAAGGGAAACCAGTCATTTGCTCTCCGAGGCCACCAGGGGCTCTTAAAAGCTTGAATAAAAGGCAGCTCTGTCATTTGAAGAAAAGCAGGGCTTGACCGTACGGAGACATTTCATATTTTTCCTGCATGAGCCCAGAGGCAGGGGATATGACCTCCGTTTCTCCCGCCGGGAGATGAGATGGCCGAGGCTGAAAATTCACCGAGCACAGTTACCAAACCACCGCACTGGATTGTGGGAGATTAGATGAGACGATTGCCCCATTGTTCTGTTTAGATCTAACGGTCGTTGTTCCTCCATGACATGTCACCTGTCATCCATTTTGTGACCGATGAAACCGAGATGTAAAGAGGACAGCCGCACTAAGTGTGTTAAACCTTAAACCCAAACGGTAGTCGGCAATTAATTCATGTTGAACAAAGCGTACGGCTTTTACTCGTAGTGGAGTCCACGCTAAGTGCACAATTCTGCGTTGCGCTATAACGTGTTCGTAACGCTAAGTGCACAGTTCTGCGTAGCGCTATAACGTGTTCGTAACGCTAAGTGCACAGTTCTGCGTAGCGCTATAACGTATTCGTAACGCTAAGTGCACAGTTCTGCATAGCACTATAACGTATTCGTAACGCTAAGTGCACAGTTCTGCGTAGCGCTATAACGTATTCATAACGCTAAGTGCACAGTTCTGCGTAGCGCTATAACGTATTCGTAACGCTAAGTGCACAGTTCTGCGTAGCGCTATAACGTATTCGTAACGCTAAGTGCACAGTTCTGCGAAGCGCTATAACGTATTCGTAACGCTAAGTGCACAGTTCTGCGTTGCGCTATAACGTGTTCGTAGCGCTAAGTGCACAGTTCTGCGTAGCGCTATAACGTGTTCGTAGCGCTAAGTGCACAGTTCTGCGTAGCGCTATAACGTGTTCGTAACGCTAAGTGCACAGTTCTGCATAGCACTAAAACGTATTCGTAACGCTAAGTGCACAGTTCTGCGTAGCGCTATAACGTATTCATAACGCTAAGTGCACAGTTCTGCGTAGTGCTATAACGTATTCGTAACCCTAAGTGCACAGTTCTGCGTAGCGCTATAACGTATTCATAAAGCTAAGTGCACAGTTCTGCGTAGCGCTATAACGTATTCATAACGCTAAGTGCACAGTTCTGCGTAGCGCTATAACGTATTCGTAACGCTAAGTGCACAGTTCTGCGTAGCGCTATAACGTATTCGTAACGCTAAGTGCACAGTTCTGCGTAGCGCTATAACGTATTCGTAACGCCAAGTGCACAGTTCTGCATAGCGCTATAACGTATTCATAACCCCAAGTGCACAGTTCTGCGTAGCGCTATAACGTATTCATAACCCTAAGTGCACAGTTCTGCGTAGCGCTATAGCGTATTCGTAACGCTAAGTGCACAGTTCTGCGTAGCGCTATAGCGTATTCGTAACGAGTTGAAGACAAACTTCTTGTAGCGCTGATTGCGTGTTGACAAGAAACAACTATAGGTTTGTTAGACGATTTCAAATTAAAACATCTCTTTTCGTACAGCGACCGTGCAAACTTTTCAAGCACATTTAATCGTCTTCAAGTGTTTATTGTAGTGATATAACGAAACAAACGGTCTCCTTACCGTAACGATCCGATAAAGATATAACCTAACATACCCAGTTCTGGAGAAACACGGGCAATTTTATCCTGAAACGCGGGTGGCTAACTTAAGTTTTGCATGATGCATTAAGGTGATTTATGTGATTAGGTTGCTCTCCTGTTTTATATATTCATGGTTGTTTCTGTGGCAAGTGGAGAGTGAAAGGTAAGTGGGTCCTGTATGCATCTATTATTGGTTTCTCATTAGAGGACTCGGGATATAAACATTTGTCTATGTTGTACACAAAGCCGCTGCAATTAGGGACTCTCTCTACACCCCCTCTGCCCTGTGAGAGTGAATTATGTGCAGATGAGAATCTCATCGGAAATACGGCCAGCAGCAGTCAGGCCCGTCCAAAATGCTTCTCTTCCAGAACGTGATTCCAGAAAGATGCAAAGTATGGAGAATATGGTCGGGTGAGCCTGGTTCCTGTTCGCGTCCCTATTTATGACTTCAATTAGTTGTCTGGATTTGAGGCTTCCATTGATTGGATTGTATCCAGTTTGCCCCAACCACATGTGTTAATCTCCGCCTATTTTTCTTTCGGGTCTGAGCCTCACATCTCAAGTCCCTCCCTCCTCTCCAAGGTCCAGTTGTTGTAAGCCAATGAGCTCTCTCGCCTTCTAAGTTGGCCGTTCACCAATTAGGCGACTGATTAGGCGAGCACATCTTTAGTAGCACACAGTCGCCACATTCCTTCAGCGGTGACCTTTTGTTTACTCCTCCACTTCCTGTCCAGCTCCCACTGGAAGCGTCTGCGTTGTTTTGCTTCCAGGACCGGCCCGGGTGAGAGAACAATGCCCTTAGGAACAGCAGCACGGTGTCCCCAGCCCCGGGACTCGAGTTCTGACATCCAAACACAACCCAGAACCCAGTCCACCTCCCAGTCCATTGGCAAACAGCCTTGAGCTTTATGAGTTGAGGGTGTATCCATCACTATTTTTTCCTCCAACATCTTGACGGGGCGTTCCACGACGGGGCCGCGGCCTTGCCCTGAGCTGCCAGAGGTTCGGGGTTTGCCCCTTCATCTTCCTGAGTAATGACATTATCCTTGATTAGTTAAGGAAGGAATAAATAAAAAATGCATGAACAAGACTAGATGGATTTGGCTCGGCAGTTCCTCATGGATGAATATCTGGGAGACAAGAGGCCTGAGAACAGAGGAACGATTCGTCCTTGTCATGCTGTTAATGTGTGTCTCAGACTGGGAGATTTCTTTTTGAAAAGAACTCTTGATTTTTTGTTGAACGCTTTCTTTAAACGTTTAGCTTCTTCTTTGTGTGAGGTTCGCTACAGTAGCTGGGGTGATTATGCTGCGGTAATTTGACATGGTGTTAAGAGAGAATGGTCCATGGTGTTGTCCCAGTAAACAAAAGGTAGCTGGACCAAATGATCATGTCAGCGTGGTTAAAGGTCCTGTAGTTAAAGACGGTTAACCCTTATTGCTCCCAGCCTGTTGCTGGTAACAAGAAAGTGTTCTTAGCATACAAACCTGGTCAAGAAAACGGTCAAAGAAAAGAAAACAATCAGGCAAATATAGATGCACATGTAGAATGATATAGGACCATCTACCTTAATATGCCTCTAAGAGACGACCAATGTTATGTTTAGATGTAATCTGACGCTCTTACAAGTCTCTGGAAATTCCAGCCAATGACTTCAATTACTTTAATTGTCTAGCAAAATGCCATGCCTGATGTATTCTGCTGGTCCGTGACCAACCAAATTACCAGCCAAATGACCAGACAAATGACCAGCCAAATGACCAGACAAATGACCAGACAAATGACCAGACAAATGACCAGCCAAATGACCAGCCAAATGACCAGCCAAATTACCAGCCAAATGACCAGACAAATGACCAGAAAAATGACCAGCGAAATGACCAGACCAATGACCAGACAAATGACCAGACAAATGACCAGACAAATGACCAGCCAAATGACCAGCCAAATGACCAGCCAAATGACCAGCCAAATGACCAGACAAAAGACCAGCCAAATGACCAGACAAATGACCAGACAAATGACCAGACAAATGACCAGACAAATGACCAGACCAATGACCAGACAAATGACCAGACAAATGACCAGACAAATGACCAGACAAATGACTGAATGCAGAATGTACAGGATATACGTCTTGTTGGCAGATTTGACATGGCCATGTGGGTTTGTCTACTGATGTATGTTTGCGTGGGCCATATTTTCAGAGGACCCATCCTAACCACCCTGTAACATGTAGCTCAATTAGCAGCGACTTTAAGTCTCTGTGTCCTTTTCAAAAGCTCTTCAGACAATCAACATGTGAGCTATTAACCTAACAAGACATTCTTGTTAGTGTACGTTACTGTGCAACAAAAGCAATTACACATCTGAATGGAGACCAGCTCTGTGTTTAGGACATGGCTAATGTTTCCCACTCAAATCAATTGACACTGGTTTGGTGTGAGAGGTTGTTCTTAAAATGTGTGTCGTATCGCTGTTTCAAGGCTAGTTAGTTAGAGACCTTTTAATTCCGACTAGCCGTTTAGTCAGAACTGGCTTTAATTGAAACACTGTGAACCAAGTGCTTTTCAAACGAGAGCTGTTTCTCTCAGTAAGTGGCAGTTTAAGGAACATCTAGATAGTTCTGTGAGTCCATTGTGATCATTTAATAAAAATGTCAAATGCATATCAATGAATTCAACTTGTGCTTTTTCGGTTTTACGATACCTCAGAAACACTGTTGATTCTTTAAAATGGGAACTAGATATTACAAATGAAATTCTACCGCAGCCGATGAGACATAGATGGACAGATGGGTCGAAACATAATGACCACCAAAATGAAATCCTCCTGGTCTTCTGTGTGCCGACCCGCTGACTGAGACATGGACTCTACAAGACACTTGGCAATTGTAAGAAAAATATGTATTGATTGAGTGAATGATTATGTAAGATAAAGCTTCTGTATTTAAATAGTCATGTCAGGATGACATGTGTGACAATAACCAGTAAGAGTAAAATGTGACAGATCCTGAATCAGTGGTGATAAGTGGGTGAAGACAGACAGCAGATCAATAGATCCTGAGGCAAAAGGAAGCAGATGATTACAGATCCAATTCTTATTGACAGATCATTATGAATCTCTATCACCCAGATCCACTGCTTTAACATCTGCCAGCAGCATTATTCAGGTAACCATGGTTTCTAGAAAGGCTTTCCAGGTACCTCTCAATACAATATTATTATGTTTGTGACGGGAAAACGACAGGCTGTGCAGATGTTCCTCTTCGTGATCCGTAAAGGTGACATATTTCTTGGTTTGTCGTGGTTAAGACACACACTTCACAGGAAAGCGTCCACAATACAGGTGCCACAGGACAGGGACCACAGGACAGGGACCACAGGACAGGGACCACAGGACCGGACAGGGACCACAGGACCGGACAGGGACCACAGGACCGGACAGGGACCACAGGACAGGGACCACAGGACAGGGACCACAGGACAGGACAGGGACCACAGGACAGGGACCACAGGACAGGACAGGGACCACAGGACAGGACAGGGACCACAGGACCGGACAGGGACCACAGGACAGGGACCACAGGACAGGGACCACAGGACAGGGACCACAGGACAGGGACCACAGGACAGGGACCACAGGACAGGGACCACAGGACCGGACAGGGGCCACAGGACAGGTGCCACAGGACAGGGACCACAGGACAGAGACCACAGGACAGGGACCACAGGACAGGGGGGGGGCACAGGAATCAGGATAGTATAATAATAACTGAGGTGTGATGTAGGGCCAGAGCAGATTGTCTCATCTAGTTTTGGAGCACAAACCAGCCAAGTCTGCGTTGGTTGTGTTTGGCTGCAGCCCGCCACACACACACACACACACACACACACACACACACACACACACACACACACACACACACACACACACACACACACACACACACACACACACACACACACACACACACACACACACACACACATGGGCTCGTCCTAAATGCTCTCTTGCATGCTTTTGAAAACTCCCATGTTGCCTCACATTTTGTTGTGCTCATGGCAAAACTAACAACCCCAGCCACACACTCTCCCAGCCCGTTAGCCAGACCCCAGCCCCACACTCTCCCAGCCCGTTAGCCACACCCCAGCCCCACACTCTCCCAGCCCGTTAGCCACACCCCAGCCCCACACTCTCCCAGCCCGTTAGCCACACCCCAGCCCCACACTCTCCCAGCCAGTTAGCCACACCCCAGCCACACACTCTCCCAGCCCGTTAGCCACACCCCAGCCCCACACTCTCCCAGCCCGTTAGCCACACCCCAGCCCCACACTCTCCCAGCCCGTTACCCAAACCCCAGCCACACACTCTCCCAGCCAGTTAGCCAAACCCCAGCCACACACTCTCCCAGTCCGTTACCCAAACCCAGCCACACACTCTTCCAGCCCATTAGCCACACCCCAGCCCCACACTCTCCCAGCCAGTTAGCCACACCCCAGGGTCCACAGTTTAACATGCCGTCATTAATCTGGGTCCACGGTTTAACATGACGTCATTAATCTGGGTCCACAGTTTAACATGCCGTCATTAATCTGGGTCCACAGTTTAACATGCCGTCATTAATCTGGGTCCACAGTTTAACATGACGTCATTAATCTGGGTCCACGGTTTAACATGACGTCATTAATCTGGGTCCACGGTTTAACATGACATCTTTAATCTGGGTCCACAGTTTGCATGGGTTATTGCATTGGGCAGCTCTGTACCAATCACTATAATATATTGATATGCATGGATCTTTGGACGTTGCATTTCTTCAATAAGTCTGTGTTATTGATTTGATGCATTTCAGTTGGTTTGCTTTGGGAAGGTTATGTATGCAGGAACACTTTTGTGCCAATATATTAAAGCATTTCTGAATACGGTGTTCTAATGACACTGTATGATGCTTAGGTTAATGGCTTTGGTTTTACAATCGATTGATTGATATTTTTAGGAGTTGATCACGTGTGTGTGTAACCACAGTAATTAATCACGTGCATGTGTAACCACGGTAATTAATCACGTGCGTGTGTAACCTTGGTAATTAATCACGTGCGTAACCATGGTAATTAATCACGTGCGTGTGTAACCATGGTAATTAATCACGTTTGTGTGTGTAACCATGGTAATTAATCACGTGCGTGTGTAACCATGGTAATTAATCACGTGCGTGTGTAACCATGGTAATTAATCACGTGTGTGTGTGTAACCATGGTAATTAATCACGTGCGTGTGTGTAACCATGGTAATTAATCACGTGCGTGTGTGTGTAACCATGGTAATTAATCACGTGTGTGTGTAACCATGGTAATTAATCACGTGCGTGTGTAACCATGGTAATTAATCACGTGCGTGTGTAACCATGGTAATTAATCACGTGTGTGTGTAACCATGGTAATTAATCACGTGCGTGTGTAACCATGGTAATTAATCACACGTGTGTGTAACCATGGTAATTAATCACGTGCGTGTGTGTAACCATGGTAATTAATCACGTGCGTGTGTAACCATGTAATCACACGTGGTAACCATGGTAATTAATCACGTGTGTGTGTAATTAATCACGTGCGTGTGTAACCATGGTAATTAATCACACGTGTGTGTGTAACCATGGTAATTAATCACGTGCGTGTAACCATGTTAATTAATCACGTGTGTGTGTAACCACGGTAATTAATCACGTGCGTGTGTAACCATGGTAATTTATCACGTGTGTGTGTGTAACCATGGTAATTAATCACGTGCGTGTGTAACCATGGTAATTAATCACGTGTGTGTGTGTAACCATGGAAATTAATCACATGTGTGTGTAACCATGGTAATTAATCACACGTGTGTGTGTAACCATGGTAATTAATCACACGTGTGTGTGTGTAACCATGGTAATTAATCACACGTGTGTGTGTGTAACCATGGTAATTAATCACACATGTGTGTGTGTGTAACCATGGTAATTAATCACACTTGCGTGTGTAACCATGGTAATTAATCACACTTGCGTGTGTAACCATGGTAATTAATCACATGTGTGTGTGTGTGCGTGTGTAACCATGGTAATTAATCACACGTGTGTGTGTGTGTAACCATGGTAATTAATCACACCTGCGTGTGTAACCATGGTAATTAATCACACTTGTGTGTGTAATCACGGTAATTAATCACGTGCGTGTGTAACCATGGTAATTTATCACGTGTGTGTGTTTAACCATGGTAATTAATCACGTGCGTGTGTAACCATGGTAATTAATCACGTGTGTGTGTGTAACCATGGAAATTAATCACATGGTAACCATGGTAATTAATCACACGTGTGTGTAACCATGGTAATTAATCACACGTGTGTGTGTGTAACCATGGTAATTAATCACATGTGTGTGTGTGTGTAACCATGGTAATTAATCACACGTGTGTGTAACCATGGTAATTAATCACAACCATGGTAATTTATCACGTGTGTGTGTAACCATGGTAATTAATCACATGTGTGTGTGTGTGTAACCATGGTAATTAATCACACGTGTGTGTAACCATGGTAATTAATCACACGTAATTAATCACACTTGCGTGTGTAACCATGATAATTAATCACACTTGCGTGTGTAACCATGGTAATTAATCACACTTGCGTGTGTAACCATGGTAATTAATCACACTTGCGTGTGTAACCATGGTAATTAATCACACTTGCGTGTGTAACCATGGTAATTAATCACACTTGTGTCGGCTTCTCTTCCTGATGACTCACGGGGTTGTTGACGATAACATTTAAATATTATAATTCTGCCATCGTGTAACTAAACCGTCATTCAGCCTGATATTATTATAGCTATTAGTGTATATTAAATAATATGCAAAACAGCATCATTACAGCTATCACTAGTGGAATATTGAGAAGGTAATTATGCATTAAAATGGGAATATCCAAATTGTATCATAACTCCTGAACAATCGGGACAGTTAGATAAAGTATGCCAATGTCTCCCGGAGTAATTAGGATTAACATAATTTGACAGCGAAATGCAACAAATGATGCATGAATGATTAATACATATTTTATTGTAATAATTCCAATATCTGTTCCCAGGATATCCTGGCTTCGTAACTTTGCATTAGAGTCGTATCTTTAATCGCGCTGCTTTCTCACATTGCTGATTATTCTGTCTTTATCTTGACAGCAGCAGTTAGAAACAGAACCAGGACAATGATGCATTTCATGTTCATTGTATTCAGCGTACGTGGTTTTTCTAGACACTGCAAATGCACAGTGTATCAGACATGGCTCATCTACTCAAACAGATGGAACCAGCTATAAATGACACCTATTGATTTTTGTTTGTGCAATGCCAGGATGTGTTTGAGTCTTCAGAACAGATACCTCCCAATGCCAGGATGTGTTTGAGTCTTCAGAACAGATACCTCCCAATGCCAGGATGTGTTTGAGTCTTCAGAACAGATACCTCCAAATGCCAGGATGTGTTTGAGTCTTCAGAACAGATACCTCCCAATGCCAGGATGTGTTTGAGTCTTCAGAACAGATACCTCCCAATGCCAGGATGTGTTTGAGTCTTCAGAACAGATACCTCCCAATGCCAGGATGTGTTTGAGTCTTCAGAACAGATACCTCCCAATGCCAGGATGTGTTTGAGTCTTCAGAACAGATACCTCCCAATGCCAGGATGTGTTTGAGTCTTCAGAACAGATACCTCCAAATGCCAGGATGTGTTTGAGTCTTCAGAACAGATACCTCCCAATGCCAGGATGTGTTTGAGTCTTCAGAACAGATACCTCCCAATGCCAGGATGTGTTTGAGTCTTCAGAACAGATACCTCCCAATGCCAGGATGTGTTTGAGTCTTCAGAACAGATACCTCCAAATGCCAGGATGTGTTTGAGTCTTCAGAACAGATACCTCCCAATGCCAGGATGTGTTTGAGTCTTCAGAACAGATACCTCCCAATGCCAGGATGTGTTTGAGTCTTCAGAACAGATACCTCCCAATGCCAGGATGTGTTTGAGTCTTCAGAACAGATACCTCCAAATGCCAGGATGTGTTTGAGTCTTCAGAACAGATACCTCCCAATGCCAGGATGTGTTTGAGTCTTCAGAACAGATACCTCCCAATGCCAGGATGTGTTTGAGTCTTCAGAACAGATACCTCCCAATGCCAGGATGTGTTTGAGTCTTCAGAACAGATACCTCCAAATGCCAGGATGTGTTTGAGTCTTCAGAACAGATACCTACCAATGCCAGGATGTATTTGAGTCTTCAGAACAGATACCTCCCAATGCCAGGATGTGTTTGAGTCTTCAGAACAGATACCTCCCAATGCCAGGATGTGTTTGAGTCTTCAGAACAGATACCTCCCAATGCCAGGATGTGTTTGAGTCTTCAGAACAGATACCTCCCAATGCCAGGATGTGTTTGAGTCTTCAGAACAGATACCTCCCAATGCCAGGATGTGTTTGAGTCTTCAGAACAGATACCTCCCAATGCCAGGATGTGTTTGAGTCTTCAGAACAGATACCTCCCAATGCCAGGATGTGTTTGAGTCTTCAGAACAGATACCTCCCAATGCCAGGATGTGTTTGAGTCTTCAGAACAGATACCTCCCAATGCCAGGATGTGTTTGAGTCTTCAGAACAGATACCTCCCAATGCCAGGATGTGTTTGAGTCTTCAGAACAGATACCTCCAAATGCCAGGATGTGTTTGAGTCTTCAGAACAGATACCTCCCAATGCCAGGATGTGTTTGAGTCTTCAGAACAGATAACTCCCAATGCCAGGATGTGTTTGAGTCTTCAGAACAGATACCTCCCAATGCCAGGATGTGTTTGAGTCTTCAGAACAGATAACTCCCAATGCCAGGATGTGTTTGAGTCTTCAGAACAGATACCTCCCAATGCCAGGATGTGTTTGAGTCTTCAGAACAGATACCTCCCAATGCCAGGATGTGTTTGAGTCTTCAGAACAGATACCTACCAATGCCAGGATGTATTTGAGTCTTCAGAACAGATACCTCCCAATGCCAGGATGTGTTTGAGTCTTCAGAACAGATACCTCCCAATGCCAGGATGTGTTTGAGTCTTCAGAACAGATACCTCCCAATGCCAGGATGTGTTTGAGTCTTCAGAACAGATACCTCCCAATGCCAGGATGTGTTTGAGTCTTCAGAACAGATACCTCCCAATGCCAGGATGTGTTTGAGTCTTCAGAACAGATACCTCCCAATGCCAGGATGTGTTTGAGTCTTCAGAACAGATACCTCCCAATGCCAGGATGTGTTTGAGTCTTCAGAACAGATACCTCCCAATGCCAGGATGTGTTTGAGTCTTCAGAACAGATACCTCCCAATTCCAGGATGTGTTTGAGTCTTCAGAACAGATACCTACCTTTCCTCTCCATGTCTGAATTCTTTACCACCCTGATTGGAAACGCTGTTGTGCAGCTCTGCAGACATCAAATAACTGCCTTTTAGAGCCAATACCGTGTGTAGGAATGTTTGAGTTGCTTGTGGGTGAAAGGTGCTCTCCAGATGTGCTCTCAGCAGCTGGAAATAGCCTGTTGTTATTGAACACAAATGTGCGACAAACATTGAGGAAATATTAATGATATATAGAACATTTGCCAAAATAGGACCTTTCCATAATAATGTGTTGCTAGTATATTAACAAATGTGTGTGACAGATTAAGATATATTAGAAAATGCATAAATACTGTGTTTCTATTTGTGCTATATTTTACACCAATAATGTTTCAAGATGATATTATTTTCTGATGGGATGTCCTGAATTATATGTTGTTTTTTATCCATAGAACTTGGGAATATTGAGGTTACATTTCACATCAGATAAGTAGAGCTGGTTGGTTTCGCCAATCTCGTAGATTTCCTGGTCCTTCTCTTGTTTACTAATTCATATTTGTCAGTTCCTCGTCTTCATTTCACCACCTTGTGGTTTGCCAGGCGTGTGTTTAATTCCGTCGTGCCACATGTTACGTTTTCTCCCATTATTTCATGCTCCTTCACCTCTCTCGAACACGGGGAAACTAGCTTGGCGTGTGAATGTGTGTGTGTTATAAAGTGTGTTTGGGTAGAGCCACACTGGTTCTCAGACCGGCTCCTCTCATTATGCCTCTGTAATTACACTTTCCTTATGAAACAGTAGATCAGAAGCCACCATTGACTGCTTTTAATCGGCCACCGAATTTTAATTAACACTGACGCGACCCCGCCGCTGATATATCCCCGGGAATGTGGGGATCACAATAACTCATAAATCACAGCCGCAGATTTCATTCTCGCCTTTTCACCGCTGATGGATTTCCAGCGGGTGTGGGAACGGGAGAGAATAAAGAGTGAGGGTGGTGAAGGGGTGGCATCGGTATGAACGGAGGCTCTGGTATGACGCTGCCAACCTTTAAGAGATTTGTTGCCTGGTAGAGAATTAGGAGCCCCGCAAAATAAAACACTCTCTCTGTGCTAACGTTTCTCTGTGTGCTAACGTCTCTCTGTGTGCTAACGTTTCTCTGCGTGCTAACGTCTCTCTGTGTGCTAACGTCTCTGTGTGCTAACGTCTCTCTGCATGCTAACGTTTCTCTGCGTGCTAATGTTTCTCTGTGTGCTAACGTCTCTCTGTGTGCTAACGTCTCTCTGCGTGCTAACGTCTTTCTGTGTGCTAACGTCTCTCTGTGTGCTAATGTTTCTCTGTGTGCTAACGTCTCTCTGTGTGCTAACGTCTCTCTGTGTGCTAACGTCTTTCTGTGTGCTAACGTCTCTCTGCGTGCTAACGTTTCTCTGCGTGCTAATGTTTCTCTGTGTGCTAACGTCTCTCTGTGTGCTAACGTCTCTCTGCGTGCTAACGTCTTTCTGTGTGCTAACGTCTCTCTGTGTGCTAATGTTTCTCTGTGTGCTAACGTCTCTCTGTGTGCTAACGTCTTTCTGTGTGCTAACGTCTCTCTGCGTGCTAACGTTTCTCTGCGTGCTAATGTTTCTCTGTGTGCTAACGTCTCTCTGTGTGCCAGCGTCTATCTGTGTGCTAGCGTCTATCTGTGTGCTAACGTCTCTCTGTGTGCTAACGTCTCTCTGCGTGCTAACGTCTCTCTGTGTGCTCACGTCTCTCTGTGTGCTAACGTCTCTCTGTGTGCTACGGTCTCTCTGTGTGCTAATGTTTCTCTGCGTGCTAATGTCTCTCTGTGTGCTAGCGTCTATCTGTGTGCTAACGTCTCTCTGTGTGCTAACGGACTGGAGTGAGTTGACCAACGTCAGACACTTCAAATATCTTGGGAAGGAAGAGTTTGTGGGTTCCAGAAGGTTTCCTTGACTTAAAAGGAACAATTATTGTTGTTTTTGTTGTTGTTTTTTAATCTAATTATTGCATTGGGTTATTCGCGTTACTGAAAAAATACTTAATGAATGAGTTTTTTTCATGTTTTGTAGTGTTATTTATTGTGTATTTTAGCCCATGACTGTAAAATACAGGTGCATTCTCTCCGTCAGTTAGCTGACATGGGTTTGTTATTGCTAAACAGTTCATGTAGGTTTGTAATTAACATTTCTAAGCATCCCCATATGAACGTCAGTGCTGCTAATTATCAAGAAATGTAGTCGTTGGTAGATATGAGGAGTGGCAGCTAGTCATATTACACACCTATTCTGGTACAATAACCAAGTCCTGTCATTCTCTCTCTACGTCTAACAACTCCACTTGAATTGTTCCTAATACTTCCCATCCTCTCCTCTCTCTGACTCTTCAGGATATGGCTTTGTGGACTTCGACAGCCCGGCCGCCGCACAGAAGGCAGTGTCCTCTCTCAAAGCTACTGGGGTTCAGGCTCAAATGGCCAAGGTAAGACCAGTCTAGCATGTTAAAAGTCTCAAATGGTCTGTTGGAACTGGATGGCCAAATGCAACTGTTAGCGTGTTAGCATTGTTGCTATATGGGCTAAGATGGGCCAGGGTCTAATGACCATGCAACTGTTAGCATATTAGCGCGCAGGCATAAAGGCTGGCCAAGCTTATGATGATAAGCGTGACCAAGGTAAAGGAGTGTTAGGGTTTTGTCATTGCTTGCTCATTATAGATGCAACACAACATACCAGGGATATAACAGCTGCTCGATCGGCGAGAATATCACCAGTCCCAATTTCCAGTTACTACATCTGCTCAGTGTGCTGTGTGTGTAATCGTGGGAGCTCTCTGTGGCCTACGGGGGGGGTCTGTTTTTTTCCAATGTCTCTGTGTCATATCTCTTCCCCAAACCACTTCACTGGGTGTGACAGGGACTGCGCTGTCCAGTACCCTGTGAGTGTGTGTCGGCTGCTGGTGTTGCCTGGGACACTGCGTCAATCATGAGTTGCTCTGGTCACAGCATCAATGGCCATCCATCATGTGCTCGTATTTAGAGGATGGAGAGTGCAGTGGTGGAGCTCAGAGCTTCACATCTTAAATGGATGGGCAGCCTGCTAGAGGCTTAATAGAACGTCAGACAGCCTTTCACGTACGCGCTGATGTTGCCGGTAACGATTAGAACCGCGGTAATGAGGAGGATGAGGAGGATGACATTCTAGGCCGAAGGTACTTGAGAGACACTTTGGTTTTCATTAACAGTTGGGCCAATGGCGAGAGCGACGCCGCCGTAAGTGATGACGTAGATGCTAACCTGCTTATTTGTGATGAAACGAAATGGGAGGAAGTGATGACGTAGATGCTAACCTGCTTATTTGTGATGAAACGAAATGGGAGGAAGTGATGACGTAGATGCTAACCTGCTTATTTGTGATGAAACGAAATGGGAGGAAGTGATGACGTAGATGCTAACCTGCTTATTTGTGATGAAACGAAATGGGAGGAAGTGATGACGTAGATGCTAACCTGCTTATTTGTGATGAAACGAAATGGGAGGAAGAGACAATATCCTGTCAGGTGCTCAGGTAGAGCGGCCCTCTAAGGCGCCATTTCCGCCCCTCACAATGAGTCTCAACACACAGAATACAGATGAGGATCTGCCCCTTTCATTTAAAACCTTTCTTTGTGTTGCCTCCTTTCTGAATTCAACTTTCCCAGTTGGATTTTGTCCCAATATAAACCAGCTGACCTTTTATACAGTGTGAGTGTGTGAGTGTGTGTGTGTGTGTGTGAGAGTGTGTGCGTGTGTGTGAGTGTGAGGGTGTGTGCGTGTGCATGAGTGTGTGTCCGTGTGGGTGAGTGTGTGAGTGTGTGTGTGTGAGTACGTGTGAGTGTGTGAGTGCGTGTGTGCATGTCTGCGTGCGTGCATGTGTGTGTGTGTGTGTGTGTGTGAGTGCATGCGTGTGTGTGTGAGTGCGTGTGAGTGTGTGTGAGTGTGTCTGGGCGTGTGTGAGTGTGTGTGTGAGTGTGTGTGTGAGTGTGTGTGTGAGTGTGAGTGTGTGTGTGTGAGTGTGTCTGGGCGTGCTCCTTTTCCACTACAGTACATTTTACCCTACATCTTAGACACATTAGGGTAGTTTCGTTTTATTGACTCTCGGATTCTCTGTCTACTCAATCTCTTTTACTCGCTCTTTCCTCTCTGTCTCTCTTTCTCTCGTTCTTCATCTGTGTCTCACAAACACCCGGCCACACGCGGCTAAACGCTGTCCCATCGACCATGTGTTCGTCTGCCATACATTAAACAAGCA
Source organism: Dallia pectoralis (assembly GCA_029465975.1). NCBI lineage: Eukaryota > Metazoa > Chordata > Actinopteri > Esociformes > Umbridae > Dallia > Dallia pectoralis. The sequence continues at coordinate 19,422,281 of CM055743.1, forward strand.
CAATCTAATCCCATCCATAATTAACACATTGCCTGTCCTTAGTCGAGACTTTCCAACGCGTATTGATTCCCCCCGAGGCGTCAGACAGGAGCCCAGGTGAGGGTACCACAGGCCGACCTGCGGGTGTATATCACCGTGGTGACGGCGTGTTCGGCCAATCCCAAGGCTATGTTTTGTCGTGCGGATCTCTCGCTACAAAGTAATAAACCGAATTGAGAGTCAGAGCGGGACGCTTGGCGCTCATTAAATAAAACCGTCAGAGTAATCAAGTTGTGCCTTCTTTTTCTCGCGCCGCAGTGCCATTAAAAAGAATTGCTTTTATTAAGGTGATGCCTTATTTTAAACACAGCTGTGAGGGAGGGGAGAACGGGATGAGAGTGGAGGAGAAACGGGATGAGGGTGGAGGAGAAACGGGGTGAGGGTGGAGGAGAAACGGGGTGAGGGTGGAGGAGAAACGGGGTGAGGGTGGAGGAGAAACGGGATGAGAGTGGAGGAGAAACGGGGTGAGGATGGAGGAGAAACGGGGTGAGGGTGGAGGAGAAACGGGGTGAGAGTGGAGGAGAAACGGGATGAGGGTGGAGGAGAAACGGGGTGAGGGTGGAGGAGAAACGGGGTGAGGGTGGAGGAGAAACGGGGTGAGAGTGGAGGAGAAACGGGGTGAGGGTGGAGGAGAAACGGGATGAGAGTGGAGGAGAAACGGGGTGAGGGTGGAGGAGAAACGGGATGAGAGTGGAGGAGAAACGGGTTGAGGGTGGAGGAGAAACGGGATGAGGGTGGAGGAGAAACGGGATGAGAGTGGAGGAGAAACGGGGTGAGGGTGGAGGAGAAACGGGGTGAGGGTGGAGGAGAAACGGGGTGAGGGTGGAGGAGAAACGGGGTGAGGGTGGAGGAGAAACGGGTGAGGGTGGAGGAGAAACGGGGTGAGGGTGGAGGAGAAACGGGTGAGGGTGGAGGAGAAACGGGTGAGGGTGGAGGAGAAACGGGGTGAGGGTGGAGGAGAAACGGGGTGAGAGTGGAGGAGAAACGGGGTGAGGGTGGAGGAGAAACGGGATGAGAGTGGAGGAGAAACGGGGTGAGGGTGGAGGAGAAACGGGATGAGAGTGGAGGAGAAACGGGATGAGGGTGGAGGAGAAACGGGATGAGGGTGGAGGAGAAACGGGATGAGAGTGGAGGAGAAACGGGGTGAGGGTGGAGGAGAAACGGGGTGAGGGTGGAGGAGAAACGGGGTGAGGGTGGAGGAGAAACGGGGTGAGGGTGGAGGAGAAACGGGTGAGGGTGGAGGAGAAACGGGGTGAGGGTGGAGGAGAAACGGGATGAGAGTGGAGGAGAAACGGGATGAGAGTGGAGGAGAAACGGGATGAGAGTGGAGGATTGGTAATGCCAAGTAAATGTGGAACCATAATGCAAGAACCTGAAGAACACCTCCACCAGTCACCTGTGGGGGCACAGGGGGGAGTTGGGTGAGGTTAGGTTGCTCACATGTTAGCAGAAGACTTCATTCTCCATGTCAATGACATGTACCCCTCCACACACACACCCCCTCCACACACACACGCCCCCTCCACACACACACATATGCCCCCTCCACCCACACATGCCCCCTCCACACACACACGCTCCTCCACACACACGCCCCCTCCACACACACATGCCCCCTCCACACACACATGCCCCCTCCACACACACACGCTCCTCCACACACATGCCCCCTCCACACACACATGCCCCCTCCACACACACACGCTCCTCCACACACACCCCCCCTCCACACACAAACGCCCCCCACGCACACACACCCCCTCCACACACACGCCCCCTCCACACACACACACACGCCCTCTCCACACACACACACGCCCCCTCCGCGCACACACACACGCCCTCTCCACTCACACACGCCCCCCCAAAACACCTGCCTCCACCCCCACTCATAAACTGACACTAGAAGGGACAGTAAAGATACCATGTAAACGGCTGTGGTCTCCCATTGCTGATGCAAACCCTGTCAGCGCGTCTCCCTTTCCTCTCCTCAGGCTGCCATTTTCCCGCTCAGCCAATCACAGTGAGTTATGGCGTGAGCCTCCTGGATTGCTGTTTCCATGTCAGAAGAAGCCATTCCATCTGACAGCTGCTAACTCCCAGGCAGCAGGCCAGTCTTTATGGAAATTATCTCTCTACCTTTTGGTTTTTGCTATTGAGATGAAAACAAAGCTCTCCTCCTTTCTCTCTCTTTTTCTTTTGCCAAAGGTACCTGAACCAACTCACATTAGCCGTAAGGTACCTGAACCAACTCACATTAGCCGTAAGGTACCTGAACCAACTCACATTAGCCGTAAGGTACCTGAACCAACTCACATTAGCCGTAAGGTACCTGAACCAACTCACATTAGCCGTAAGGTACCTGAACCAACTCACATTAGCCGTAACTCACATTAGGTACCCTGAACCAACTCACATTAGCCGTAAGGTACCTGAACCAACTCACATTAGCCGTAAGGTACCTGAACCAACTCACATTAGCCGTAACCTGAACTCTCACATTAGCCGTAAGGTACCTGAACCAACTCACATTAACCAACTCACATTAGCCGTAAGGTACCTGAACCAACTCACATTAGCCGTAACTCACATTAGCCGTAAGGTACCTGAACCAACTCAACCAACTTTAGCCGTAAGGTACCTGAACCAACTCACATTAGCCGTCCTGAACCAACTCACATTAGCCGTAAGGTACCTGAACCAACTCACATTAGCCGTAAGGTACCTGAACCAACTCACATTAGCCGTAACCTGAACCAACTCACATTAGCCGTAAGGTACCTGCCGTAACCAACTCACATTAGCCGTAAGGTACCTGAACCAACTCACATTAGCCGGGTACCTGAACCAACTCACATTAGCCGTAAGGTACCTGAACCAACTCACATTAGCCGTAAGGTACCTGAACCAACTCACATTAGCCGTAAGGTACCTGAACCAACTCACATTAGCCGTAAGGTACCTGAACCAACTCACATTAGCCGTAAGGTACCTGAACCAACTCACATTAGCCGTAAGGTACCTGAACCAACTCACATTAGCCGTAAGGTACCTGAACCAACTCACATTAGCCGTAAGGTACCTGAACCAACTCACATTAGCCGTAAGGTACCTGAACCAACTCAACCGTCCTGAACCAACTCACATTAGCCGTAAGGTACCTGAACCAACTCACATTAGCCGTAAGGTACCTGAACCAACTCACATTAGCCGTAAGGTACCTGAACCAACTCACATTAGCCGTAAGGTACCTGAACCAACTCACATTAGCCGTAAGGTACCTGAACCAACTCACATTAGCCGTAAGGTACCTGAACCAACTCACATTAGCCGTAAGGTACCTGAACCAACTCACATTAGTCGTAAGGTACCTGAACCAACTCACATTAGCCGTAAGGTACCTGAACCAACTCACATTAGTCATATACCATCGTCTGCACATTCAACCAATATTCAAGACACCCACCTCCCTTGAAATGTATATTTTCGGTTCACCCAGAATTCATCTGACTTCAGTGAATCGTGACGGTGTTTCTCCTCCAGTAAGAAGGCAGATAAATAAGGTTTTATTTATTCATTTTTTGCCTGATATGAGAGCCCCTGGTTCGTTTGGATGTGGGTGGTGTTATTGACATCATGTAATATTCATCACTATGGATTAAGGATGAGGTTTACGACTGGACAAACCCACTTGCCCTTCATTTCCTGTCCGCTTGGCCTTCATTTCCTGTCCGCTTGGCCTTCATTTCCTGTCCGCTTGGCCTTCATTTAGAGTGAGAAAATATTCCAGAAACATCATTAGAGTGCCTCTGTGAAATGAAACCCAAAAGATGTAGACAACACGCAGCTCCAGAACAGAATCAGGCAGCTCCAGAACTATCAGGCAGCCATCCACATCCGACATTCAGACATTTTGGCGGTGCTGAAGAAGGTCAATTCTGTCAGCTAATCTCTGTCAGGTAAACTCTGTCAGGTATACTCTGTCAGCTAAACTCTGTCAGCTAAACTCTGTCATGTAAACTCAGTCAGGTAAACTCAGTCAGGTAAACTCAGTGAGGAAGTCAGGTATAGCCAGTCAGGTAAACTCAGTCAGGTAAACTCAGTCAGGTAAACTCAGTCAGGTAAACTCAGTCAGGTAAACTCAGTCAGGTGAACTCAGTCAGGTAAACTTGGTCAGTTAAACTCAGGCAGGATGTCAGAAACTCAGTCAGGTAAACTCAGCAGGTAAACTCAGTCAGGTGAACTCAGTCAGGTAAACTCAGTCAGGTAAACTCATCAGGTAAACTCATCAGGTAAACTCAGTCAGGTAAACTCATCAGGTATAGCCAGTCAGCTAAACTCAGTCAGGTAAACTCAGTCAGCTAAACTCAGTCAGGTGAAGTCAGTCAGGTGAACTCAGTCAGCTAAACTCAGTCAGCTGAACTCAGCCAGGTGAACTCAGTCAGGTAAACTCAGTCAGGTAAACTCTGCAAATAGGCTAAAGGGAGATTTCCTGTCAACATTTGGCAGCAGGAGTCAATTCTAAAGAGTCAGGCAGATAATTGTGGGGAGGTGAAGTGACAAATGCAGAGTCAGCATCCATCTCTGGCATCTGTGTTCTCCCACCTTCAATACGATGCCATTTCAGCAAGACATGGAGAGCTGTGTGTTTCACATAAAGCATACGGTGTCAGCCAGAAGTAATAATCTGCATATTTACCCTGTGAGCACTGTGTGGTTGGCATTGTGATTATGGCTGAGCTGGATTCTAGTTTCCTCGATCTATATATGTCGGCCTGTCAAAGACACTCTTAGAACACCCTGGATAGACACACACACACACACACACGCACGCACACACACACACACACACACAACGACACACACTTTGCCATCGTGCCTCTGTTATCACATAGGTTTCGTCTGTGATTTTCCCTCGTTGACAGAATGTCAAGGAAAGTGACAATGAGCGTATAGAAAGTGACAAAGCCTGAGCAGGTTCTCTCTCTCACGTACACGTCTCTCTGTATCTGTTCTGTCTCTCATGTACACTCGTCTCTCTTTATCTGTTCTCTCTCTCATGTACTTGTCTCTCTTTATCTGTTCTTTCTCTCATGTACACTCGTCTCTCTTTATCTGTTCTCTCTCTCATGTACTCGTCTCTCTTTATCTGTTCTCTCTCTCATGTACTTGTCTCTCTTTATCTGTTCTCTCTCACATGTACACTCGTCTCTCTTTATCTGTTCTCTCTCACATGTACACTCGTCTCTCTTTATCTGTTCTCTCTCTCATGTACACTCGTGTCTCTTTATCTGTTCTCTCTCTCATGTACTCGTCTCTCTTTATCTGTTCTCTCTCTCATGTACTCGTCTCTCTTTATCTGTTCTCTCTCACATGTACACTCGTCTCTCTTTATCTGTTCTCTCTCACATGTACGCTCGTCTCTCTTTATCTGTTCTCTCTCACATGTACACTCGTCTCTCTTTATCTGTTCTCTCTCTCATGTACACTCGTGTCTCTTTATCTGTTCTCTCTCTCATGTACTCGTCTCTCTTTATCTGTTCTCTCTCTCATGTACTTGTCTCTCTTTATCTGTTCTCTCTCACATGTACACTCGTCTCTCTTTATCTGTTCTCTCTCTCATGTACTCGTCTCTCTTTATCTGTTCTCTCTCTCATGTACTTGTCTCTCTTTATCTGTTCTCTCTCTCATGTACTTGTCTCTCTTTATCTGTTCTCTCTCACATGTACGCTTGTCTCTCTTTATCTGTTCTCTCTCTCATGTACTTGTCTCTCTTTATCTGTTCTCTCTCTCATGTAAACTTGTCTCTCTTTATCTGTTCTCTCTCTCATGAACGCTTGTCTCTCTTTATCTGTTCTCTCTCACATGTACTCGTCTCTCTTTATCTGTTCTCTCTCTCATGTACACTCGTCTCTCTTTATCTGTTCTCTCTCTCATGTACTTGTCTCTCTTTATCTGTTCTCTCTCACATGTACACTCGTCTCTCATTATCTGTTCTCTCTCACATGTACACTCGTCTCTCTTTATCTGTTCTCTCTCTCATGTACACTCGTGTCTCTTTATCTGTTCTCTCTCTCATGTACTCGTCTCTCTTTATCTGTTCTCTCTCTCATGTACTCGTCTCTCTTTATCTGTTCTCTCTCTCATGTACTTGTCTCTCTTTATCTGTTCTCTCTCACATGTACACTTGTCTCTCTTTATCTGTTCTCTCTCACATGTACACTCGTCTCTCTTTATCTGTTCTCTCTCTCATGTACACTCGTGTCTCTTTATCTGTTCTCTCTCTCATATACTCGTCTCTCTTTATCTGTTCTCTCTCTCATGTACTTGTCTCTCTTTATCTGTTCTCTCTCACATGTACACTCGTCTCTCTTTATCTGTTCTCTTTCACATGTACACTCGTCTCTCTTTATCTGTTCTCTCTCTCATGTACACTCGTGTCTCTTTATCTGTTCTCTCTCTCATGTACTCGTCTCTCTTTATCTGTTCTCTCTCTCATGTACTCGTCTCTCTTTATCTGTTCTCTCTCACATGTACACTCGTCTCTCTTTATCTGTTCTCTCTCACATGTACGCTCGTCTCTCTTTATCTGTTCTCTCTCACATATACGCTCGTCTCTCTTATCTGTTCTCTCTCTCATGTACTCGTCTCTCTTTATCTGTTCTCTCTCTCATGTACTCGTCTCTCTTTATCTGTTCTCTCTCTTATGTACGCTTGTCTCTCTTTATCTGTTCTTTCTCTCATGAACGCTTGTCTCTCTTTATCTGTTCTCTCTCACATGTACTCGTCTCTCTTTATCTGTTCTCTCTCATGTACACTTGTCTCTCTTTATCTGTTCTGTCTCTCATGTACGCTTGTCTCTCTTTATCTGTTCTCTCTCTCATGTACACTTGTCTCTCTTTATCTGTTCTCTCTCTCATGTACTTGTCTCTCTTTATCTATTCTCTCTCACATGTACGCTTGTCTCTCTTTATCTGTTCTCTCTCTCATGTACACTTGTCTCTCTTTATCTGTTCTCTCTCTCATGAACGCTTGTCTCTCTTTATCTGTTCTCTCTCACATGTACTCGTCTCTCTTTATCTGTTCTCTCTCTCATGTACACTCGTCTCTCTTTATCTGTTCTCTCTCTCATGTACTTGTCTCTCTTTATCTGTTCTCTCTCACATGTACACTCGTCTCTCTTTATCTGTTCTCTCTCACATGTACACTCGTCTCTCTTTATCTGTTCTCTCTCTCATGTACTCGTCTCTCTTTATCTGTTCTCTCTCTCATGTACTCGTCTCTCTTTATCTGTTCTCTCTCTCATGTACTCGTCTCTCTTTATCTGTTCTCTCTCACATGTACACTCGTCTCTCTTTATCTGTTCTCTCTCACATGTACGCTCGTCTCTCTTTATCTGTTCTCTCTCACATATACGCTCGTCTCTCTTTATCTGTTCTCTCTCTCATGTACTCGTCTCTCTTTATCTGTTCTCTCTCTCATGTACTTGTCTCTCTTTATCTGTTCTCTCTCTCATGTACTTGTCTCTCTTTATCTGTTCTCTCTCACATGTACACTCGTCTCTCTTTATCTGTTCTCTCTCACATGTACACTCGTCTCTCTTTATCTGTTCTCTCTCTCATGTACACTCGTGTCTCTTTATCTGTTCTCTCTCTCATGTACTCGTCTCTCTTTATCTGTTCTCTCTCTCATGTACTCGTCTCTCTTTATCTGTTCTCTCTCACATGTACACTCGTCTCTCTTTATCTGTTCTCTCTCACATGTACGCTCGTCTCTCTTTATCTGTTCTCTCTCACATATACGCTCGTCTCTCTTTATCTGTTCTCTCTCTCATGTACTCGTCTCTCTTTATCTGTTCTCTCTCATGTACTTGTCTCTCTTTATCTGTTCTCTCTCACATGTACACTCGTCTCTCTTTATCTGTTCTCTCTCACATGTACACTCGTCTCTCTTTATCTGTTCTCTCTCTCATGTACACTCGTGTCTCTTTATCTGTTCTCTCTCTCATGTACTCGTCTCTCTTTATCTGTTCTCTCTCTCATGTACTCGTCTCTCTTTATCTGTTCTCTCTCACATGTACACTCGTCTCTCTTTATCTGTTCTCTCTCACATGTACGCTCGTCTCTCTTTATCTGTTCTCTCTCACATGTACACTCGTCTCTCTTTATCTGTTCTCTCTCTCATGTACACTCGTGTCTCTTTATCTGTTCTCTCTCTCATGTACTCGTCTCTCTTTATCTGTTCTCTCTCTCATGTACTTGTCTCTCTTTATCTGTTCTCTCTCACATGTACACTCGTCTCTCTTTATCTGTTCTCTCTCTCATGTACTCGTCTCTCTTTATCTGTTCTCTCTCTCATGTACTTGTCTCTCTTTATCTGTTCTCTCTCTCATGTACTTGTCTCTCTTTATCTGTTCTCTCTCACATGTACGCTTGTCTCTCTTTATCTGTTCTCTCTCTCATGTACACTTGTCTCTCTTTATCTGTTCTCTCTCTCATGTACTTGTCTCTCTTTATCTGTTCTCTCTCTCATGTAAACTTGTCTCTCTTTATCTGTTCTCTCTCTCATGAACGCTTGTCTCTCTTTATCTGTTCTCTCTCACATGTACTCGTCTCTCTTTATCTGTTCTCTCTCTCATGTACACTCGTCTCTCTTTATCTGTTCTCTCTCTCATGTACTTGTCTCTCTTTATCTGTTCTCTCTCTCATGTACACTCGTCTCTCATTATCTGTTCTCTCTCACATGTACACTCGTCTCTCTTTATCTGTTCTCTCTCTCATGTACACTCGTGTCTCTTTATCTGTTCTCTCTCTCATGTACTCGTCTCTCTTTATCTGTTCTCTCTCTCATGTACTCGTCTCTCTTTATCTGTTCTCTCTCTCATGTACTTGTCTCTCTTTATCTGTTCTCTCTCACATGTACACTTGTCTCTCTTTATCTGTTCTCTCTCACATGTACACTCGTCTCTCTTTATCTGTTCTCTCTCTCATGTACACTCGTGTCTCTTTATCTGTTCTCTCTCTCATATACTCGTCTCTCTTTATCTGTTCTCTCTCTCATGTACTTGTCTCTCTTTATCTGTTCTCTCTCACATGTACACTCGTCTCTCTTTATCTGTTCTCTTTCACATGTACACTCGTCTCTCTTTATCTGTTCTCTCTCTCATGTACACTCGTGTCTCTTTATCTGTTCTCTCTCTCATGTACTCGTCTCTCTTTATCTGTTCTCTCTCATGTACTCGTCTCTCTTTATCTGTTCTCTCTCACATGTACACTCGTCTCTCTTTATCTGTTCTCTCTCACATGTACGCTCGTCTCTCTTTATCTGTTCTCTCTCACATATACGCTCGTCTCTCTTATCTGTTCTCTCTCTCATGTACTCGTCTCTCTTTATCTGTTCTCTCTCTCATGTACTCGTCTCTCTTTATCTGTTCTCTCTCTTATGTACGCTTGTCTCTCTTTATCTGTTCTTTCTCTCATGAACGCTTGTCTCTCTTTATCTGTTCTCTCTCACATGTACTCGTCTCTCTTTATCTGTTCTCTCTCATGTACACTTGTCTCTCTTTATCTGTTCTGTCTCTCATGTACGCTTGTCTCTCTTTATCTGTTCTCTCTCTCATGTACACTTGTCTCTCTTTATCTGTTCTCTCTCTCATGTACTCGTCTCTCTTTATCTGTTCTCTCTCTCGTGTACTCGTCTCTCTTTATCTGTTCTCTCTCTCATGTACTTGTCTCTCTTTATCTGTTCTCTCTCACATGTACACTTGTCTCTCTTTATCTGTTCTCTCTCACATGTACACTCGTCTCTCTTTATCTGTTCTCTCTCTCATGTACACTCGTGTCTCTTTATCTGTTCTCTCTCTCATGTACTCGTCTCTCTTTATCTGTTCTCTCTCACATGTACACTCGTCTCTCTTTATCTGTTCTCTCTCACATGTACACTCGTCTCTCTTTATCTGTTCTCTCTCTCATGTACACTCGTGTCTCTTTATCTGTTCTCTCTCTCATGTACTCGTCTCTCTTTATCTGTTCTCTCTCTCATGTACTCGTCTCTCTTTATCTGTTCTCTCTCACATGTACACTCGTCTCTCTTTATCTGTTCTCTCTCACATGTACGCTCGTCTCTCTTTATCTGTTCTCTCTCACATATACGCTCGTCTCTCTTTATCTGTTCTCTCTCTCATGTACTCGTCTCTCTTTATCTGTTCTCTCTCTCATGTACTTGTCTCTCTTTATCTGTTCTCTCTCACATGTACACTCGTCTCTCTTTATCTGTTCTCTCTCTCATGTACTCGTCTCTCTTTATCTGTTCTCTCTCACATGTACGCTTGTCTCTCTTTATCTGTTCTCTCTCTCATGTACACTTGTCTCTCTTTATCTGTTCTATCTCTCATGTACTTGTCTCTCTTTATCTGTTCTCTCTCTCATGTACGCTTGTCTCTCTTTATCTGTTCTCTCTCACATGTACTCGTCTCTCTTTATCTGTTCTCTCTCTCATGTACTCGTCTCTCTTTATCTGTTCTCTCTCTCATGTACTTGTCTCTCTTTATCTGTTCTCTCTCACATGTACACTCGTCTCTCTTTATCTGTTCTCTCTCACATGTACACTCGTCTCTCTTTATCTGTTCTCTCTCTCATGTACACTCGTGTCTCTTTATCTGTTCTCTCTCTCATGTACTCGTCTCTCTTTATCTGTTCTCTCTCTCATGTACTCGTCTCTCTTTATCTGTTCTCTCTCACATGTACACTCGTCTCTCTTTATCTGTTCTCTCTCACATGTACACTCGTCTCTCTTTATCTGTTCTCTCTCACATGTACGCTCGTCTCTCTTTATCTGTTCTCTCTCACATATACGCTCGTCTCTCTTTATCTGTTCTCTCTCTCATGTACTCGTCTCTCTTTATCTGTTCTCTCTCTCATGTACACTTGTCTCTCTTTATCTGTTCTATCTCTCATGTACTTGTCTCTCTTTATCTGTTCTCTCTCTCATGTAAACTTGTCTCTCTTTATCTGTTCTCTCTCTCATGAACGCTTGTCTCTCTTTATCTGTTCTCTCTCACATGTACTCGTCTCTCTTTATCTGTTCTCTCTCTCATGTACTCGTCTCTCTTTATCTGTTCTCTCTCTCATGTACTTGTCTCTCTTTATCTGTTCTCTCTCACATGTACACTCGTCTCTCTTTATCTGTTCTCTCTCACATGTACACTCGTCTCTCTTTATCTGTTCTCTCTCTCATGTACTCGTCTCTCTTTTATCTGTTCTCTCTCTCATGTACTCGTCTCTCTTTATCTGTTCTCTCTCACATGTACACTCGTCTCTCTTTATCTGTTCTCTCTCACATGTACACTCGTCTCTCTTTATCTGTTCTCTCTCACATGTACGCTCGTCTCTCTTTATCTGTTCTCTCTCACATATACGCTCGTCTCTCTTTATCTGTTCTCTCTCTCATGTACTCGTCTCTCTTTATCTGTTCTCTCTCTCATGTACACTCGTCTCTCTTTATCTGTTCTCTCTCACATGTACTCGTCTCTCTTTATCTGTTCTCTCTCTCATGTACACTCGTCTCTTTATCTGTTCTCTCTCTCATGTACACTCGTCTCTTTATCTGTTCTCTCTCTCATGTACACTTGTCTCTCTTTATCTGTTCTCTCTCACATGTACTCGTCTCTCTTTATCTATTCTCTCTCTCATGTACTCGTCTCTCTTTATCTGTTCTCTCTCTCATGTACTCGTCTCTCTTTATCTGTTCTCTCTCTCATGTACTCGTCTCTCTTTATCTGTTCTCTCTCTCATGTACACTCGTCTCTCTTTATCTGTTCTCTCTCTCATGTACACTCGTCTCTCTTTATCTGTTCTCTCTCTCATGTACTCGTCTCTCTTTATCTGTTTAAATGCATAACGATGTGTAGACATCCTCTATTCATCCACTTGGGCTCAGCCCCCCCCCCCCCCCCGCTGTTCTCACTCTCTTACCCTAAAAGTGAGAACTTTTTCAAGGGCAAAGCGAGCTGAGCGAGGGGGGCCATCTGACTCTCTCGCGGTCCCGCCCGGCCGCCCGGCCGCCATTGGCTCACACTGTCATGGTGCTCTAATTACGCTTCAATCATCCGAAGGACTGCGGTGTGCCGTTAATTATTTCACAGAGCAATGTTAAGACAGGCAGAGAGAGAGAGAGAGTGTCAGAGAGAGAGAGAGGGAGAGAGAGAGAGGTAGAAAGGGAGGGAGAGAGAGAGAGAGAGAGAGAGAGAGAGAGAGAGAGAGAGAGAGAGAGGTAGAGAGAGAGAGAGAGAGAGGGAGAGAGAGAGAGAGAGAGAAGGGAGGGAGAGAGAGAGAGAGAGGGAGAGAGAGAGAGAGGTAGAGAGAGAGAGAGAGAGAAGGAGAGGGAGGGAGAGAGAGAGGTAGAGAGAGAGAGAGAGAGGGAGGGAGGGAGGGAGAGAGAGAGAGAGAGAGAGAGAGAGAGAAAGAGAGGTAGAAATGGAGGGAGAGAGGGAGCGAGGGAGGGAGCGAGGGAGGGAGGGAGGGAGGGAGAGAGAGAGAGAAAGGGAGAGAGAGAGAGAGGAGGAGAGAGAGAATGAGGGAGGGGCGCATAAAGATAGAGGGAGGGGCGCATAAAGATAGAGGGAGGGGCGCATAAAGATAGAGGGAGGGGCGCATAAAGATAGAGGGAGGGGCGCATAAAGATAGAGGGAGGAGCGCATAAAGATAGAGGGAGGGGCGCATAAAGATAGAGGGAGGGGCGCATAAAGATAGAGTGAGGGGCGCATAAAGATAGAGGGAGGGGCGCATAAAGATAGAGCGAGGGGCGCATAAAGATAGAGGGAGGGGCGCATAAAGATAGAGTGAGGGGCGCATAAAGATAGAGTGAGGGGCGCATAAAGATAGAGGGATGGAATATTGTTGCCAGTTTGTTGTGACTACAGTGCTTATTTCTGCTTTTATATGAGCTTGCCTGTAATTTACACTGAGCTCAATAAAGTCCACAAAAGACAGTAATACTGTAATTAAAGGTGAATTGGGGCTTTATTCTCTGTATAAGCTAGCTTTCTTTTGTGGCCCTGCGCTCAAATTGGTCCGTTTCAAAAGATTCGAAGGCCTACTGTCTCGATTCAGCCATTGTTTTGCTTTGAAGCAAATATAAATAGATATGGCTATTCAGATTGAATAATGGCCACACTGTGCACTTATTTGAATCTCTCTGATGTGGCAATTCGCGCCCAACCGTTCCCTGTCTCTATCAATTGATCTGCCTCGATTACCTGAGAGAGACTTTTCAAAGGAACCTTATTCCATTATAACAGATGGATAACAAGGTGAAGCTGTGGTTTGCATTAGTTTATCTATTTGACCGGAGAAAGGGGACAGTACTGCCTTGAACTTACTTATATATCATCCACACATCTAGTTTAATACAAGAATTGTGATAACAGTTTTATCTACTCTGAAATCGGTTTGTGTCACTGTTTGTGGGTTTAACCAATGTACTTACGAATTTCCTTATTTTACAGTCATATTATTGAAAAATTATTATAGAAAAATTATATACAGCCTCTCGGTATCAGTTAGTATTACTTTGGCAAATTAAACAAGTATATGATATAATCGTAATGCTGGGTCTTCAGTACTGTGGACACCAGCCAGTTTGCATATTACAGACATTTTAAAGGAGGTTTTATATTCGGGTTGGGATATTTGTAGGGCTGTTTCCCTGGACTGTTATCCTTCACATGGAATGAGGCAGCCATTTTCCCTTACATCCTGGAAACTGTGAACTGCAAGTTTTCCTCTCTGATCCAGCAGGAAAACCCCAAACCAGTGGCAACCTAAACCCATGTGGTGATGTAATAGTTATTTAAATCTAGGAGACTCCAAATGACATTGAATGACGGACATGTCCCTGCTCTTATTCTGCCAGTAAAGAAACCCTATTTTCACATTTAAAGTAGCCCGCGCACACACACGCACGCACACGCACACACACACACACACACACCTGCTGTCTTTAAGTCACTGTAAATGTAACATGATGTAACACAAGGGCATTTTCAGGGCTCAGAGCCTTCTGTCTTTGGTACTTGTTTACCTCTTCGTCGCACTGTGACAGCCTCTCGATGTAACGCTAATTTAATGCTAATTTAAGTGTTCTGGCTTATTTTCTGATTTCTGCTGGCTACCTTAACCTCTACTTTGCTACGTACAATAGACACATGGCCCAGGAGTACAGACTGGTACTATAGACACATGGTCCAGGAGTACAGACTGCCTACTATAGACACAGGGTCCAGGAGTACAGACTGCCTACTATAGACACAGGGTCCAGGAGTAGACTGCCTACTATAGACACAGGGTCCAGGAGAAGACTGCCTACTATAGACACAGGGTCCAGGAGTACAGACTGCCTACTATAGACACATGGTCCAGGAGTACAGACTGCTACTATAGACACATGGTCCAGGAGTACAGACTGCCTACTATAGACACAGGGTCCAGGAGTACAGACTGCCTACTATAGACACATGGTCCAGGAGTACAGACTGCCTACTATAGACACAGGGTCCAGGAGTACAGACTGCTATTATAGACACAGGGTCCAGGAGTACAGACTGCCTACTATAGACACATGGTCCAGGAGTACAGACTGCTATTATAGACACAGGGTCCAGGAGTACAGACTGCTACTATAGACACATGGTCCAGGAGTACAGACTGCTACTATAGACACATGGTCCAGGAGTACAGACTGCCTACTATAGACAGGGTCCAGGAGTACAGACTGCCAACTATAGACACAGGGTCCAGGAGTACAGACTGATACTATAGACACATGGTCCAGGAGTACAGACTGCCTACTATAGATACATGGTCCAGGAGTACAGACTGCCTACTATAGACACAGGGTCCAGGAGTACAGACTGCCTACTATAGACACAGGGTCCAGGAGTACAGACTGCCTACTATAGACACAGGGTCCAGGAGTACAGACTGCTATTATAGACACAGGGTCCAGGAGTACAGACTGCCTACTATAGACACATGGTCCAGGAGTACAGACTGCCTACTATAGACACAGGGTCCAGGAGTACAGACTGCTACTATAGACACATGGTCCAGGAGTACAGACTGCTACTATAGACACAGGGTCCAGGAGTACAGACTGCTACTATAGACACAGGGTCCAGGAGTACAGACTGCTACTATAGACACATGGTCCAAGAGTACAGACTGCCTACTACAGACACATGGTCCAGGAGTACAGACTGCTATTATAGACACAGGGTCCAGGAGTACAGACTGCCTACTATAGACACATGGTCCAGGAGTACAGACTGCCTACTATAGACACAGGGTCCAGGAGTACAGACTGCCTACTATCGACACAGGGTCCAGGAGTACAGACTGCTATTATAGACACAGGGTCCAGGAGTACAGACTGCCTACTATAGACACAGGGTCCAGGAGTACAGACTGCCTACTATCGACACAGGGTCCAGGAGTACAGACTGCTATTATAGACACAGGGTCCAGGAGTACAGACTGCCTACTATAGACACATGGTCCAGGAGTACAGACTGCTACTATAGATACATGGTCCAGGAGTACAGACTGCCTACTATAGACACATGGTCCAGGAGTACAGACTGCCTACTATAGACACAGGGTCCAGGAGTACAGACTGCCTACTATAGACACAGGGTCCAGGAGTACAGACTGCCTACTATAGACACATGGTCCAGGAGTACAGACTGCCTACTATAGACACATGGTCCAGGAGTACAGACTGCCTACTATAGACACAGGGTCCAGGAGTACAGACTGCTACTATAGACACATGGTCCAGGAGTACAGACTGCCTACTATAGACACATGGTCCAGGAGTACAGACTGCCTACTATAGACACAGGGTCCAGGAGTACAGACTGCCTACTATAGACACAGGGTCCAGGAGTACAGACTGCTACTCTGTCAGGTTCATCGTAAACATTCTGACTGACTGGCTGGTTGCCTGTAAGCCTCATCACTGTCTGTGTCTGTATGTTTGGCCATCTGTCCCCCCACCACCTCTCCCCCTCTCGTTCCCGTTTCCTCTCCACAGGACCCTAATGAATTGGGCAGCCATGCCATGTTAAATTACCCTGACACTTTCCATTTCCAGTGCCTTCCATCATATTGGTGAGGGGTAGAGCTGTGAGGCTTTGATAGCAAGCAGCACTGAGCCAGAACTCTGGCCATGTCAAAGGGCTCAGGAATCAGCCAGGGCCAATGATAGAGCCGGAACCCGGGCCGTGGCCAATGATAGAGCCGGAACCCGGGCCGTGGCCAATGACAGAGCCGGAACCCGGGCCTTGGCCAATGACAGAGCCGGAACCCGGTCCGTGGCCAATGACAGAGCCGGAACCCGGGCCGTGGCCAATGATAGAGCCGGAACCCGGGCCGTGGCCAATGATAGAGCCGGAACTCGGGCCGTGACCAATGATAGAGCCGGAACTCGGGCCGTGGCCAATGATAGAGCCGGAACCCGGGCCGTGGCCAATGATAGCGCCGGAACTCGGGCCGTGGCCAATGATAGAGCCGGAACCCGGGCCGTGGCCAATGATAGAGCCGGAACCCGGGCCGTGGCCAATGATAGAGCCGGAACCCGGGCCGTGGCCAATGATAGAGCTGGAACCCGGGCCGTGGCCAATGACAGAGCCGGAACCCGGTCCGTGGCCAATGATAGAGCTGTGACATTCGTGTCTCCAAACTCAGCTAATGAGCGAGAGAAAAGTGACTGGAGCAGTGGACTCTGGCTTTCCAGCTTAAGCACTCAGATATTCTTACATTCTAGTGTGTGTGTGTGAGTGTGCGCGTGCTCTCAATTTCTGCTAGGAATTTCTAGATTCTAGAGACAGTGGGCAAAAGGTCAA
Organism: Dallia pectoralis; assembly: GCA_029465975.1. NCBI lineage: Eukaryota > Metazoa > Chordata > Actinopteri > Esociformes > Umbridae > Dallia > Dallia pectoralis. Next base: position 19,439,220 of record CM055743.1, read on the forward strand.
AAAGAAGGAAGAAAAAACATGAGATCCTCAAAATGAAATTAGCCGCCAAATTGTTTTGCCTTGCTGCTCTTCAAAGTCAAGGTTGTCCTGGAGACCAGACACACCCAGCAGCTGTCCTAATGACCTTCTGTCCCAGCAGACGCGCCTTTACTGACTGCTTGTTATTGAGAAGAGGAGGTGTGTGTGTGTGTGTGTCTATGTGTGTGTGTGTGTGTGTGTCAGAGCTGTGCTCGAGACCACCTAAAGCGAGACCGAGACGAGACCGAGACCGAAGGGGGCCGAGACCGAGACGAGACCAAGACCGAAGGGGGCCGAGACCGAGACGAGACCGAGACCGAAGGTGGCCGAGACCGAGACGAGACCGATACCAAAGGGGGCCGAGACCGAGACCAGTCATATCAACACTAAATAATATGACATGTTTTTGGTCCAATGACCAATGTAAAAAAAACACTTGACCAACAGCATCAGATCATCTACTGTGTTGTCATCCTGAATTAAATGAATTTTATTAAAAGAGTATCTAGGCCTATTTATTGTCTTATGTAAACATAAAATACGAAAATAAAACCATGATTTTAAAATGCACAGGCTATGATATTAAAATTTCTAAAAATCGAATAAATGAAAATCCATCAAACTGTATGTCCTATGTTGATGTAGTAAATGCTAACACATTTTAGATCACAAGCGACTTGCAATCAAATGATTTGCGCATGATTGGCCGATAAACAAATCTATTTATAATTATTTATCCGTCCACAGGCATGCAGCTTCAGTTGTTTGTCTGCTTGAGCAGGACACGCAAACGAACCGGTTGCACTGCGCACAGTGTTCATTATTGTTACGAGTGCACATGAGACAGCAGCAAACTAACCCGGTTGAACTGCGCACAGTGTTCATATAGATCAGACCAAAACCCTTCCAGTTTAATAAAGATCGGACCAAAACGGGTTCAGTTTCATATAGATCGGACCATAACCGTTCCAGTTTTATGCTCTTTTTGCCGTATGCCCCCGGACTTATGTATGTCCCACGTCCTTCTGTGTGCATGAGTAATTTCATTTATCGCCCATTTGTAGTTAGCCTATTAATAATTATTGTTTATATTCGTTTAATTTCGATACAAAACAATATTTTGTTGAAGTCTCTTGTAGGCTATATGAATACACTGTGGTTCATTCGTTATTAATTATTGAGTGCAATAGGCGCATGACACATGAATGGGGCTGTATGTATTTGGCGGAATTCGTTCTGTTTATTTACTGAAACATATTTCTTTATAAACGTACCTCTTTTTTTGTAGTTCAACCAAGCCAATCAGACTATTGTCTATATGTGTTCTCGTAGTATTTGTCTGTGTATCGCCCATTCAACCATTGCCATCATAGGCTCAGTGAAGTGTGATCGGTGTCTGGGTACCGCAATTAGGGTACCAACGCCCAGCGGCGTGGGATTTTGGCGACAGGAAGGCAGTTTAGGTATCAAAAAACATGTAAATAGTAGTTTTATATATTGTTCGGTTTGTGATTTTGCAATTCTGAAAACGGGACAAGGTAAAATGCACGTATTTAGGAAAAGTCATGGAGGGACGTCGGCTGTAGCTTTTCAACATTATGTATGTATTTTAATTACTAACCGCTGTGTTTTTTCGGACAAATTATTTATTTGTGCTCAATGTACTGAATATAGGCAAAACGAATATATTGGCTGATTGTGCAGACATGATCGAGCATATGTTTAAGATTGAAGTATTTACGTGAATGGGTGCACGCTCTAGCGACGCTGGGGGTGGGCTTTTCTTCAAAAGTAGATAGCCATTGGCGGGATAAGCCACATCAGAAAAAAACAGTCTGACTCTGGACGAAATACAGCCAATGGAAATACAGCCTCTACATGTCATACTAAAATATTTTTCTAGAAAAATTGTGGGCGATAATTTCTATGCTGGTCTCGGCTGGTCTCGGAAGAATTTACGAGTCCTTACTGTCCGAGACCGAGTCGAGACCGAGTCCAAATGTAACCGAGACCGAGACGAGACCGAGACCTTAAAAAGTGGTCTCGAGACCGGTCTCGAGACCGAGACCGGTCTCGAGTACTACAGCTCTGTTGTGTGTGTGTGTGCGTGTGCGTGTGAGTGTGAGTGTGCGTGTGTATGTGTGTGTGTGTGTGTGTGTGTGTGAAAGTGTGTGAGAGTGTGTGTGTGAGAGTGTGTGAGAGTGTGTGTGTGAGAGTGAGATTGTGTGTGTGTGAGAGTGAGAGTGTGTTCAGTGTGAGATGGATGGGGCACATGTGAATCTGTCCTGAGAGTCTTGGTCACATCAAAATCAGCAGTTCGGAGACCACCGGGGCGGGTCAGAGGCGGGACAGAGGCGGGACAGAGGCGGGACAGAGGCGGGTCAGAGGCGGGACAGAGGCGGGTCAGACACATGGTGTGGAGATTAGCGCCCTATGTGGGGTAATTCCTCGACACCAAATAGTTTTCATGGTGTGAATTCGAGTGCGTCTTTGCTTCCCCAAACCCTACAAATATGTGATGTGTGTGTTGCCTCTACTTCCTGTCAATATTTTGTCTGCTTCCTGTCATTTACATTTTTCTCCAAGGTGTTTGTCTGTGATGAGTCTTCATCTCACAGTCTTTGTTTTCTCACTTAACTTTCTATCTCTTAGGTGACAGATGCTTCACCAACACGTCTGGTTTTTGTTCCAGGCTTTTCATTTCATTGCAGTTTTGTTTTTTTGTATCTCCTGCTCTGCGTCTCCTGCTCTGCGTCTCCTGCTCTACGTCTCCTGCTCTGCGTCTCCTGCTCTGTGTCTCCTGCTCTGTGTCTCCTGCTCTGCGTCTCCTGCTCTGCGTCTCCTGCTCTGTGTCTCCTGCTCTGCGTCTCCTGCTCTGTGTCTCCTGCTCTGCGTCTCCTGCTCTGCGTCTCCTGCTCTGTGTCTCCTGCTCTGCGTCTCCTGCTCTGTGTCTCCTGCTCTGCGTCTCCTGCTCTGTGTCTCCTGCTCTGCGTCTCCTGCTCTGCGTCTCCTGCTCTGCGTCTCCTGTTCTGCGTCTCCTGCTCTGCGTCTCCTGCTCTGCGTCTCCTGCTCTGTAGCTCCTGCTGTGTGTCTCCTGCTCTGCGTCTCCTGCTCTGCGTCTCCTGCTCTGTAGCTCCTGCTGTGTTAGTGCAGTGTAGTTGTACGGTTGCTGGTTTGTTTCATGGTTTCATGTGAGTTGTTTGGTTGCTGGTTTGGTTCATGTGAGTTGTTTGGTTGCTGGTTTGGTTCATGTGAGTTGTTTGGTTGCTGGTTTGGTTCGTGGTTTAGTTGTCTGGTTGCTGGTTTGGTTAATGGTTTGGTTGTCTGGTTGCTGGTTTGGTTAATGGTTTGGTTGTCTGGTTGCTGGTTTGGTTTATGGTTTAGTTGTCTGGTTGCTTGTTTGGTTTATGGTTTAGTTGTCTGGTTGCTGGTTTGGTTCATGGTTTCATGTAAGTCCTCTGGTGTTCTTGCGTTGCATGTTCATTACATAGAGCGTGGACACGGTTACACGGTTACATGTCTGTTTGTCCTTGGGTTCTCCTTGTGTTGTCATTGTGTTGTCCTTGTGTTGTCATTGTGTTGTCCTTGTGTTGTCCTTGTGTTGTCTTTGTGTTGTCCTTGTGTTCTCCTTGTGTTGTCTTTGTGTTGTCCTTGTGTTGTCTTTGTGTTCTCCTTGTGTTGTCCTTGTGTTGTTATGTTTGGAGCAGAGCAGACCTGATGGAAACCAGATGTCTAAAGTCTCTGGGTGTCTGACAACTGAAACTCAAGGAGAAACGCAGACATGATAAACTACAGAGATGTTAGGACTCAGTGGGGATGTGAAGTACATGTAGATGCCTTCAGAAAAGCCGACATGATAAACTACAGAGATGTTAGGACTCAGTTGGGATGTTACGTACATGTAGGTGCCTTCAACAGTGGTCAATGAAACATCATGATCTCTTTCAGATGAATTTCGAATTCAGTAGTCTAACAATATCTAGTCTTTAGGATCAGTATTGCATACACGGACTCTAAACCGTTAAATAGTTCAGGCTGTTTGATCTTTGTACAACCATTACATTTCCTAACCATAGTGTTGGTAATGTTTACAAAAGTTACATTTACTTGACATGATTCCAATAGAAAATCCCCAGTCTTCAAAATTCCTTGTTCAAGTTTCTAGTGTGAATAAAATAGCTGTGACCTGTGCCGTTAAATTCTACAGTACATTTAGCAAAAGACCCTGTCAAGACCCGTCATAGGAACTTATAGATGTACTTGTGTTCTCTAGGTTCCAGGTTGCAGACTCCTATTATAGTCTGTTGTTACAGTACCATGTTTGACAAGGAAAAGCTTCAAGGTTCTGTCTTCCGAGCCAGAGATGTTCCCAGGCGGACTTTTCTAATAAGAAAGCTGTGGAACACAGGGTTGGTGTGGAACACAGGGTTGGTGTGGAACACAGGGTTGGTGTGGAGCTGTTTCCATCTTGAATAACGATCACTCCCTCTGCATCCTTAGAGCCAGATGGAGTTAGCATTCAGACATCATGCTTTTTATGATGTACACTCCTTCACAACATCACATTATTTCCCATCTGGTCTGGAGGCCTCCACACACACAGCTTCTGCGCTTTTGCAAGCCTTATTTGGAATGCTTTATTTTAGGGCATAAAATAAAACATAGATGCCTGTATATGCAATTAAATTTATATTCAACGGGAACACTGGGAGTTTTGTGAATGTTAAGGTAGCCGGATCTGAATCCTTTCGTCATCGAGAGCTTCATCTCTATGGAAACAGTCACACCCGTCTCCATAACGATCTAATGGCGTAGGGTTGCCTTGAAAGGAGGTAGTGAGGGTAAGACAAAACAGAGAAGGCGGAGTCTGAGAGTAGCAGAGGAAGTATAAATGTGCCTACAATCCAATTATTGGCCAATCAAGTCATACGGTGAGTCATCCACAGCCTACACCATCACGGGTAATCTCATTGGCTGTGCATTAGGGGCTGAGAGGACGGGGACGGCGTGGTAGGGAGGAGGTGGAGCTCTAAGTGGCCGAGCTCAGTGGGAGGGTCTCTGAGGAAAATGGTGTTTGATCGAAGATATTTTGCACTTTGGACGAGGAGGAATGTATTGAAGGACCGGTTTAGGTAGCAGGGTAGCTAATTACGCCTGTGATGCCATCTGCTCGCGTCTCATTGGGCATCGGCAACATTTTCTCATGTGTCCAATTACAAAAGAGGATTATGAGTCTCCTGGTTCATTTGCTGTCTGTTAGGCCCCTAGAAACATCTGACTCACTAAAGGTGTACGGAAAATAATGGAGTTTTAGATATGCTATCATTTATTCATGTAACTCTATTTCACTTTTCTGACCAGGCTGTGCAGATCAATAGCTTTCTTTAGGTCAGGGGTGGGCAATAGCTAGAGTTTAAAGAAGCACCCCCAGACCACCACAGTGCCTCTACATTGCTTGAGAGATGGCTTCAAGCTCTCCTCCATCAACTTTACATTTGGTGTATGGACCACTTTAGACCTCCAAATATTCCATTAAAATTCAGTTTACAGCTACAATAGTCATTTACATGTAACAATGTCAACACGGAATTTCTGATCAATTTTATGTGACTTTAATGGACAAAAATGTGACATCTCTAAGTGACTGCAAACGTTTGAGCGGTGGTGTATGTGCAAATCCAGTTTTTTGTTTCTCTTTATGAACCTGTAAATGTTTTTAAAACTGATGTTTGTGCCAAAATTCCCTTCCCAAGACTGTCAAAGAAACCTGTAGGTTAGCATTTCCTGAACTGTGTAGTGTTACTTATTGTACACATTCAGCTGTGAAGTAGTTAACAAAGGAACGATTCCATCCGGAGAATCACATTGATAACCCTCGTATAACATGGCCAGCGTGTTTAAATAGTGTCGCGTGTCAACAGAGAATATGTGTTGGTTTCCGGAGGTTTGTACGATTGGCCCGGAGTGCTAATCAGGCTCTGTTTCATGGCTTTTGGAGAGGCTCGTCCTCCCAGAGAAAATCCAACACGTTTCCTCAGCGATTGCATGTGGAGGGTTCCTGAACAGCACCCCCCGCTCTGCCCCAAACCCGGGGATCCATATTGTCGAAACAGCTGCCAGGGGAACAGCTTGTCCGTGGGAGGGATGAGGGGAAAAAGAGAAAAGGTAATCACTTTTGGGAAAATACTGCTTCCCCATACCCTGCCAAGAGATCGTTTGTGCTGTGGCTTTTCGACTGGGAGCCCGTTGCTTTGGCTTCTTGGCTTCTTTGGCTCATAAGGGCTTTGGCTTTCTCTCGGGTTAATACATCATTTGTTTTTTTGTTAAATAGCAGCTCAGGCTACATCAATGGATGAAGACAATGGTCTTGGAGAATATGGAATTTCTGGCCGGGTTGAGAGAAAATGTCTGGGGATTCAAAGAAGCCAAAAAGTGTTCCGCAATGGTTCAGTTATTTTAGGACTGTTGACTACAGGAGAAAACAATGTTTTATTGGTTAGCATATCTACAGTTAATGTCAGAAGTTTACATACACTGGGGTTGAAGTCAGTAAAACTAATTTTTCAACCACAGATTGATGTCAGCATCTACAGACTGATAACCTAACTTCAAATGCACGCTATCACAATTTCAGCAGGTCAGACTTGAGGCCAACATCCTCACATGTCTTTTATTCTTGGAGGCATTTTCCAACCTCCTGAAGGTACCACATTCCCAATTATAGTAACGCAAGTATAAACACCATGGGCCCACGCAGTAGCCATACCTCTCAGAAAGCAGACGCGTTCTGCTTCAGATTAAATTTCTTCTTGTCTGATAAATTGAAAATAGAAATGTTTCTATGTTTGCAAGTCAAAGGACACCATCCCAACCGTGAAGCATAGGGGTGGCAGCATCATGTTGTGGGGGTGTTTTGCTTTAGGAGGTACTTATGCACTTCACAAAATAGATGGAATCATTAGATTGGATTTAACTTTTTTGTCATTGGACAGTACAAGTACAGTACAACAAAATGCATTTTACATCCATTCAGAAGAGGTTTGGGTTAGGTTCTGAAGGATCTGAAGTCCTGGCATCTGAAGTCCTGGCATCTGAAGTCCTGGCATCTGAAGTTCTGGCATCTGAAGTCCTGGCATCCCATTTTTCTGCACTACATTTCCCATAGGTAAAAAAAGAGTAAGCACCAATCAATGGCAGACAACAAGGTTCCCTCTCGCCCTCCATCATAAACATATGAGGCAGTTGTCTCTCCGCCTCTGTAATGGATGCAAATGGAGGCGTGTGAGGGGGGGAACTAGCTGACATTTATGCATCTGATTGGAATGTGTGAGCCGACACTTAATTGATTGCGGCCACTGGCAGCTCACGCTCGGTTCTCACTCTCCCTGTCCCTCTCTCTCTCTCTCCCTCCCTCTCTCCCTCCCTCTCTCCCTCCCTCTCTCTCCCTCCCTCTCTCCCTCCCTCTCTCTCCCTCCCTCTCTCCCTCCCTCTCCCTCCCTCCCTCCCTCCCTCCCTCCCTCTCGCGCTCTCTCCCTCTCTCTCTCCCCTTCTCTCCCCCTCCCTCCCTCCCTCCTTCTCTCCCGCTCCCCTTCTCTTACTCTATTCCTCTCTCTCTACAGCCTTTCAGAATCACTGCATCCCTGTCCTCATTAGCGTGACACACACACACACACACACACACACACACACACACACACACACACACACACACACACACACACACACACACACACACACACACACACACACACACACACACACACACACACACACACACACACACACACACACACACACACACACACACACACACACACACACACACACACACACACACACACACACACACACACACACACACACACGGTCTGCTCCACTGCACCTGTTTAAATAAGGACCTTTTTAATGGGACTGTGGTTTTAGCTGAAAGCCAATGCTGCCCTATCTCTGTATCGCCGTATGCCGAGTCTTCCACTACATGCTCTTTATCCCACAGCCTGATTGACCAACCAGCCTGACCTCTGCACCTATTGACAAATGTTTGCTGTCTGAGTGACTTCTACAGGTCCAAAGGCTAAATCAAATGGCACTAGTTCAACAGTAGTAGAACTGTGAGCAAAGGGAGGAAGAGCCAGATTCTACCAGCAAGGTAGTCTAAAGGTTAGCGGACCCGAAAGGGATACTGTAAAACTCATAAAGAGACAGTTAACCTGAATGAATATGTCCTCCACTAAGAGTGTCCACTAAAAGACTAAAATATAGAACAAAAGGACAGAGACAGTTAAGAAAAGAGACAGTTAACCTGAATGAATATGTCCTCCTCTATGAGTGTCCACTAAAAGACTAAAATATAGACCAAAAAACACAATGTAACGGGGAGGGAGGAGTGGAAGGAATGTATGAATGATTGCAAGAAGTGCTTAGTGATTAGGCCCTCGTTTTACGAGGGGGGGGTGAAGGAGCAGGAGATGTGTAGTAATTAGCAGCATGGCTCAACAGGGGGTCTGCACATACAGAGAGGATTAGATACTGTGTAGCAAGAAGCTGTTTCACACTGGACACACACACACACACACGTATGCAACATGCAAATCAACGTTGTTTTCGATGATGAAGAATGAAGTCCAGAGTTGAAGGCCGTGCTGAGGTAAACAATGAGACCAGATGTGCAAATGCTTAGTCTAAAGAATCCCAGGTGGTCCAAAAGTGCACGATAGATAATAGCACCTGTCCAAGTCTCTGAGCGCTCTGTAGTTCAGATGGCTTGGGTTCTCCACAGTACTGTGTCTTCTGTCACACGTAGGCACAAAAAACACATAGGGGAACAGGAGCCTAATTAGGACGGCCTCATGGGGTTCTTCTGACAGGCTTTTCAGATGAGAAAGAAAGGCCAGGGTGACATTTTGGGCAGGGAAGTGGCATACTCATCACTGCAAGGCTTCACAGAATAACCAGTCAACGTTAGGTGATCAATTCCCACAGTCCAAAGACAGATAGATCTTCTACCCCGTTAGACACTAACGCCAGATTACAGTCCTATGAAATAGAGCTCAGGACAGAGTCAGGATACCACACTGTCTTCCTCCAGTGATGTTGGGAACCTAACACTGTTTAGTACCACATATAAATGATATCACACTGTCTTCCTCCAGTGATGTTAGGAACCTAACACAGTTTAGTACCACATATAAATGATACCACACTGTCTTCCTCCAGTGATGTTGGGAACCTAACACAGTTTAGTACCACATATAAATGATACCACACTGTCTTCCTCCAGTGATGTTGGGAACCTAACACAGTTTAGTACCACATATAAATGATACCACACTGTCTTCCTCCAGTGATGTTAGGAACCTAACACAGTTTAGTACCACATATAAATGATACCACACTGTCTTCCTCCAGTGATGTTGGGAACCTAACACAGTTTAGTAGCACATATAAATGATACCACACTGTCTTCCTCCAGTGATGTTAGGAACCTAACACAGTTTAGTAGCACATATAAATGATACCACACTGTCTTCCTCCAGTGATGTTGGGAACCTAACACTGTTTAATAGCACATATAAATGATACCACACTGTATTCACGAGGGAAGGAAAGAGAGAGGACGAGGGAAGGAAAGAGAGAGGACGAGGGAAGGAAAGAGAGAGGACGAGGGAAGGAAAGAGAGAGAACGAGGGAAGGAAAGAGAGAGAACAAGGGAAGGAAAGAGAGAGGACGAGGGAAGGAAAGAGAGAGAACGAGGGAAGGAAAGAGAGAGGACGAGGGAAGGAGAGAGAGAGAACGAGGGAAGGAAAGAGAGAGAATGAGGGAAGGAAAGAGAGCCAAAGGAAGACCTAGATTATAGATTGGTCAGTCTTGGAGAAGCAAAAAACTCATTTTTTCATCATTTTGCCAGACATTCAGATGTCCTGTAATTGGACTAGAATTGGACTTAAGGACTAGAATGCTTTCCTCTCTCTTACCCAGATGCTAGCATAATGTATCGACTACCATTTCTCATGCTTCCTCTCTGTTACCCAGATGCTAGCATAATGTATCGACTACCATTTCTCATGCTTCCTCTCTGTTACCCAGATGCCAGCATAATGTATCAACTACCATTTCTCATGCTTCCTCTCTGTTACCCAGATGCTAGCATAAGGTATCGACTACCATTTCTCATGCTTCCTCTCTGTTACCCAGATGCTAGCATAATGTATCGACCACCATTTCTCATGCTTCATTTCAGATGCAGCATAATGTATCGACCACCATTTCTCATGCTTTCTCTCTGTTACCCAGATGCTAGCATAATGTATCGACCACCATTTCTCATGCTTCCTCTCTGTTACCCAGATGCTAGCATAATGTATCGACCACCATTTCTCATGCTTCCTCTCTGTTACCCAGATGCTAGCATAATGTATCGACCACCATTTCTCATGCTTCCTCTCTGTTACCCAGATGCTAGCATAATGTATCGACCACCATTTCTCATGCTTCCTCTCTGTTACCCAGATGCTAGCATAATGTATCGACCACCATTTCTCATGCTTCCTCTCTGTTACCCAGATGCTAGCATAATGTATCGACCACCATTTCTCATGCTTTCTCTCTGTTACCCAGATGCTAGCATAATGTATCGACCACCATTTCTCATGCTTCCTCTCTGTTACCCAGATGCTAGCATAATGTATCATTTCTCATGCTTTCTCTCTGTTACCCAGATGCTAGCATAATGTATCGACCACCATTTCTCATGCTTCCTCTCTGTTACCCAGATGCTAGCATAATGTATCGACCACCATTTCTCATGCTTTCTCTCTGTTACCCAGATGCTAGCATAATGTATCGACCACCATTTCTCATGCTTTCTCTCTGTTACCCAGATGCTTAATGTATCGACCACCATTTCTCATGCTTCCTCTCTGTTACCCAGATGCTAGCATAATGTATCGACCACCATTTCTCATGCTTTCTCTCTGTTACCCAGATGCTAGCATAATGTATCGACCACCATTTCTCATGCTTCCTCTCTCTGTTACCCAGATGCTAGCATAATGTATCGACCACCATTTCTCATGCTTTCTCTCTGTTACCCAGATGCTAGCATAATGTATCGACCACCATTTCTCATGCTTCCTCTCTGTTACCCAGATGCTAGCATAATGTATCGACCACCATTTCTCATGCTTTCTCTCTGTTACCCAGATGCTAGCATAATGTATCGACCACCATTTCTCATGCTTCCTCTCTGTTACCCAGATGCTAGCATAATGTATCGACCACCATTTCTCATGCTTCCTCTCTGTTACCCAGATGCTAGCATAATGTATCGACCACCATTTCTCATGCTTCCTCTCTGTTACCCAGATGCTAGCATAATGTATCGACCACCATTTCTCATGCCATTTAATGTATCATTTCTTTTTCTCTCTGTTACCCAGATGCTAGCATAATGTATCGACCACCATTTCTCATGCTTCCTCTCTGTTACCCAGATGCTAGCATAATGTATCGACCACCATTTCTCATGCTTTCTCTCTGTTACTCAGATGCTAGCATAATGTATCGACTACCATTTCTCATGCTTCCTCTCTGTTACCCAGATGCTAGCATAATGTATCGACCACCATTTCTCATGCTTCCTCGATGGAGAAAAAAAGAGGTAAGACAGACATGTCAGTAGTAAACAGAAACTGCTGAGTGTTTGAGAATCACTGGCCCCAGACCTGTGGAGAGTTGTCCTATCCATGGTGCCTCTCACTGCTGTGATAGCAGAAGGCCTCTTGACCTTAGAGAACGGTAGAGGAAACTGGAGGATGCTGTCTGTACACCCTGGAGAGAATAAGATGCAGCCCTCCTGCATGACAGCTGTCTGGATGTCTAGTCATTTGGAAGGTGCAGGCAGCCCAGTGACCTTGTTCTGGATTAAGCTTTATTTTTAAACTCTATTTTTAAGATATATTATTAAGCTCTATTGTTAAACTATATTATTAAACTATATTATTAAACTATATTATTAAGCTCTATTATTAAACTATATTATTAAGCTCTATTATTAAACTATATTATTAAGCTCTATTATTAAACTATATTATTAAGTTCTATTATTAAACTATATTATTAAGCTCTATTATTAAACTATATTATTAAGCTATATTATTAAACTATATTATTAAGCTCTATCATTAAACTATATTATTAAGCTCTATTATTAAACTATATAATTAAGCTCTATTATTAAACTATATTATTAAACTATATTATTAAACTATATTATTAAGCTCTGTTATTAAACTATATTATTAAGCTCTATTATTAAACTATATTATTAAGCTCTATCATTTAACTCTATTATTAAGCTCTATTATTAAACTATATTATTAAGCTCTATTATTAAACTATATTATTAAGCTCTATTATTAAACTATATTATTAAGCTCTATCATTTAACTATATTATTAAGCTCTATTATTAAACTATATTATTAAGCTCTATCATTTAACTATATTATTAAGCTCTATTATTAAACTATATTATTAAGCTCTATCATTTAACTCTATTATTAAGCTCTATTATTAAACTATATTATTAAGCTCTATTATTAAACTATATTATTAAGCTCCATCATTTAACTCTATTATTAAGCTCTATTATTAAACTATATTATTAAGCTCTATTATTAAACTATATTATTAAGCTCTATCATTTAACTCTATTATTAAGCTCTATTATTAAACTATATTATTAAGCTCTATTATTTAACTATATTATTAAGCTCTATCATTTAACTCTATTATTAAGCTCTATTATTAAACTATATTATTACGCTCTATCATTTAACTCTATTATTAAGCTCTATTATTAAACTATATTATTAAGCTCTATTATTAAACTATATTATTAAGCTCTATTATTAAACTATATTTTTAAGCTCTATCATTTAACTCTATTATTAAGCTCTATTATTAAACTATATTATTAAGCTCTATCATTTAACTCTATTATTAAGCTCTATTATTAAACTATATTATTAAGCTCTATCATTTAACTCTATTCTTACACTCCACAAGCCTTGCTCTTTCAGAGATGATCTCACCCTGTTTTCTGGCCATAACATTTTTGCCAAAGTTTCTCAGGACTTTACAGTGACCTGTTTACTACGAGAACAGATTTTTTGCTTAGCATTTAATCTACCCGGACCTGGTGAGTGATGATAATGTGTTTGACAGTGAATATATGTGTTCATGTTATATCAATTGTGTGTGTGCTGTTTTGCGGTTTGTGAGTGTCTTGTGCACTTTGTTCTAAAGGGATCAGAGTTTTCTACTCACCTCATTTTAATCATAAAATCTACTCGTATTGTGAGCTGAACGTGCCAAGGCCTGCAAGCATCTGGTGAAATATTTAGAAAAGCAGTTCATTCATTGCTATCACAGACTTACACCATCGTTCACTTGGTACAACATACATGTTTTTAGCCGTGCTGTTGTCTATCAGCGTTTTTATCTCGCTCCAAAGGGAGTGTCCTTCCTCTCTCCGGGAAATGAACAGGCATCAACGGTCAACAGAGGATGTCTAAATACCTTATTTTTTTACTGGATATCCATCTGATCTAATTCTGGACGAGACATAAATGAGTTTGTCAGAGAGGCTGACTGGTACTACACACACACGCACACACAGGCTGAATGGCACACACACACACACACACACACACAGAGACTGACTGGTACACACACACAGACTGACTGGTACACACACACACACGCACACACACGCTGACTGGTACACACACACACACACACACACACACACACACACAGAGACTGACTGGTACACACACACACACAGACTGACTGGTACACACACACACACACACACACACAGACTGACTGGTACTACACACACATGCACACACACACACACGCACACACAGGCTGAATGGTACACACACACACACACACACACACACACACACACACACACACAAACACACAGAGACTGACTGGTACACACACACAGACTGACTGGTACACACACACACGCACACACACGCTGACTGGTACACACACACACACACAGAGACTGACTGGTACACACACACACAGACTGACTGGTACACACACACACACACACACACAGACTGACTGGTACACACACACACACACACACAGACTGACTGGTACACACACACACACACACACACACAGACTGACTGGTACACACACACACACAGACTGGTACACACACACACAGACTGACTGGTACACACACACACACACACACACACACAGACTGACTGGTACACACACACACTCACACAGACTGACTGGTACACACACACACACAGACTGACTGGTACACACACACACAGACTGACTGGTACACACACACACACACACACAGACTGACTGGTACACACACACACACACACACAGACTGACTGGTACACACACACACACACACACACACACACACACAGACTGACTGGTACACACACACACACAGGCTCGCTGGCCGTCCATCATATTTAAACGGGGCCCTTGGAGACATAAACAGAGGAACAACAGATGTCTCCCAGCCTTCCCACTGGTCGGTTGTATGAGCTGTTATCCCATCAGACAGGAAACGGGCGCCATTTGCTTCTTGTTTCCTCCATTCTTTTAATGCGGCAGCGTTGTAAACAGTCCTTAATAGAAACCGAACGTTTGGATTTTTGGTTTCACTTTTGGGACTGCAGGGCTGTGTGCTTGTTTTCCACTCAGGTTTACTGTTGGACTTCTGTCATGTGACTTGTTCTTGTTCCAGACTCCATTTTGGCTCTGCCATACACTCACATATGTGTTACTCAGTTGACCAATCCCTGTCCAGTATGCATCTGCTGTGACATGTTCTGAAGTCCTTTGCTATTTCCTAGATCTTCGTTTTAATTGTTCTGCTCTCAATGTTTGAGCCATTACGATCAGCTCATTGACTGTTGGCCTTCCTCTGATGTGCTGTGACCACACTAAAGCGGACCCTGGGATTATGTAAACTTACTCCACGCTTGTCATTCTTTACTTTACAATGCCCCCAGTGCAAAGTCCACAGTTGGGAGTGCCAGTCCACAGTTGGCATAAGACAGTAATGGGACTCTTGCTGACAGTGACATATGATGATATCATGCACCAAACTGTACTATTTCAGACGACACATTCAATGGCACATAGACACAGCCATTACAATGAGCATCTACTGTGTGCATATTCAGGGTGGAGTGGAATGTGCCTGTGTGCCTGCCTGTGTGCCTGCCTGTGTGCCTGCCTGTGTGCCTGCCTGTGTGCCTGCCTGTGTGCTTGCATGTGCATTTTGCCTGTGCGTTTGCCTGCGCAGCTCGAAGGTTTTGCCACCAGCCAAACAACAGCACATAGCTTGTTTACTGTGGCACCAACCAAACAACAGCACATAGCTTGTTTACCGTGGCACCAACCAAACAACAGCACATAGCTTGTTTACCGTGGCACCAACCAAACAACAACATTTAGCTTGTTTACCGTGGCACCAACCAAACAACAGCACTTAGCTTGTTTACTGTGGCACCAACCAAACAACAACATTTAGCTTGTTTACCGTGGCACCAACCAAACAACAACATTTAGCTTGTTTACCGTGGCACCAACCAAACAACAGCACTTAGCTTGTTTACCGTGGCACCAACCAAACAACAACATTTAGCTTGTTTACCGTGGCACCAACCAAACAACAGCACTTAGCTTGTTTACCGTGGCACCAACCAAACAACAACATTTAGCTTGTTTACCGTGGCACCAACCAAACAACAACATTTAGCTTGTTTACCGTGGCACCAACCAAACAACAACATTTAGCTTGTTTACCGTGGCACCAACCAAACAACAACATTTAGCTTGTTTACCGTGGCACCAACCAAACAACAACATTTAGCTTGTTTACCGTGGCACCAACCAAACAACAGCACTTAGCTTGTTTACCGTGGCACCAACCAAACAACAACATTTAGCTTGTTTACCGTGGCACCAACCAAACAACAACATTTAGCTTGTTTACCGTGGCACCAACCAAACAACAACATTTAGCTTGTTTACCGTGGCACCAACCAAACAACAGCACTTAGCTTGTTTACCGTGGCACCAACCAAACAACAACATTTAGCTTGTTTACCGTGGCACCAACCAAACAACAACATTTAGCTTGTTTACCGTGGCACCAACCAAACAACAACATTTAGCTTGTTTACCGTGGCACCAACCAAACAACAACATTTAGCTTGTTTACCGTGGCACCAACCAAACAACAACATTTAGCTTGTTTACCGTGGCACCAACCAAACCTACTCTCCATGCAGCCTTCAAGTCCCTCCTGGGGCAAAATGTCTGTCCTCTTTTTTTCAATCTGAGCAGAGCTTTTTACAAAACTGCCTGCACATACGGTTTCCTTGGATCCTAGAATATTCTGAATATGTCTGTTTCTTTGTGTATGACTGTTTGCGTTGGATATCAACAGACTTTCTATCGGGTTGGCTACGAAGCCAGATTGAATAAAAGCCCAAACATTTCCAAGCCGCTGACTCCGAAGTGAAGCGGTGTTTACCTGCGTTGGAGCAAAAACTCACACATCTCCAGGAGAGCAGAAAGATTGTGTGTGTGTGTGTGTGTGTGTGTGAGACGTTTAAAGACATGGAAAGTTTTCCCCTTCCCTGTGTAGATCAATATCCAGTCAGCCTAGCGTATAAGCCTGTCATGGTGGGCTGAGGTTCTCCAGGACCTCTGTCGACCTCGTCTTTGACGTCAGATATCCCCCCTACGTGTCAGAGTGCCCCGCAGGTTCCTGGAAACGCACTGCCTCTCTGGGACTGTTCTTAGGTCAGCCCTCACACTTCTGACATCGAAACGGCAGCAGAGAAAGAGAGAATGAGGGAGAGTCATTATCTGTGTGTAGTGAGGTCTCCAGGGGGGAAGAGACGACCAGAGGAAGAGACGACCGGAGGAAGAGACGACCGGAGTAAGAGACGACCGGAGGAAGAGACGACCGGAGGAAGCGCCGGTCCGGGGAACACCTGCTGATAATGAGTGACGGGTCAAGCTGAGACTGCAGAGCTCGTTCACATTGTGGAACCCGCTCTCGCTGAAACGTTCAGACATCTACAACCACACACTCCTGCCGCACACACACTCCTGCCGCACACACACTCCTGCCGCACACACACACTTCCGCGGTTAGCGGGGAGCTCGTCCTCACCGGCGATGCCTCTCGGAGGGTGTTGTTTACAGCGCGGGCGTGACGAGTGACGAGGAAGCGTAGCGAGGAAGGACAGAGCGGGGAGGTCACACAGATCCCAGGAGGAACTGGAAATATACCTGCCCATCAGAAGTGGAATGACAGTGATGAAACGAACCCAATAGAACCTGTATTTGGTCATTATTGCCTCTCACAGGTGACGTTGCACATGAATATGGCAAACAGCTGC